>WFMF01000138.1:50776-219686 GCA_011033025.1 Beroe forskalii
TTACTGGGCCCCCCCTTTTACCCCTTTTGGCCCCCTTTTAAAAACCCCCGTTTTAAATTTTTGCCCCTTTGTTTTTTGGTGTTTTCGCCCCAAAACCCCTTATTGGAATTAACCCCCGTTTTGGAGTATCCCCCCCTTTTGGATTTTTCCCCCCATTTTGGCCCCCCGTTTTCGGATTTTTCGGCCCCCCTTTTTCGGACCCCCTTTTTCGGCCCCCTTTTCGGACCCCATTCGACCCCCGTTATTGGACCCCTTTTTCCGGACCCCCATACCCGTCATTTCGGCCCCCCGTTTTAAACTATTCACCCCCATTTTTCAACCCCCTATTTCAAACCCTTAAAACCCCTTTAAAATTAAACCCCCTTTTTTCGTATTTTTAACTCACCAACTAACAAGTAAAATCGTGTAAAATAATTTCTTCAAATCCCTAATTTTCCCCAAACGTCTTGCCCCGTGCTGAAAAAAACACAGATCAATTTCACGTGCATTAGTCGGGCTCATTTCAACGTAACCGTCAAAACCCCTTAAATACCCAATTTTTTTTCCCCTAATTTCTACAAAACGTCCCTCGTAACTCACGTTTTCACTAGTCCATCTATATTTAACATCCCTATTCACTGAGACATGGAGAAACCATAAACAGTTTACCATCATCCAGATGGATAAAAACAAATTTTTCTCAAATTTCAATCAAATTTATTTCGATTTTTGAAGCCTCCCGACAACAATCTTCGACCGTGCCCGAAAATCGTTTACTAAATCTAAAAGCAAAGCACATTCAAAAAAAAACAAAACCGTGAAAACTTTTGAGTTGGGGGATTAAAAGTGCCCAAAAAAAGGGTTTTTGCAAAAAACCTATTTTATGGACCTTTTTACGTCATCACAGCACCCAAATAGGCTCAAACCAACCCCATTCCTGAAATTCCCCCTTTAAAAACATATTTAAACCGGTCTCATCTCAAGATAAGTCGCAGTTCTTGACATTTTACTCTTTAAATTTTTTTCCTTAAATTTATGATTTTCACCCTCCTTAGAAAAACGCGTTTTTCGATGAAAAATGAAAATAGCCCAATGATCCATATGATTTTCTAAGCTCTTTAAAAATTCAAAAATCTTCCGAAAAAAACAGACAAATATCTCCCCTTTCCCTTTTTGGGAAAAAAACCCCAAATGGGCCCTTTTTCCCCCAAAAAAAAAATTTCCTAAATTGTGGGCATAATGAAAATCGTCCAAACTTCTTTAAGCCTATAAATTTTTCCCCTCTTAATCAAAAACCCCGACTGTCTGGCTCTCCCTTTCCCCTTTTAATCTAACTTTAAAATTTTATTTTCTGATTTATTATTTTCATTCCCCCCAAATTACCTCTTTCGTCTAATACCCTGGAAAGCCCTTTTTTATTCCGCTTACCCCTTTGGAGGGCGGGAAAAAAACGCATACTTTTTTGAAATTTTTTTATTAAAATTTTTTTTAAAATTCTGGAAACCCGGATTTTAACAATAAAAATTTGTTTTAAAAGGTTAAATTTTAAATAACAATGGGATGACCATATTAACAGCTCATATAAAATATGCAATATTAAATTTTTCATATCCAAACCCGGAAATTCCCATCTTTGTTCCGTTTGCTTCATGTTATGTTTTTTATATATTGGGGTACGGAAGAAACCCCTCCCCTTTCCCTCAACCTTAATATATTATTTTAAACAGGATTACGGGACCTCCACTGATTTGTTGTAAACCATGCTATTTTTTATAGCGTTGCCATGAAACGCTAAAGGGGACAACGGGGAAAAAGCTTTGTTGGGCATTAAAAGCTGGAGGGTATTTATTTCAGGTTTAAAATAGTTGTTGGTAGTTAACCCTTCATTGCTGACATGAGTAGAGGCAGGAGCAGAAGTGAAAAGAGTCTTTAGCTCTGTGCTGCTGCATTCATGCTAACCAGACAGTGCACATGTCATAACACCTGTGTAATACAGCATTACTATTATGTAGCAACAGAAGGGGACACATGTTGCCATGGTAACACATGGAGGAGGAATGAGGGAGAGAGTGTGTTGCCAGATTTTTATCAGAATACATAGCATTATGTGGGGTCTGGAGTAGGCTGTTAGTCGTGTGCTGCAGGACATGCAGCACTATTATAAGTGCTGTTAGCTGGTTGTTAGTGAGGGTTATTAAAATGCTCTGCTGTGAGAAATTAAAATGCCCCTTCGTCAGTGATCTGGGCAGGGTTTGAAACTATTTATAAAATCCCAGGCTGTCTGCTGGACTGTGTGGTGTATGTACAGCATTATACTGCGAATTGCAGTGATGTTTAGGAAAAGGAAGACGGATAATTGTTCAGTCATGATAAAAGTCTCATCACTTGCTATAATTCTTTCCATGTTTACCGTTGGATCATTTCAGAAAGGTGACAAGAGTGGTGTCAACAGATCCATCGACAGGATAAACAGCTCCAAGAAAACAGATCCCCAAGACACGGTACATGACTTTCAATAAGTGTTCATTCAATGTCCAAAAGTGTTCAAAGATATGGTTGAAATGGGCTTTATACTTTTATACATGTATTTGAGCGCTCATAGCAGCTGGAAGCCTTTTCACCGTTGCAGTAATTATTGATTATCTTACCCCACACAGATACTGCTACGAGAATGGTTGAAGAGAGAAATTCCGAGTGCTATGTTATTCAGCTTCGATCACAGAGCAACATGCATGTCTAAGATAGTGTCAAGGATCAAGAACGTAGCCCTAGGTGAGTAGTACCCTCCTGGGGAAGTTAATTCTTTAATTGTTCCTTGCCATGATTTTTAAGACTTATTAAAAAGTGGGGAAAACGAAGGTAAACAAAGATTAGTCCCTTGTGTTATCCTTGTCAAAACTTCTTATTGCTTTATACTTTTATATCATTTCCGAATCACTTCTATCAGTCATGTTATATACGGTGTTTAGTAATCATTGATTAATCACTGTTGGTATGTGCTAGTATTGCACTGGAATATCGCAGTATTAATGTACTTGAGTACTTGACTACTGAGGTCGGTGACCACACATGCGCAAATACTTGTATATAATGTATATATGAACTGAAGTGTCTACAATCTGATCTGACCCAAATCTAAAATAAGATGGCTGGTAGGTGTCAAAAATCTAAAAAAAATATTCTGAAAACTACATAACATTAACTCTGATTTAAACTTTGAGCACCTATTTCACTGTTTGGAATTTATGAGACACCTCCGGGATTTTTCTTGCGGCATTTAAATATGACGAAAACAAGTTTGCAATTTTCCATCGATCCCTTATTAAGCTTTTTGGCATTCTAAAAACAGTGGTTTAGAATTGGTAGGTACCGACTTTTGACATGAAATCGAGCGATATGCGTCTTATTTTCACTTAAATTCCAAATTATGAACGCTTTTGATTGACCCAATTACCTGATTACCAAACAACCACATCTATCCCATTTCAGGAGAGACGTTTGTAGATGGACTAGGTAAACCAATCCCCACCGAGTTACCATCCTCACCTGACATGATAGACTCAATACCCCTCTCTGTCAGGAATGCGAAGTGAGTTTATTTTACTTTTGTATTTCATACTGCTGTAATGAAGTCATCAATTACTGAGATTGTTTAATACTTTAATACATGATTTTCCATCGGTTTGATATTGAATGAATTCAATATCAGATACAATATTGAGCTTTTATTCAAGAATTTGTATGATTGACTGTCCTTTGCTTTGAATATTTGGCGACTTCATTATGGTGGTTTGAAATGTACAGTTAACCAATAAACATGTCAAAAATCCATTTCTGCATGTGATTTTTTCTGTGAAGTTTTAACTTTTTAATCATGAAATGGACGTCCACACCACCACAAAGATAGAATTAATTGCATCTTATTATCAAGTCTCAGTTTGTTGACTTATCACTGCTCAATGAGCTAGTGAATGATTCCTCAAATCCGCACTTGACAGTTTTACATCGTGTTACTAATCAATGTAACGTGTACAACATGTCCACAAGATGCACTTCATGGCTGCTGCTGATGTTGATAAAACACTTGCAAACTTGCGTAAAAGTCTACTTGTTAAACACTCGTTATGCTAACCTGTCACGTGCACAAAGTTACAGTCTGAGGCTGTTTCCTTGACACTTTAAACTATGATAATGACGTCATCAACTCAACACTGTAAACTATTGGTCATGTTGAAAGCTGTCTTGACACATTTGAGGACCGATTTTTACCCATTTTTCACCCTCAAAATGTTAATTACGTTTTATTTGTACTTATACTCATAATTTTGAGATGATACTTCATGACACTATTACACAGTGGTTAAAATGTCTTATGATACCAATTTTAGGTCTGTATCTCAACCACTGTGGAGCCAGTGACTAGAATTAACCAGGTTTTTGTTCACGGGATTCCAGAGAGCAGCATTAGGTTAAACATAATTTTTCAAATTGATTCACCTCTGGAAATGCATTGAGAACATACTTCACCCTGGTTGAGTAACTTTGGTTACTCAACTGATGTGGAGCATCCTTATGAATGAAAGGCGATTTTTAAATGTCCACAGAATCAAAAGTTAAGTGAATAGAGATGTCAAACCTTTGTTAAAAACTAAAACAAATATGTATGATTACAATTTTGAATGATTGAAATGTGTAACAGTCCTCAACCAGCGTGGAGCTGCATTCTAATAAACAGAATGCTAATGGAAAGTGCTTCAAGTTCAATTTAAGTTGCATTTTTCAACCAGAGAGGGTCTTTGATCACTATGGCAGTCCAGACATAGATAGAAAGTAAGTCATGTGACTCCTTATAGGTATCCTCAACCAATGTGGAGCCTTTTATTCACAAGTGAAGATGTACAAACCTATCGTCTCTTTCTAAGAAGAGGTGTGTCTGTTAAAGGTTTTAAATCAAACATAAAATATGATTCATTGATACTTTACATTAGACCAGCTCTGATGTGTCCTTACTCAACCATGTGGAGACAATTGCGGCGCGAATTGATCATCTATAATCCAGCTTCAATATACAATTTTTACTACTACTGTATTTAGAACAACAGGAATGATCCAGAGATGTTTTGTACTGCTGTTTGAAAACATGTGAGTTGAATGGCATAAACTCAACCAGTGTGGAGCTTGCCGTCATGCAAGTCTGGGACATGATTTGTAACCTACTGGGCTAACGTGATATGTAAGAGTTTTTTGGGTGATTTAGTGATGATGTGATTCGTTGACGTAATCACAAAATCTTGTCGTTTTGTTTTGTCTGTGGCATATCATAAAAACTCAACCAAGTGGAGCAGTCTCTAAAATATCTAAATAACTATATCTAATTACCTGCTGCAAAATCAATTAGGTACTGTTTCTGTTATTTTGTTGCATGAGTTTTTATGTGTGACTTGTTTGCGTCTGTGTTAACAACAGCTCCACATGGTTGAGAGTCTCATTCACCTTGATTGTTTATTATTTTGTTGTTTGAACACTATCCTCCACTATCCAAGCATGATTATCAGTTAAAAATTACAGATTTCCTCAACCAAAGCAAGAATTAGCTGAAGATCTAATAGGAGTTGCCAATACAAACTGGAAGAGTGTCTCCACATGGTTGAGATATTATTCAAGATAGCATCCTTTTTTGCTCGTAAATAGATACTGGATAACTTTGAATGAACATTACATTGATTTGAATATTCAACCAGATGTGGAGACTGATCTAAATTATAGATATGGGTACAGCTCCACATGGTTGAGGGCTATATCATCCAATTAGCTAACAATCATGTCAGTAAACCCTTATGGAGCAACAAAATACTAAATGAGCCTGTATAACCAACGTGTGGCTTCATAATTGATATAAATTTGATGGTTACCTACAATTTCTCATTTTCCACATTTTAGAATTGAAGGGGTGAGAGTATTTGAAATAGTTCTCCACACTGGTTGAGGTCACTAGAGAACTTTTATGGCCTCAAACATTTGGCCAGAAGATGACTTCAGCTAAAATTGAAAATTCTGACTCCAAATTGGACATAAAACCCCTGGTTGAGGGAATTTTAATATTTATTTTCAATCTTTCTCCACATTGGTTGAGGAATAAATGTCAGAAACCTTAATAAAAAGTTGTGAAATGATGTAACCCATTAGCTACTGAAATTTCGATCAAAAATGTCCATCTGGAGCTGGTTGAGGGCCTTGCTCCACACGTAGCTCCACATATCATATATTAGGCTATATCTTTGGAACCAATCAAGCTTTTAATTTCGTTCTTTAAAAAATAGATGTAAAATTTCCTCGGGCAGAAGTCTCCACATGACTCAAAATGATAAATACTGGTGGAGCCCCTCAACCAAGCATTTTATGGACTATAAAATATGTCAAGACAGCTTTCAACATGACCATTGGTGACAGAACCTACTGCAGTTCTGTGACAAAAACAGCATCAATTGGTGACAGAACCCACTACAGTTCTTGAAAAAATACAGCATCAATTGGTGACAGAACCTACTGCAGTTCTGTGACAAAAACAGTATCAATTGGTGACAGAACCCACTACAGTTCTTGAAAAAATACAGCATCAATTGGTGACAGAACCTACTGCAGTTCTGTGACAAAAACAGTATCAATTGGTGACAGAACCCCACAGCAGTTCTGTGACAAAAACAGCGTCAATTCTGTGACAGAACCCACTACAGTTCTGTGACAAAAAAAGCGTCAGTTCTGATTTATTGATTTCTTTACTTATTGATTTTTTACCTTTTACTCCCAGTTTTGGAACTGAAGATATGGTCGTGAGCAGTTTCTTATAAAGGTGTTTATTGACACCATTATGACGTGTGTAATTTGACGAATACTTGACACCACTCAGTTACCGTGGAATTCATACGTACAGCATAAAGCATGATTTCTTGACACCACTAAGACAGACTACGAATACATTGAGTCCATATCAGACGGTCGATCAAACTAGAGTTCGGTTTCAGATGCCACAGCGTCACAAACTTTTTGTCTCACATGCTATGTAATATAGACATTTTTTAATAACTGCTAAAAAAAAGTTCCTAGAAATTGCCTCTAACAACAGGATAGGGCTCCTAGAAGGTGATATTCATGATTCCTCTTGTGACGAACTGGTATTCCGACCAGATCGCTCGCGATCATTAGAATTGCCACTCCGTGAACAATTTGTACCACAGAAATTCTGTGGATTCATGTAACGCGCGAAGCGACATATCATTTTGTTTACGCGCAATGGCTCGACTCAACCACATGTCCAATTTCATCAATCATGTAGACATTCCAAAAAATGTCTTGGCATTTGTACCGATGTGTCTATCAAAAAGCTTCTACCATGTTTGAAAAACGTGGCATATGCTTCTATCTTTGGTCGCATCAAACCTTTTTGATTTCAACTTCTTACCCTAACTTTTGAATCACTCGCCAACACCCTTTGAGTAAGGCACGCTGATAGTCAATCCTCACCACATTTCATTCTTTCGATCTCAATTAACATTTGAATTTGAGCAATCAACATTTCGCTAAACATGTGTATTAATTGAACATTCCTCACCAGGTTGGCGGACATGGCACAAAGCCTACAGTCGGAGCCTACTTCCTCTCTGTGGGGTGGAGTACCTAATTGTGGGAGGTGCGGACAACACGTCCCTCTACCAGACAGAATGTCTATCAGCAGTGAGTTAAGTTGAACCATACCAGATATAATATTAATTTGTGGTACGTACTTATTAGGGTTTTTCTATGTCTCATAAGTCAGTTTTATGAGCATTAAATGTAAGCATCGAAAATCAGGTTCCGAAATTCGACGATGTTGAAACTTAAAAGATTTATTGTTGCTGGGGAGAGAAAGGGGTATCGTTCATATTATAGGTAATAGGAAAGAGCCGACGAGAAAAACTTGTAAACTCGCATATTTCTAGTCTCCAAATATTCAATATCACTTCAAACCTACTTCAAACCTACTTCAAACCTATACATCTCGTTTAATAACCGCTGCCTAGAGATTCAGCAAGAGAATTGAAGGACGGCAGCATAATTATTCTTTTCTATGTGTTTTATCTACATACAATAGAGAAATGGTTCATCAGAGTAAATCACTTCGGTGCTGCAATTTGTCGATTAGAATGACGATACATTTTGAAGCTGCAATCAGCAATGCGATTCCCTAGACAAAGTCTAGGAGTTACTAAAGCAGATACCAATATTCCTGCAGCTGCAAAAATTATGATTTATTTGTGCTACAAAGCCAAACGGAACGTAATATTGCCATTGGCTAAGTTTTCTCGTTGTTTCTAGGAACTTGTCAATCCAGCTGTCTTATGAATTGATGCAAATTATATCCTTGTGTTTGGAGATTAGGGTCGGAGTGGCCAGTAAAACTTTGCCAGTATCAAGCTTTTATGGGCTTTTCAAGCTCTAACCGAGGTTAAAAAATCTCGAATTTCAGGTATATTTGCAGCTGTTTAAAACTAGGTAATTTTTAAAACGAAATTGAGAATGGAGACACTTAGGTGTATAATAACCCTTCCAGGGTCGTTAAAGCGACCATTTAGGCAGAATACCAGTGCAAGCTAGCAGTCCTCTGACCGCCCCTCGGCAGCAGTCCATGTTCATAAACAGAGGACCATGGTGCATGTCAAGGGCTAAAACGCTATTAAGATCCAAGAAAAACATTTCCTTGCGTTTCAAAATTTACCCTTTAAGATACTGCTTTACCAGGAAAACCATGTGTCCATGTAAGTTGCGGTAAACGGTCGCCACTTCCATATGTAACCGCTTAATTTGAAGCTGCAGTCAGCAGATGCGATTCCCTTTAACAGAGTTTAGGAGTTACTAAAGCAAATACCGACATTCTTGTAGCTGCAAGAATGTTCCGTTTGAGACTCAAATATTAACTGTAACCTACCATGGTTAATCCAGGTGGCTTCATGAACAAAGCAAATTATATCCTTGTGCTTGGAATTAAGGGTTGAAGTCATCAAATTTTACCAATATCAACCTTCCATTGGCGTTTGAGGCTCCAATCGAGGTTATGGAAGTTGAAATTTCAGATTTGCAGCTCTTTAAAAGCAGACAATTTCTTAGAAGACAATTTGTACGCCGATCCTTTGAAAATATTATTCAATTCTCATAATTAAACTTAAATATCCCTGATCAGTTATCCTTACTTTACCCTTACCGTACAACCATGTAATCAACTAATCAAATTTTAGATAATTTCTCGCTCTCTCTTCTACTTTTTAATCCTATCCGACATGATTTGCCACTTCTTTTTCTCCTTTTCGGTTTAATTTGCTCTTCGGCTCAAAATTCGTCGTCCAAACTCTTCCTAATTATGCCTGACTTCATCCTTTTATCGCGTTGTGGGGGGTCCGAAAATGACAGATTGCTCAGAGCACATTTCTAAGTCTTTTAACTTTTCAATCTTATTTCCTAAATCTCGAATTTCGATGAAAAAAGATATATTATCCTGTATTTATCAGGTTGTCATTTCCGAGTTTTCATGCTTACACTGCACCTCAAATCAGTGGCCTAGTCCTAAGATCAAGGCTCTACATTCAGACATCTCCCGTAAATGACCCAACTCTAACACCCAGCTTCTTTCAGCCCCTCACCCGAATAACCCAACTCTAACACCCAGCTATTTTCATCCCCTCACCCGAATGACTTGACTCTGACACCCAGCTTCTTCCAGCCCCTCACCTGAATGACCCAAATCTAATACCCAGCTTCTTTCAGCCCCTCACCCGAATAACTCAACTCTAACACCCAGCTATTTTCAGCCCCTCACCCGAATGACCCAACTCTAACACCAAGCTATTTTCAGCCCCTCACCCGAATGACCCAACCTTTAACACCAAGCTTCTTTCAGCCCCTCACCCGAATGACCCAACTCTAACACCCAGCTTCTTTCAGCCCCTCACCCGAATGACCCAACTGTAACACCCAGCTTCTTTCAGCCCCTCACCCGAATGACCCAACTCTAACACCCAGCTATTTTCAGCCCCTCACCCGAATGACCCAACTCGAACACCCAGCTATTTTCAGCCCCTCACCCGAATGACCCAACTCTGACGAAGTACTTGCACCACTCACAGCGAAACCTGACAATGATCTCGCACACTGATGACAGACCGCACACTGCACCCAGCTCAATGAAATACAGGTCTGGATTGATTAATGTTGTTGAAAGAATTTGATGTGAAACTTAGTGAAATTTAGAGAAAAATTAAGGTAGTAAAAATACCAGTAGAAAATCATAAAAGATTAAAATTGAACTGAAATTACACTGATTTAGCTAAATTCTCCTTGTAATCAGGGCCTGGAAAAAGTCGAAGAGCCAAGGGAGCATTGAAGTCGGGGAAACGAACAAGGAATCATCTGAGGCTACCGGTGAGCATTTGGAATGGAGATAATCTATTTTTTGTTTTGTTTATAGTTCCTAAGTCCTTGTGATTTTTGAAAAGAAGCAAAAAACGACCAAAAAAACTGACCCGTCGCGTCCCTGTATTTCTTGATTCTGATTTATGCCACCTCATTTTGCTGTGTTATGCTTTACTGACATCCTATCGATTGCAGGAGAAACTGAGCCCTCCCGACCTACCAGTGGGCGGAGCGTAACGTTCAACGGAACGGATCAGATCGTGGAACAGAACGGAGAGGTGGATACTGCACCTAGCAGTGGGGATACCGCACCTAGCAGTGGGGATACTAGAGATACTCCACCTACTGGTGGTGATACCGGGGATACCGCACCTGTAGAGGCGGTGTCAGAGGGGACTGCATCTTAGAACAGACGCGATCTTCTGAATCGTGATCTTTCTTAGAGACACAATCTTCTTAGACACGATTTATTAGAGATCATGATATGTCAGAGGACAGGTTTATCAGGAAAATGTGATAAGTTTTCTATTCATGACTCTTCAGAAACATTTATTGCGTGTATATAAGTGAGTTCAGGGGACGTTATAGATGATAGTTTACTCCAAGTCAAGACCATCATGGATCAGAGATATAATTTCAGTTTTGATAGAATGAAATGACCGATTACGTAACCATTCGTAGAATTAATAGTGTGTGGTATTTATTACTTTATGATGAATGCATGGGTGCATATAAATATAATGAACATCTTAGGGCGTTAAATTGACTATGAAATGAACTGAATGTTGGCTTTGAGAGTAAGATTAATCAGCATATTGGTTTAGAGTTTACACCCTCGCCCTTTGGGCTGGGGTCTAAACTGAAAACATCCCTCAGGAAGCATCCTAAAAAAGAACCTGATAAGCGTGTGGCTATGTATTTTATAGATTTGCTTAATAATAGTCATTAAGTCAAATTTGAATTAAAGCTACTTAACGCTATAATTTCGTGCTGGTCGTATATACCGCAAGTTACACTGTCGCTAAAACGAGCTTGGGAGGGGTATAATGTTGCATATAGTACGAGATATAGTTGGCTGGAACACACACCAACACCGCGGATGTTAATAATAATAAATTATTAATTACTGTATAATTACTGTTAATGCCTTCTCACTTTTTGAGCTGTGCAACCGCTTCGACTTCGTCGCGGTAGTATCTGCACATCTCTCAATGTGAGAAGGTATTGATCTATTGTGGTATTTGAACCGACATTTCAGATATAGCCAAGTAGTTTAAACAAAGGTTTCACAACATAACGCCATTCAAGAGCATCATTGAGTTGAGTCATGTTATCACCATAATTCTGAAAACTTCGTATTATAGTTGCGGAGTGTGGCCACACGCGCTCAATTTTCTCTCTTTGGTGATTGGAGCTGGTAATTCCGTGGCAATATAATAACATTCTGATAAGTGCACCGTGTATTGTTATTGTACCTCTTACATGGATCAAATAACGTATAATTGTTAATCAAACAACCAACTATTGCTAGGAAATAGGTATTTCGTGTGGTTGCTATAGAATGTTGACTCCAGCTTGACGGTTTTACAGTTGACTCCTGATTCGCCGATAGTCCTATCAATGGCCTTTCAAAATAATTACAGGAAAGTTAATTCCGTTGTCACTTACCGATTGACCAATGAAATCGATAGTTATTTTATTGACCAATTATAGCAAAAGTAGTTGCTCCATGTAATAAATTAGTAGATTTAATACTCTGGCCCCTTTTAGTAGTAATACTATGACCTGTGGCGGTCCGGGTGTCAGGCATAAGTGTCACACTAAATTCACTAAGATTGTTTAACTATTCGTCCTTAATTCGGTGTCTTGGTACATTAAATTCCAAATTTAGATCAATATAAGATGATTCAGATTGCTACATTGTAATTTAGATAATCACCTTTGCAGTGATTTTTTTGAACTTCGAAGTGGCATGGATGTACAGCTTTAATCTCTACGTTCCCAGTTAAAGTTGAGACAGAAGCCCGGATATTTATACCAAATTTGACAGGAATTGCTCGAAATTGCGTCTTTTTTGACGCATTTGAAAGGGACTGGCAGGTATTAAAGCGTTATAAAAGTTACGATGCAAATTACCTACGTATGAAATTTAAATTTAATTCCTTGTTGATGAAGGCATTTATTCAATTAAATTACAGAGCAGGTGAATTCCTGATCCTGTTGGTCAGGGTGAGGTGCCAATTGCCATTTAATACCTTTGCGAAATGTCAGCAGGGTTCTCTGTGGAACCTTATTACCAGACGTCTGCAATTTTCGAGTAAAAGTCACAACCATTATTTTGGTGCCCTTTCCGGCCCTTTCACAAGTTTTTTCCGCCGTTCGAATTTATGAAGAAAGTGAACTGATGTCCTATTTAACTGCTATGAGTGCTCATCTGTCAAAAGCAACGCGTCGAAGCGTTGGTAGAAGGAGCCTCGCTTTACCATTCCTTTTAACCTTCCATTTGATGAATTGCTTTTGACTTTTTGACTGCTGATCACACATGCGTTATGATCTGATTGTGGTTCCTTCCAAAAATTTCGTGCTGAATTTTATAATTCTGTCCATAGTAGATAGTACCTATTTATTTTTGTCGTTACATCATGGGATCGTTCACATATAACGTAATCACCTAGGGGGAGGGGGGTTTCCGAATGATTACGCTACATGTTATTGTAACAAAATATACAACTACTGTAAACTTGATTACGAGGGGGAGGGGTTTGAAATGGGCCAAAAACTGATTACGTAATATGTGAACGATCCCCATCTACGATTTGATCGTCTTATTAACATGTGATTGAATGATAGGTTTAAGACTTAAGAGTTTATTAAGAAACTGAATGTTTATTCATTTGAAATTACGTTTATAACTATTCATGGTTTGTCAGATGTTTAGAAACTGTAAATAAACTAAAATTTTATAGCGATAATTTTCTACAATATTTCGTGTTTCACGACTCCAATTCATCTTTTGGGACGCGGGACTTGATTAAATGGCAATTATCCAGAATTTGAGGCCTCATGGCATAAATCATTCATTGGCGCTGCCTTATTTCATGAAATCAATCAGTATGAGGGACATAACAATTACATAGCTAACTATATAGGGATTGTGTCCAGCTAAATATAGTTCCATAAGTGGGCAGGATGATTGATTTCATATCAGAAACAGCTTGAGTCAGACGCTCAACAAAATATTAGTAGTGGGCGGTGCCACTTAGATGAAATGATGATATATTGATAATTGATGGTAAGCGGCAGTTTTATGAGGTTTTTATAGCGGTATGTTGTTGGGCAACATGATTGAATTGGATTTTCCTCCTCAACTCAGTTCCACGAATCTGCACTTAGCTCCAGAAATAAACGAGTCAATGAGATGCAAGGGCACATCAATCATTCTCAAGTTGAAATTCCCAGTTACTTTGCTTCAGTATGATCTTGCTCTTACCTCTTAGTGTCTTAGAGTCTTAGAGTGGAAAATATTGCAAACATAGTGTCTATCTGTCAGTCTATCCTGACACTGACAGTGAAACGAGTTTGCAATTGGCATGATTAGCTGAATAGCTGACACAAGTTAACCTAGCTGGCACTAGAAAATAGCTTAGCACCACTCACCAATTCACCATTTCACGTAGCCGACTAGTTCACTCACTCAGCTAAACAGTGCACTGACACCAATTCACTCTGCTGACACCAGTTCACTCACTCAGCTAAACAGTTCACTGACACCAGTTCACTCACTCAGCTAAACAGTTCACTGACACCAGTTCACTCTGCTGACACCTGTTCACTCACTCAGCTAAACAGTTCACTGACACCAGTTCACTTTGCTGACACCAGTTGACCTAGCTGACGGCATTTCACTTAGCTGACACCAGTCCACTTACCTGACACAAGTTAACTCTGCTGACACCAGTCCACTTACCTGGCACAAGTTCACTCTGCTGACACCAGTTCACTCTGCTGACACCAGTTCACTCTCCTGACACCAGTTCACTCTGCTGACACCAGTTCACTCTCCTGACACCAGCTCACTTTGCTGACACCAGTTTACTTTGCTGACACCAGTTCACTTTGCTGACAACAATTCACCTTGACGTAGTTGACACCAGCCTGGACTTATTCAGCCGCGCCCATTTCTGTTGCTGTAATTGACAGAATAGAAGGAAGATTATATATCTACAGTGTGTACAACGTGAACTAACCTCAATGGAGATTATGGAGAATTAGGATATTTTAGGAATTAGGATATCATACTGGATTCTGAATAATAATCCCCCGTCGCCAAGTGCTCTTTTCGTGACCATTGTGTCCAGAGGCAGCACCGGGAAACTACTGACGATCCTTTCCTCCGAACATTGCTAAGAATTATTGGCGGTTTGACGTCATTAACTTCCTACTTTTAACTCAAATAATGTTGTCACTTTATCCTGCCTTCCGCTCAGACATACAGCAGATAGTCCATGTTTTAGAATGCTTAATGAGCCACATTCAAACTTTTGACTTGAAGATTCACTATTCGATGGTAGTTCAAATTCAGCTGTATATATTGTTGCTTGAGTAAGACATAATGTTATAAATCCCTCTCCGAGCTTTATATCTGATAATAGCTCTCAACCAAATTTCTCGACTCCCTTGTGATCAAATTATGGGAGGAGAGGTGGCAACAACCCCCATAACTTTGGTGGATGTGAGAACCAACGATAGGGTGTTAAATTTTGAGAGGGTTGGCACTTCAAATGATACCAGTTCTTTACGATTTGTACACTTCTCTCAAATGGTATCATTTTGTTGGCCTTTTCAGAAGAGGTTTAGGGGGTTTCAGACGGTTGCCCCCAATCTGTCGAGCATTATTACAATTAAAACCTTATATAGCTGTAAGTGTACATATGCCCTCACTGCTCGGGCGTTATCAGCAACCTCTAAAAGTGAGAAGGTTTTACTTTGTTAGGATATAATAGTCCCGCAGGTGTACCTTTTATACTAGGTATTATATTATAATCGTCATGAATTTATAGCACCTCTCGTTGCTTATTATCTGCCAAATAATTAGAAGCTACATGACATGACGAAATTCATGAATAATTGATGTTCACCAAAGGGAGTATTTAATGATTGCTGTGACCCCTTGCAGCCCCTTAAAATGATAAGTTATTAAAATTCGTTGTTCGGTTATAGTACTAGTGCTCTTGGTTGTATGTACTTATGTAAATTACACTCAATTAGTTAATCACCACTTTAATTATAACATGGTGACAATAGGTCGACGGTAATCAATTAACTTTTTAATTTGGTTTATAGTCAATACGACTATGTTCTTTTTCACGACTTCATAAGCATTTCTAACCGTTTTTCAATCGGTATTACATTTTTGGCTTGATATCCACCGGTATAACCAGCTACCATCCACAATGTTCAAGTATCGTGATTGATTCGATTATGGCCCGTCGGCAAACATGTTTACATCAATTATGTCAATTTACTAATTACTTTATCTCATCTATTACTCATCATCTAGCTGTCGAAGGTTATGATTTATGGAGAAGATTGAATTTGCATTTCAAATGACATACGCATAGCCGGAAGAGGTACCAATTTTCATTGTTGTACTGCGGCAGTACCCATTAAAATTCAGGGAGGACCCTCATTCCGTCACAATGGCTAGACGGCTCTTTGCGCAATATACGAGCTGGACGCTTTTATTCAAATCACCTGCATTCCCCTTTTATCAATCTAACTAATTATGTAGTAAAGCCTTTGCGCTATTACGAAAGTACGAAGTCAAGTCCCCAAGATATAAAAGTTGCCAGTTCCGAACTTTCGAAGTGGAGTTCATCGCCCGTATGGAATTCGTATTGCTGTGAAGCTTCACTTTGCAATCTTGCCACTCTGTGAAGCTATCTGTCGACCAATATTCAAATTCAATATTTAGGCCCATATATCATGTTTAATGTTTTTTCTGGCCCATCTGCACTGGCTTGGAGCCTTCTTTTCAGAACCCATCCAATCACAAACGCCCTTATATGAACTGTCGAGTACTCACTATCATCTTATTATAGTGTGCGGCGTGAGTGCGTTGTACGAGAAGGTTAAATTCTAAAATTCACTTGCCATTCTATCGGGAATATTTATAATTTGATATATTTTATGCCGTTTCGATAAATGAAATTCCCTGCGATTGTCCACGGATATTGCACCGCAATTATTCTATAATTATTACAATACTTTCTCGATCTTGGATCCCTGAGCCAATTTTTCGTGGTTTAATTGCAAAATATCAGCATGGGCGAATAGCTGTATAGTAACTTTTCCTTGCGTTTGATTGCTGCTCCCGTGAGATCGCGTGATAATACTAATAGGATCTACAATATCATTTTAGTAACTTGTGTAACGCGTGGTGTTCAGCTAGCCAATATAATTCATATAAATCACCACCACTCCCAGCCTTTGAGCTCAGTATTAACTTTCGCAACCTCAGAATGAAGTTCACTGCTCTCATTGGATTATTCGCCTTCATGATCCTTTGTATCCAGTTCGAAGAAACTTCTGCTAATGCAGGTTAGGTTTTGTACGTCCAACATGACCCACAATACATGATCCTTTCCCCTGAGCCCCGTCTTCATAAATCACAATTGTGATTCATGACTAGATGCAGGACTTCAAGGGAAGGAATCATTCATTGACAAATTTAGGAGCTGAAATTTCTTAAAAATTTTCAATTCCTGCCTCCCACTAAAATTTAATCATAAGACCCCGATGCAATTACTCAATTATAGCCATTGTCATATAATTTACATTCTTGACGTAGATGTTGCGAGTTCTGAGGAATTATTCTGAAATTTCAAATTTCCACACAACCGCTATTTGTACGTACGTGATAGTGATTAACAGTATAACCACAATATAACGTATATCCGTACGTACGCGTACGTACAGAAATTTCAGAATACTTCTCATTTCTCAAACTCGCGACACTGCAAGGGTGACACGTTTAAAGTACCTTGTCACAGAAAAAGGTATCTATAACTGAAATATTATTTCAGGTTCCACAGCTATCGATGCTTTGAATCGGGAACTGAAGAGGATTGAACTTGAGAAAGCACGGCGAGAAGAACGGAGAAAGAGGAAACTGGAAAAGAAACTGGAAAAAGGCTTTATTATGAGAAGTCTTGCTTAGCAGTAATAATTATATGCGGTAACGAGGACACTTTAAGTTGGATCAGATATAATATCATGCAATTTGACCAGTTGTCACACTTTCATATTGGTTTTGAATTGTTATTAAGGGCATATGAATGTCTCTATAATTTTGATACTGAAAAAATTATTAACTACTGGCTTGGGGGCTTAGATTTTAATTATAAACTGCTGTGTTTTTTCCTCAAAATTTCTTTTCTTTTCTTTGATCAAGACATTTTCTCATCGATTTTGTGGGTCGCATTCAATGGATTGTTTATTTTCATTCTTGAGAGTATGAGTGAATTTTTGAATGACAACAGTTTATTTGAAAATATTATAGGATGCTCCTAAAAGAGTTCAAACGTACAAATATCAATGCTTCATTTTGTGCCAATTAATTTTGGTAAAAATTTAGAATTCCAAAATTTGAAACTTAGTAACGAAAATATCCGTGGAAGTTCTTTTCCATAAAAATTCTAACTTAAATCATGCACTAAACTGGATGAACGTAGAATTAGATAATGATCAGACTTAATTTTTGCTGGCAGCAGATTTAAGCACCAAATATTGATATGATAAACCTGCTTACAATAAAGTCCACTCCTGGATCATGAGTCATGCAAGTAGCATAATATGTAGGTTAAAAACAATAAATATATCTAAAAAAGCTTCGTCTGTCCATGAATTATGAACTCTCTGGTTTATCCCTTCTTTTTCTTCTTCCTTTCGCAGCAGATGCCAGTGATATGGCCTGAGTCTGCGTGCTGTACCTAGGTATATAATAATTATGGAGATAATATATTCCCTGGACAAATTGAAATAGCTAAGAGAATATGATTTAGCCACATGCGGGGGAAGAACTATTCTTCTCACGACTTTTCACGTCACGACACATTAAGTCATAATATTTCACCTCTTTGCAAGGGTTAAGGTTATCGTTACGAGGGTCTGAGTAAGGGTTTAAAGCGTTGTAAGGTTAGGGTTATGGTTATTGGTTAGGGTCAGGACTTAGAGATATCATCTGCGGTGAGGTGAAAAGTTGGGCTCCCGCGACATGCTTATAGTTCTGATGCTGCTGTCGGAAGTTTGAGCTGGTGCCGAAGTTGGGGTTATTGCCGATGCCCCCATTATACGGCAACGAAATATATGTCACTTCCTCTAATAAAATTCCTTAAATTAAAATCCAAGTTACTGTTAATTCCCACTTTAAATAAAAGTAAATTCCCCTAATTACTTACGGCTGCCAGGAAAGTGTTGGTTCTAGGACAGAAGATCCGTTTGATTTCCACTCTTTCGCCTCCTCTCATCTGGGTGGTGCTCTCAGCTTCGGATCCTTCACAATACACTCGGCTACGGGGGGATTATAACATGATACTAATAGTATCCAAATAAGAGTATCTGTCAGAAGTCAAAATAGATAGTTAATTTGGCTGCATTTGTCATCGATTTTGCAATAATAAGTTCGAAAGATTTTACAAATATCATAAGTCGATACGTGACCTATCTTGAGGAGTTGAGCATATTAAAATATTGCTGAGACTGAACTGGTTAAGCGATCAATACCCCAACGCAAAACCTTACGATCTAACATATTTACATGCCACAATAATTCTCGGAATCAGAACTTTGGTGTTTCGAAAATGTAAGGATCTTTCGTAAAGGATCTTTCGTAAAATCCCCAAATTTCGTCCCACATTAAAGTTATGTCTCTCATTAAAATAATACCTGTTCCAATCGTCTCCAAGGGAGTCAGAAAGGAGGAATTCAGCACGGGCATGGACCGGCTCCTCAATATACTCCCTAAAGCTTTCCTTCTGTAGCTGGCTGTTCTTGGTCTGTTCACCCCTCATGCCCTTGTAGGCTGTGTTAAGGGAACGTAGCTCCCTCCCAACTTGATCTGCAGGTTGGATGTATAAATCAGTGGGATGTGATTTCAGGAAGGTATGACCACTGCTGATGGGTCATAAGTTTGATCACTTGTACCTTACGAGACATATTTAAAAGGTACGAAATTTGGGGATTTTACGAAAAAATCCCCATATTTTCGTTCCCCCAAAATTTCGATCCCCAAAATTATTTCCCCCAAATTAGTTAATTGCGGGTTTGTGATTTGACTAACAGTGCATAAAATATGGAATTCCCAGACAAATTTCAATAAGTATATCAGTGCAGAAGAGTTAAAAATATCTTAAATGCAGTAATTCCTAATAAAACCTCCTACACTTGACTCGATAAAAGGGATCTTGTACTGGAAATTCTACTACTTCGATAACCTCAGCAATATTGGCCTTTCTGAAGTTCTGATTTATTCCCAAAAGTTACCTTATGTTTTTCGAATTTGAAAAAAGGCGAAAATCACCTGATTTAATTTGGGGTACGAAATTTGGGGATTTTTGATAAAAATCCCCATAATTTCGAACCCCCAAAATTTCGATCCCCGGAATTATTGTCCCGTGTTATTTTGTCTTGTAAGGTATATGATAAAGTGATAAGGTAAGGTTTTTCATGTTTGATCTACAGTGCCAAGAATTTCATGAAAGTTTCAAGTTTACAATTACTAACCTAGACTCGATATGAAAGTGTCAAGTTTAGCACTCATCGCTGCAAAGTTATCGTGACGACCACCAAAATCCCTGTCAAACCGTCCCTCAACCGCACCACATACCACAAGGAGTAGTACTAGGACAGCTTTCATTTGTGACATGTATTTCACTTGCTAGGGGGATTTGTTCCATGTTTATCATACCAAAACATATAATGGTATCGTCTTTATCTTAATAATTGGATATTCTATAAAAATTCAAAAAATAGCAATATGAAAAGGAGTTTTGGGGAAAATATGTGAAAGGGTTTTTAATGTTGTTTTTTCAATATGCATGGAATAGGAATTGGAAAATTAAACTGCTGGCTAAGCAAAGAATATGTGGGTATGAAAAGGTTGATCAATGATCTGTGGTTCATTTATTGACCATTTTATTTGATTATTTGGCTTTCTATGACTATGAGCATGATTTTGCCCTCGTAACCTCAGAGTCAGAAGGGTCGATGAAAAGGGTGGATGAAAAAGTTGATTTGCTTTTTAATGAAGCAAATAATTATTTAGAAAATGATCCAGCTCATATATTATAGGTTCAAAGTCAAAAATAGTTAACTCATATAGTTACGAACTTAATGAGATAATCGTAGATAAGAATCAACAATATCTTAATCAAACAATAATTATGAAAATAATAATGATAAACTATGATTAGAATTAAACTCTGAGATAATACCATCTTCACCTATATATCTTCTTAAGTTCTTAACTCAATAAAAATTATTTTTGAAGCATCGCTCAAATAACATTTAAAAAGTCTGAAACGTCGCTTTTAAAAAATGTTCATCAATGAATTTAACAATCAACTTAATAAATTAAGCTTGTATACGTAGGTTATAGCTTACAAAGTTTCAGCATTTCAATTCCAATACTTCCACGATAATCTCTCCAGGAAAGGCAATTATTAATAGCTTTCTTACCAAGGGATGAGGTCTAACAGCAGGCTGCTGTGAGGGGTATGTTGTGGGACCCATCAAAGGAGAGCAGCATCTCACTGAAATGGTGCTTGGACTCACACATGAGGATAGACCCACTCACCCGCTCCGCGCCGTCGCAGTCTTTCTGCCTGGGGAGGATATAGGGAGTTGAAATGTATTGGCAGGGCAGAATTATTTGAGAATTGGAAAATTTGTCTGAATTTTTATTTCTTTAATACCCGTCTTTATTGCCTTATTGGTGAAAGACTTATTCTGTGCCTCTGGCTTTTTTCAAATATTTTACGGAAAATTTGCCGCTAATTTGCCTCTAAAAAGTTTTTTACACACTTACACACATTCTCACACACACCTTGTCACAGCAATGACCACCAAGCAGCAGGAAAGGGTTCATGTTCCTCACATAATTCCTTCTCACTTTTATTGAAGTCAGGAAATAGTTTTGTTCACGGGGGCACCGCAGTTGACGGCCATGGTCCGTTATTCGCATCTCACCGCTCACGCACTCTGGTGCAGGGCCACTAAAATTGTAGATTTATCTTACCTCAGTCCACATATTAAACAGTTCAGGTATTTTTACTTCAATTCTTATTTTTATTTCAATGCTTTGACATTTTCACTCGTCAAGTCTCGTTTTAAATCATCCCTGTTTAGCTGTTTCAGTATATTTCACTATTTTGGGGTTATGCCAAAAATTGAACTTGAAGGCTTTCAGTCAAAGTTTTTAGTTGGGTGATACATGATAAAATAAAATAAACCTCTGAAATATTTTCTAAGTATTTTCAATAAAAATCAACCTACTTTGCCATGAGGAGGCCCTCAGAGTAATCCTCGTTTGCGACCCTTGCTTCCTCGTAGACCAAGGAATCTATCTGCCTGACTGACATCATGTTGAGGAGATCCTCAGCCAACATGGCGGACTCCCACTTGTACTGCTTGCTCTTTATCAGCTCGTGGAACCGCTCTGTCAAGGGATATATGACAGTGAGTATCAATGGTTATTGTTTTGAAGAGGGTATCATGGGTATTGCGAGTATTGTTTTGGTGGTTTTTTGCGGGGGGAGGGGGTAACGCTACATGGGATTTTATATTTTACTGTCAGGGTATGTTGGATCAATCCGAGGTCTGGCAAAATAGGGAAAATGTCAAAATGCAGTTTTATCTTCAGGGGCAATTCTAGGCAATCTGGAGGAGGTTCGACCCATAAACGCGGACGCGTCTGAGATTTTGAGGGCCGGACTTCCCCCAGGCAATCCAATTCTTGTCTTAGTCTCGTCTGCCTCAAAATAAAATGGGGGCATTTCGTGGGGAAGTAAATTGAAATCAAAGCAACAGTTTTTGCTGAATCACAGTGGACGAACCGACTACTCGATTACAGTGAAACCATTAAAGTAACGAATAAACTCACCCATTAGCGCCTCAATCCTTCTCATTTTCTCATGATTACAAGCTCTGCTCAGAGTGAGTAGTACACAGAGACTCAGGATGCTTCTTAACATTGCTATACACGTGAAAAGTGAGATAAACTACTAAAATATATCGTTTAAATACTTCCAAGCATGCCCCTGGAAGTATAAGGTTTGTAGCAATCGCTTGGAATCTAAACGAGCTATTTAATAACAGCTAAGAAAAAGATTTTGCTGAACGTTTAAGTGTTTAATAAGATGAAATATCTACTCAAGACATTTGTAATTCGTATAAAATATCGATTTTAATGAAATACTTCACTTCACCGTCTAGGTATAACTGAGATGTTTAAAACTAATTTCAAAGGGACCCAAGATTCAAAAATGATTCTTAATAGAAAGTAAAGCTAGATAATTATAATAAAATCCGGTACGAAAAGTCGATTGTGGAGGGAAGAATATTTTTGTTAGTTCAGAAAGCTGCTCCAAACAAATCATTTCGGATTTTCTATCATTAGGACTAACTCGATAGATTTATAATATTATATTTCCTCGCAATCACCGTTACCTATTGCGATACGTTTTAATACTTCAAAGCCATAGCACTTCAATCAATCATAGTACTATAGTTATATCTGAATCAATAAATTTGTAATTTGTAATTTGTAATTTGTAATGTGTGATAAAAATACGGATTTTCTCATCTGATATTCTGAAATCATAGCATGATCTGATGTTCACTTGCAGCACACGAAGTTCTGCCGACCGAAGTAGTCGACGAAGGTATTGCGGAGGGTGTAGTTGAGGGGACAGAACTTCTGCATCCGAATAGGGACACACAGCTGGTAATCCATGTCCGTCTGAGGAAATACTTTTGTGTGCAGGTATGAGTGGAAAATTTTCTATGACAAACTTCACAAGAAGATTTTTGTCAAAATATTAACCTAAAGTAAGAAAGTACCTTATTACAGGAAATATCGCCTACAGAAAAATGAGCCTACATGTCATTAAGCTACATGAAATTAAGCCCTTTTTTGAGGCCCTAGGGCTTAATTACATGTAGGCCTAATTTGATGCATTCTTAAATACATGCAGCCAAATTATCATTGTGGAGATATAAATTTCATGAGATAGAAATTTCAGCCTTGTAAGCTTGTATGCAAATAATTAAGACTTTACATGTTACGAATTAGGAATTTTTGGCTTTATTTGACACTTTGATAGTTTAAATTACTCTCCAATTACCACTTAACACAATTAATTACAATTGGGGAATTTTCAGAGACGATGATTACAATGACAAAATAACCTATAGAATAGATTATCACAGCATCATGAGAATCTTATCAGTTACATCAAATTAATGATCGAATATGTTTCACAAAACACCACATAATAGCTGATTATCATTATGGCCTTGATTCTTGGCATTGGACGCTATGTAAATTCAGGTATGAAGGTTTGAAAAGTATGATGGAGTGTCAAGAAGTGAGCTCCAAGATGTGTCTATTGCATTATTGATAGTCTTGGCAAGACCAGTGGCTTTCCATCCGGCATCAATTCAAAGCTTAATCAATACTGAATAATAAATAATTGAAAAAAATCAATGTTTTCGAACTTATTATGTTCAAATTTGCTTGAAAAATTAGTCCTCATGAACTTAAGAATACATGTCATTAAGGTGCATGAA
Organism: Beroe forskalii; assembly: GCA_011033025.1. Lineage (NCBI taxonomy): Eukaryota > Metazoa > Ctenophora > Nuda > Beroida > Beroidae > Beroe > Beroe forskalii. The sequence goes on from WFMF01000138.1 coordinate 75,044, forward strand.
ATTAAGCCCTTTTTGAGACCTTAGGGCTTAATTATATGTAAACTTAATTTCCTGTAATAAGGTATATTAGTTGACTCCAAGGATTCCGAATTAAAGAACCCATTGAATTATTTGGATTTTCCCACCTGAGCCTCATGAATATCGTCAGCCTCCTCCTTTTTCCTGTCCTCTGGCTGTCCCGTGGGCGGTGCCGTTATTAGCTCCGTGTAGTCTGACAGTGTTATTAGGTCATTATTGCACCTTTGACAGGGTTATAAGAACACTGATTGTGTTCCCACCGAAATGATGGATTTTCGCCTTGTCAACTTTTGGGGAAATTTTTTAAAAATGCCCAAAATTAAGTAACAATTTTCTTCCAAATAGTTTTCACCTGAAAACACGTCGTATTTGTGAACATCATCCCACTCAAAACTATTCGTCTCCAGCGATCTTATCATGGTTTCTGCGATAGAATAGTTTCAGTCTCACAATTTCAGAGTGACAATATTTCACTCCTTGTGAAGTTATTTTAAGCAGATTTTGATAATGGTATCGATACATGAACAATGATGTAGCGAAACAACAATTCAAACTATTTTCATATGATTTTAGCAAAAGATAGATTCGTAAAATCATTAATTTCCATAATTGGTCTGTAGATTAGATTAAAATCAGTAATCAAAAACTTTTAACTTATCGAAAGATAGATTCATAAAATATAGGTATAACTTGCCAGTAGGCAATAGTTATTAAATAGAAATCTCAGATCAGTAAATTTAAAGTTCCACAAAATGAAACCCATCAATCAGGAAGCACAACCCAACTTCTGCATCCAGGGGTGCTGTAAGATCTCTCCAGGCAACATCCTCTCCTTCTCACTTTCCACCACTAGATCCATGAGAAACTCCCTCGACTTCGGATCTAGACTGCCGTTCTTGAAGTTCAGTTCCTTGTACTGAGCCACTTCCTCCGCAGTGTCGAAGGGACAGTCCCCGTTGAGAAGCACGTACACCAGACACCCGATAGCCCAGGTGGTGGCAGGCAGGGAGCTGTAGACGCCCTGTCTGTGGTATTCCGGGGGCACGTACACGTCAGTGCCTTGGAGTTTAGTATACGGAGTGTCTGGGATGGGTGAGGCGGAGCCGAAGTCTATGAGTTTGATGTGTCCGGTGGACGGGCTGTAGAGGATGTTCTCGTCCTTGATGTCCCGGTGGTCTATTCCCTGGGATGTGAGATAAGCCACAGCATCGAGCAGTTGTCTAGTTACATTCCTAGCCTTCTCCACCGACATAGCTCCAGTCTGAGCGATGTACTCGAACAACTCCACGAATCCAGGCAGGAACTCCATGACCAGGATCCACTCCCCCTCCTCGAAGAAGATCTCCTCCAGCTTCACAATGTTCGGGTGTTCCAGGACTTCTGAGATGAGGATCTCATCCGGAATCCAGGCTCCTCGTTCCGCACACCAGGATTTCCTGTGGCAGTGTTCGTCAGGGAGGACTTTAGCGGCGTGGAGGGTGCTGTCGTGGAGGTCTTCAATCAGCCACACCGTTCCGAAGTTACCCTCACCCAGCTGGCTGATGAGGTTGTATCTGGAGCGGAAGGACTGAGAGCTCATTTGTGTTAAGGAAAGGTTCTGAAAGTGTACCGGGAAGAAGAGGGAAGTAATGAAATGAGATGAATCTGAAGGGGGAAGTCTCATATTTATACAGAACGGAGCCTCCTTTGACAACCCATTCATGATTGTATGGTGATGAGCAATAGCCTAGTTACTGCTGTGAAACCACATTCCATGCCATCTGATTAGGCTTGTTACTGCCTGATCAAGGGTTGTTAGACCTATATGTGAAATCAGATCCGGATCGCAGCCTATCAATCGATCGTTACAGCACTGAATGATCTGACCCGCATGGAATCTGATCTCCAGAGTTACAAGTAAGGACTCATACATTTTGAATAGGCATGTAATGAAAGACACAAATTTGATGTTTATACTTCATCACAATTTTATCAGTTTGATTCAAAATAACAATCCCGAGGAATTGCATTACTTTAGTCCCATCCAAGGGCCATATAAGATACCCACTTCAATAAATACTGGCCACTTACCCAGTTTCCAAATTGCCGTATCAAACTTCTTCTCGATGTAGCTGGGGCAGTAACATATCACCCCTGTGCTTACGAGCAGCAGGAACAATGCTTCTCGTAACATGCTCAAATTTGTAAACATGTTATTTAGTACCTGTTAAAAATCTGTCCTTCTGAAATTCATATGCTTCCTTTGATTTTTAATGGAATTCGCAGTAAATTTTAAAATCTTTGCATTGTTTGTTATCATATCGAATTTTTAGGATTCTGCTACAACATCTATGCTCTTTGATAATTTACATTTATCAAATGATTGCGTTATCAAAATTAATTCCGTTCGTTCATGTGTCTCGTGATTCAGGCCCCAGCTCTATTGTTTTTGTACCCATTGAGCCTAACTTTCACTTTAATTCTTCACAACCCGTGCGCAATTATCAACCGTTTGAATAATGAATATGCTGAAATGTCTGCATGCCTGCAACAGATGGCATTTGCCATCTAAATTGCCACTATTCCCGTCAAACAAACAGTCACGTGAGTGATTGCTCTCAACGGCAATGCTTGTCACTCTGCCACACGTGGGCATTACTCCCCTTTAAACGGCCAGCTAATACATAATACAGTGCTAAGATTGTTTAAAATACATCGTGTTGCTAATTCTGTATGTTCACAAGTAAGTTGCAGCACAATGACTTTTCATGCAGAGCTGTCCCGCTACCCAAAGGATGGACCGTAAAACCTCCCGAAATCACAGCATTCGACCTTGGAAAAGGGGTGAGAAAACACCGCTTATAAACCTTCCGTTACCCCTCACGCGTGACTCATAGCAACGCGTGTTTCTAAGCAACGCACACGTGACATTATCTCACCCTCATATAATCAATCCCACAGGAGCAGTTATAGGCGTATATATTATTGTAAAACTGGCACAGCACACACATGTGTGCGTTGTTTTACGCTCTGTTCTGCAAACTCTGCCCTCCAATGAGCTGCAATGAGCTGCTGCATGATAACAGTGCATGTCAAGCACAGCTGCAAGCTCCGTAAGCGAGCTATTACTGCTTTTCCAGTGCTTCTAACTCCCAAGTTTTATGTACTGAGTTAGTGTTAATAGATAGTAGCGCCCTTTAGTCGTGCTCTAACTGCTGTTTTTCGTTGAATCATGGAGGTAATTCATGGATGGTAGTACGAGCCTCCTGTTTTAATTATTTTAATCTTATTAATTTTATTAAAAAGTGCAATCGATATTCAAAAATTATTCCCAGCATAAATTTCAACAAAATGAACTGCTTTTGGATTTTGATTTTTGAATTTAACCATTTTCCGCCTTAGAATTAATTTGACCTTAAAGTTTTAATCTTTTAAGGGAAAAATATTACCAAATTTTATTTCCAATTAAATTTATCTCGCTAAATTTAATTGATCAATTTGTGCTTCGCAGATATCACAAGATTTGGTGAGCAAATTGAACTATGGGTCCTCGACTCTTCTGGAGACTGTTGCTAAACGGGTGAAAGCCAGCAAAGAAATAGGTCAGTTTGCGTAAGATACAAGTTGTACTCACCATCTCGAATCAAACTTGAGTGATATCAAACTGCACATTTTATTTAAATTTAAGATAGTCATAGTCATAAGATAGTGCCAATTCGATATATCTTAGATGATGTATTTATGTAGAGTAAAATTTTGGTGTCTACAAATTTGGTAGGTTGCAATTTGGGGATCTTTGTCAAGTCATTACTCTAGTTAACATATGATTATGACGTCATTTTGAATTGTAATGGTGGATAAAAATATGGGGATTTTTCCGAAAAATCCCCAAATTACAACCTCTTTAAATGCACCTCCTAAGGTAATCCCCTCCCTTTTCCTAGGTGTGAACATTGTCCGAGAACACCCGTTCTACAGCAACCTTCCCAACTGTCGAATGGAACAGAAGATCAAGGAGATAGAAACGAGGATAGCAAACCAGAAGTACAATGCACTCCACAACTCAATGGCGAAATCGAAAGGTTATACAACACTATTAACTTATTAGAAAAGAGATTATCATAATTGATAATTATGATTATTTTCAACAAAATATTATTTTTTTGTGCAATATACGAAAAAATCTACATGTATAGTATAGAATTATGATACGATATTGAAAATTCAAGCTTTCTAAGAGCGAGAAAAGACAAGAATAACTGTGAAAATATTACGTGACTAGGTGCATGGGCACTGAATAGCACGTCGAGGCAGCAGTGATATTTCAAGGCTTCAAGGTCTAATTCAAGATATTAAGCTGAGGCGACGATTTCTTAATTAAACTTTCATTAAAATAGACGGGCTGTCATGATTTTTCATGCTGTTTTGTGGAAGTAAAGTGAGAAATCGGCTGGGGTTTTTAGGTATTTACTCATCACACCATCATAAAAATATGGCAACACCAGAGCGCTCATTGATGTCATTTGTCACGATCCAAAATATTCATTGATGACATCATCTTTTTTCACTAAATTATTTCATTGTTTTCACTAAATCCGCCTCTCAGAATGTCTGGTGGAGTGTATCAAGCGGACGGACGAGACGGACGCCAGTCTGCACGATGCTGACCACGTTTACAACGAGATACTGCCTATCATGAACAACATCTGCGAAGTGTACAGGTGACAATGATCTGTTTCTTGTGAAGTGATGATTGTCAATCAAAGTGATGATTGTCAATTAAAGTGTCCAAAATTATCCAATTATTGTAAATCCAACTGTCCGAAACTCCAAAAAATAATGACAATTATACAAAATTGTCCAACTATCCAACCCTGGACAACCCCTTGCCTCCCCAGCAAACCCCTTGCCTCCCCAGCAACCCCCTGGAGTTGACGGACCGGTGTTCCAAGCTGATTAAGAAGTACTACGAGTGTTGTGACACCCGGCATAAGCAACTCAAGAACTTCGCCATGGTGGAGGCTGAGGCAATGCTGGCTGAGGGAATCAAATACCTCGGTGAGTTGGTGAGAATGCGAAATACATTTCAGTTTGGTAATGATTTAAATTTCAAGCGGAAAGTAAGGCCCCTCGTTTTCAAACAGCGACGGTTTTTCTGCCAATAAATTACGTTCTATTTTCCTCCCAGAGGCTGCTGTGAAAGTCGGATCAGATGAAGCTGAGTTGGCTGTCTCAGCTGTTATTGAGGAGGATACCAAGAAGTACCTCAAGAACTTCGAGGATGAAGTGACGAAACTGCAGAAATACGTGGCGGACAGCATCAAGGATTACCAGGACCACGACAAGAAGCTAGTAGAGGACCTCAAAACTCTAGATGAGCAGAGCTAAAGCTCTAGGTGGGACTGAAAACTCTAGGTGGGAACGAAATACTCTAGGCGGGAACTAAATACTCTAGGTGGGAACTAAATACCTACTCCAAGTGGAAACTAAATACTCTTGGTGGGAACTAAAAATTCTAGGTGGGAACCAAAAACTCTACGTGGGAACTTTTGAAATTTTAGGATTGGAGCTAAAAACTCTAAATGGCAAATGCCTCCTGAAGAATCCGCATGCAAAAGCAAAAGAAACGTTTCACGACGAATAAACAGAGAGTAAAGAAATTCCGGGCATAGATCCGTTTGCCACTTTGTTCGGGCGCCAGTCTAATGCAGGTCTAACGCCGGTTTAATGCAGGTCTTGTGCCAGTCTAGTGCAGGTCTAATGCAGGTTTGGCGCCGGTTTTATGCAGGTTTAGCGCCGGTTTAACGCGGGGCTAGCGCTAGTCTAATGCAGGTCCTGTGCCACTCTAATGCAGGTCTAGCGCCGGTTTGGTGCAGGTCTAGCGCCGGTTTAGCGCGGGTGCAGCGCTGGTCTAATGCAGGTCTAGCGCCAGTTTAATGCAGGTCTTGTGCCAGTCTAGTGCCACTCTAATGCAGGTCTAGCGCCGGTTTGGTGCAGGTCCAGCGCTGGTTAAGCGCGGGTGCAGCGCTGGTCCAATGCACCTCGGATGCTAATCCAATAATACTATTGCAATTTTAAACAGATTTGGCGCCAAGTAAACTGCGCAGGTTTGACGTCGTTTCATGCATGTTTGGCGCTGTTTTAATGCATAATAATAAATAATGGTTGCCCGTGGTAACTAACGTGCGTTACCATGTTAGTTACCACCGGTTAGCATGGTAACCCACGTTAGTTACCACCAGTAACCATGAATGGTTACCGGTGCTAACTAACGTACTTCATCATGGTTACCGGTGGTAACTAACATATGTTACCATGGTTAGTGGTTACCGGTGGTAACTAACGTACGTTCCCATAGTTACCGGTGGTAACTAACGCACGTTACCATGGTTACCGTTGGTAACTAACGTACGTTACTATGGTTACCGGTGGTAAGTGGTAACTAACGTACGTTCCCATAGTTACCGGTGGTAACTAACGCACGTTACCATGGTTACCGTTGGTAACTAACGTACGTTACCATGGTTAACGGTGGTAACTAACCTGCATCGGAATGGCATTGCACCTGCATTAAAACAGTGCCAAACATGATTACCACCCTGAATTCCGAAAACACGGTCATATTCGGTCATATTCGGAATTCGGATTTTCGGGATTCCGGGGGTTTGCAACACGGAATTTCGAAAATTGAATTTCCTTTACTATTCGGTTAATGAGTCCTATAATCAAGCAATTATCCTGTGTTCACGTATAACAAAATTATAAAAGGTACACGAAAGGCAAAAGAAAACAAACTGAATAGACGTATCGACTTTATCAATCGGACTGTCTAGACTTAACCCATTCGGAATTCGGAATTTCGGGATTCCGAAGTTTTCGGGATTCCGGGGGTAAGCTTCGGAATCCCGAATGTTCACTTTTGGAGGAAATCATTCGGAATTCGGAATTTCGGGATTCCGTGTTTTCGGAATTCCGGGGGTATACCCCAAAGATGCATGCAAAACGACGTCAAACCTGCGTAGTTTACTCGGCGCCAAATCTGTATGAAATGCATAAGTAATATTGAGATAGCATCCGAGGTGCATTGGACCAGCGCTGCACCCGCGCTAAACCAGCGCTGGACCTGCACCAAACCGGCGCTAGACCTGCATTAGAGTGGCACTAGACTGGCACAAGACCTGCATTAAACCGGCGCTAGACCTGCATTGCACCAGCGCTGTACCCGCGCTCAACCGGCGCTGGACCTGCACCAAACCGGCGCTAGACCTGCATTAGAGTGGCACAGGACCTGCATTAGACTAGCGCTAGCCCCGCGCTAAACCGGCGCTAAACCTGCATAAAACCGGCGCCAAACCTGCATTAGACCTGCACTAGACTGGCGTTAGACCTGCATTAAACCGGCGCTAGACCTGCATTAGACTGGCGCCTGGACAAAGTGGCAAACGGATCTATGCCCGAAATTCCGTCGCCAAAAATGCCATGTCGTCAACATGAATAAAAAGGAGTGGTCTGCAGGGTAAGCATGATAAAACGCAGTGACATAAACAACAAGGGGAAGAGTAAAACTACAGAATTATAGGATGAGAAAATAAATCGTTTCCGTGTTGACACGGGATTATTAGGTCATCCCTTTCTCCTCTCAGCATTGTGATTACAGATTCATTCGATTAACAGCCCCATGTGATGCGCTAACTAATAGCTGAGTCATGATCGGTGATATTCCAGAAATCAAAGCTATTTTAGCATTTTATGGGACACGTTTTGCCAGGAATCTAGATGGATTTGAAGAATATTATTGAAATTTTATGAAGAATATGTCTGATAATTTAATAGAAGCAGTCACCAATTTTAATCAACTTACCTACAACGGATTGACCGGGGCCTGAAATGTTCACTTACCTTTCAGACTTTCAATGGTCGAAAGATGAAATTATTTTTGCCCGTCCAGGCAAATGATGCGCTTTTGATCTTTTGACGTGATTTTAATTTCTAGATGGTCTTGGAACCATATTTTTATATTTATCTCGAACTGTGTCAGCCTGTTATAGACTCGACTTGGCAGTATGCCAAGCCCGGAAGCCCATCATAAACATCAATTAATGATAAGAGCACCTTCAACCTTCTCACAGCAGCTCCTAACTCTTTTAGCACTGGCTCATTGGGCATGTACTAGACTCGTTCCCATCCGCAGTCCCCCAGATGTCCTGGGGGTTTCTTCCCTCAAGTTGGCAGCCCTATTAATTTAGTAGTAATATCTCCTTTCCCTGCAGATGGTTTTATAACTCCTTATCACCTCTAGATGGTGTTATCACTGAAGAGAAGAAGGCCTACGAGGACTCGACCACCACACACAAGACAAAGGCAGCAGGACTCCGGGAGAAGATCAAAGTCAACCATGAGAAGCAGGAAGAGCTGCGCCATTTTCAGCCAATCAGAGGGCTATGATTATAATATCTTCACTCGAATCACTCAATCCTCTTGCAGCAACTTTATTTTATTATTATAGAGGCTGCGTCGCGTCGCTCCATGTTGTGACCCGATAAGTAAATGCTGTGAACGGCTTTATAATGTTACAGCTGCGCAGACAGTACCTAAATGTTGTGACCCTATCTCTAATTGATATCTTTATTCTTTAAAGTCTAAACTCTAAATGAGTAAATTTTGTTGCAGCTGCGCAGACAGTTGAAGGTTTTGGAGAAGGAGGAGCACGATCTGATGACGGAAAATGAGATTCTCTTTTATTTAGAGTTGAATTTAGAGTTTATTTTCATGGTTGCACAAGCTTTTTTATAGTTCGAAAAGGTTTCCACTTTGGGTCAGGTGCAACTGAACTGAAATTAAACATTATCAATGTTTTTTCAGAGTTACCACAACAAACGAGATAACCTCTTGTTGACGAAAAGCTAAAGAACGCTTCTAAAGAACGCTTCTAAAGAACGCTTCGGAAGGATGTGCTAGATGTCATGGGAAAAGTGAAAGGTGGGTAAGCTTTTGGCATCCGGCCAGAGCTTTCAGTTGTACTGCTTTTATAGTTTTAAACAAGTTATCTTTATTTTTAACGCTGATACGACCTAAATTTAGACTTAGAGCTTAAAAGCGATGATGACAATAACTATGAGGACCATTACATAAAAACCCGTAGCCGTATCATTATGGTCTCCTTGAACAACCATTTCAACCCATACAGGAGCCAGCGAAGACTTGGCCGCGTGTTGCATCAAGACTAAAAAGAAAAACCAAAACGGCATTTATGACTCAAAAAACGGCGTTCGAGATACCGAGGCTCTGGCAACCCTCATCATAACATACAAGTGAGTACTATACGTTCTCAGCATTCTTTAGAGTGTACGACAGGTAGAGAATGACCAAATCACAATATGTTTAACAAGGGCCATGAAATCAGTGCTATATATTGCAACTACATCGCCTGTCGTAGATCAGAAAACGAAAACTAAAAGCATTACACTGGAAAGCAAAAATAAACGCCATTTATTTCAACCTGTACGCAACCTTTTCTCGAAAGTAAAACTAAAAGTAAATTTCATTCATTTCAACCTGAACGCAACCTTCCACCAAGGTTCAGATCCGTGACAGCAAGAAGAACATTGACTACCTGCAGAAGCAGCTAGATCACCTCAAAGTGGATCTGGAGGCAGCAGTTCAGGGAGCACTCAACGTGGTTGTGGAACAGAAGAGGGCAGAGGTAATATCATAGGTTTAATTATTAGAGTGAAATCATCGCTTTTACACAATCTTTTGATTTACAGTAATAGACTTAGAGTAAATGTAATCGACATTATCAATATCAACTCATGATCAGTTCCAATGGCACTGAAACTGGCTGCCGTGTACATCCTCTTATGACCAATACATTTACAATCCACACACCCCTCTTATTCCCAGGTTGGAAGATACCAGAGAGCACTGGTACAACAGAAGGACATCATCAAGGCTTCCACTGACAGAGTGGGGGCACTGGAGGACGCCCTTGTCAAGTTAGTGTTTTGTGAGGTTTAGGTGAAATGTGCTGATATCAATAATCTAAATGATCCAACAGATACTCCAAATTTCATATTCACCCCGGGGGCTAAGATCTGCCTGGGCCATATCCACTAGAAGTAAACGCAAGCTACATAGGTACAAATTTATGATACGGTGACTTGCACTTGACAGCTTCAAATTCCTGTCAAAGGCCCCGAAGGAAAGTGTCCCTTCATTACACTATTTACTCAGTAACTCACTTGCATTTCACTTGTTTATTGAATATTTCCAAGTGTGACAAGGAGTTGGAAGTGAGACACAGTGTAAAACCAGAGGGAGTATCTGACTTATATAACAAGAGAGTCAGTCCTGCAAGTTGTCCTGCTCGATTGCTGTCTTGATTTTATCGGCCTTCGAAATTTCGGAGCCCTCATCGGACCGATCTTCTGATAGCTTGATACATGGTCCATATTAGAATTACCCAATATCCATGCTGGATCTTTTTTTGACAAGCTCAATATGCAAATGTACAGAGATTTGACCTGCAATCATATTGCAGATAACAAGAGAGTGGATACCATTGAGACCAAGTGGAAGAGTGACGGGATTGGTAACGACCACATTGAGAAGCTTAGCCTCCTCCCTGACCCGGAACTCAGGTAATGGAAACAAAAATAGCACACTAGAAGAAACAAGTTTAATTTGTGCTCGTGAAATGTCTGCGATTTCTAAATTTATTATTATCTAATTTGGCCATGAATTTGTTAAAATTGACCGTCTTTGTCATTTATACTTGAAAAGAATTTGAAGTTATCGCATATTGATATTGTGATTTTCAGGGGCGATACCATCCGAAGCCTAACGCCAGCACCCAAGAAATGAGCAGGATACAGATAGTGGTGAAAACCAGTAAAAACATGAAGTGGATGCATGTGTGACAAAGACTTTTTTGGAGAGACAAATTTACATTCGTACTTTGATAACATTAAAAGTTTTTGAAAATGAAAAAAGTTTATACAAATTACTAAGTTTTCGTTTTTATTTCAAGCTACGGATATTGTGAACTCGAGGTATGGTTCAAATTAAATTATCAATTTCATTACTTCAAAACATCATACTTTCATTTTGTTTAATTAAAACCATAACCATTGAATTATATTCGTGTACTATATAATTTTACACTGACTGGTTCAAGACTCTGGTACTACTTTGGCAGGCTGGCCCAGAGAAAGTGATGTCAAGTCTCACGCTACTTTTTCTGAGCCAAAGTAAAGTGGTGTCAGAATTTGTATGAGTGGCGTGAGAGGCTGGTAACACTTTCCTCTGATTTGCGACCCAGAAAAAGTGGTTTATTGGTCTTTGACACCACTTCACTTCAAGGAAAATCTTGTCAGAACTTATAGTTTTAGTATTACTATTAGTATGACACAACATTTACTGATCTGACTGAGCGGTCACTCAGAAAAAGTGGTGTCAGAGTTCAGACTCCGACATCACATTACTGTCTCACAAAAAGTGATGCCATACTCTGACATCAATTTTTCTGCGCCAAAATGAAGTGGTGTCAGACGCTCACACTACTGCATTCTGACTGAGAAAAGTGGTGTCAGAGTCTGACACCACTTTTCTAAGTCAGAGTTAAGTGATGAAACCTCTTTACATTTTCTAAGAAAAAGTGACGTCAGACTCTGACATCACAATTTCTGAGCCAAAGGAAAGTGGTTTCATTCACCATTTTTATGAACCAAAGTAAAGTGGTGTCAGACTCTGAGTTTGACATCATTTTTTCTGAAACAAGAAAAGTGGTGTCAGACTCTGACATCACTTTTTCTGAGCCAAAATAAAGTGGTGTCAACTGTCAGACGCTCACACCACTGCATTCTGTCTAAGATAGTGGTGTCAGAGTCGGGCACCAACTTTTTAAGTCAGAGTTAAGTGACGTCAGATTCAGACACCTCTTTACTTTTGCTCAGAAAAAGTGGTGTCAGACTCTGACATCACTTTACTCTGACTCATAAAATTGTGAGAATCTGGCACCACTTTTCTGCGTCAGAGTGAAGTCATGCCACACTCTCACACCACTTTTCCTGATGCAATGTATAGTGGTGTCAGGTCCTGAGACAGTGAAACCAATTTACAATTACTCTGATGTCAGAGTCGGTGGTATTCTTACAGTATCAGACCCTTTTTTCATGATATATGTATTATGTATTGGGGTGTCCAAGTGAAACAATTGAGTTTTGTAAATAAAATTGTTGCTTATCACGTAATGATACAATGTTTTTACATTTAAAATGCACAAAATTGTATTTTAAAGTGAAATTGAAATGGAGTAAAACGTATCAATAAACTCTGGCAATGGTCGAAAATAAAAAATCGACTTTCAATTGATTTAGGCACAACTTCCTTGCTTAGCAAAAATTGATCAAAAATATAAATTCATCAATTGAACTATTGAAGGCAAGTTAATCATTAAGACGTATACTTTGAAGAGTTTTATTGAAGCTTATTACATGATAGATTGATTAATTTATACAATTTTTCGATAGTTTGAAATTGATTATTAAAATCAAATGGTAAACTGTAACTTTTGAATATTTAATACTCATACAAAACGCGATAAAGGAAAATGTGGAGCCATCCAAATTCCAATCTAAAATATCATGTGGGATCTATGATTGAAATCTTTATTTAAGCTTTTAAGAACGTTCATATTCGATAGTAGATTTACTATTAATTAGGTTCAAGTAAAAATATAATTTCAATATCATAAAATTATTTCAAATTCAAATAAAACCAAAAACCTAAACTCACTTACAATTTTTCAACTCTCAACCCAAAATTAAACTATTGCTCATCTTTCAACATTAAGTCACATACATCAGCTTTGAAAAACAAAATCATATAAATTTCAGTTAAAATAATTTATCCATAGGGTATTTCTAATAAAAGTGTAGTAGAGAATATGGACACTGATTCACGACTTTTCTAACTCTAAGTACGTGTACGCTTTATGAACAACCAAATCCCATCTGAAATCAAGCTTCACAATATCATTATTGGTAGTCCTTAGAGTTAGACCGAAAAACCTAAATGAAAAGTGGCTTATGATAATATTTATTGAAGTTTTTGGTAACTGATGATTCCGTAGTCAGGGCTGGATCCAGGGCGGAAAAAGTTGGGGGGTTGTAAATTTCGGCGAGGGAGGTGGCGCGCAGCGAGGAAACTATGGCAGGGTCTGGGGCGCAGCCCCCATCAGGTCCAGGGCGGAGCCTGTGTGAGGAATAGGGGCGAAGCCCCCAAAATTCAGAAAATGAAGTCATTTTGCTAAAATCTCCTTCATATTTTTCCATAGAAACCTGGGAATTTAGACTTTCAGTAATAGACAATATGAGCTAAATTAGGATTCAGGAAACACCTCACATTCATGATTTTTCATATTTCCTCTGAGACTCATTTTATTGTTTTTTATAGTCTTAGGTCCTAACTGATTTTTCTGAGCACTGCAAGTAGAAATTTTGAAAGTTCCACATCGAACACAACTAAGGACTACATAACAGCCCGCTGCAGACGATAATTTTCAGTGTTTTAGATCCCTGACTGAGTGTCTGACTGTTTCTACACCAGTTGTGTAACAGCTCGCAACAGCTCACCGCAATCAAAATTTTCATGGGTTTTTCGCATTTGAATCTACCTCCAAAGTCAATTTGGTGCCGGCTGTTTCGGACTGGCTCTGTCTTGACCAGTGCAGAAAGCAGTTGTTTAAAATAATTTGATCAAAACAGCCCACCGCAGGTGAAAATTTTAAGGTTTTTTTGCATCCAAATATTGAAAATTATGTGTTTGAAACTGAAAACTTGCTAACTGGGGTTAGAACTGGCTAAAGAATAATCAAGTCAATGAACTCTCCGTGTACATAAAACATAACAAATATTACAACCCCAACAACCCCACTCTAAAACCAACAACCCCACAACCCCACTACAACCCCACTCGAGAAAAAGTGGGGGGGGGTGGCAACCCCCCCAAAACCCCATTGTAGATCCACCCCTGTTCGTAGTACCAGTACCTTCTGCCGCAGGCATCCCATTATAACTATAAGTGCATTTTAATCGAAATTTATAAATGATAAGATAAAAATCGATCTCAACCAGTTTCTCTGCCACGTTATTCCAAGGTAATTCAGGGAAATACATATGGAAAGTTACTGGTCGGTAGCCAGGAACTTGACATCGAGATCTGACATTTACAGATTGCGCGAATCAAATACGTGCGCGATTGTACCGTCAAAATATGACGTACGCGTGGAAATTTCACTTTAATTTTAGATTGTCACGTCCTGTGTTTACAGGACACTTCACGGTTACCGACCGGCAACTTTCCGGGTGTATTACACAAAATCACCAATTATATTCCAACAATATCAAACGTCTTATACGACTGGTGTACACTGTACAGTCCATGTATATTAAAGCTACTCCACACAACACTCTTTATCGACCCCGGCGCTTGAACTGGAGGTTGGTGGCGGGGTTACTCAACATCTTAACAGAGCACGCCTCACTAGCCCTCACTGTATCCCGTACACTCTTCATCAGATTCTGTGCGTTGATGGTGAGCATCTCGTCAGCTTCTACTTCAGCTTGCTCGTCTGAAGGAGGAGTAGAGGGGTTTAGAAGGGTGATTGACAGACTGATCGCCAAGGTGACATAAACAATCACTGATTGTTTAAGTGAACCTGGCGATTAGTCTGTCAATCACCTGTAGCAGGAGATCCTGCACTGGGGAGTCTGGGAAGGGGGATGAGTGAGGGTCTTGATATACACTAACTATACAAGACTTCTGATTTAAACGTAATCAACGATAGCCGCGGTCCATGCCACTTGATTTCTATCAGGCAGAAATCAAGTGCTATATACCGCTTTCAGCCGGTAAGCCCCCATATCTGACCACACAGAAACTTAAAAAAAGCAGTTTGATCTCAACCAAACAATTAATAAAGTGATATACTCACTGTATTTTCCGGAGGCAGCAGCCTTCACGGAGGCGATGATGTTCAGCTGCTGGGACAGCATGCCCATGGGCTCCATGCTGTTACCCAGACTCAGGACCAGTCTCTTGTCGGGGCAGTTCTTACTGATCATATCTGGGAATAGGCGTATTATGATACGTTCAATTTGGTCAAACAGCAGTTAGTTCGATTAATTTCTGCACAATTGTCAAAAAATTTAGGGAAAGGTATTCCTGTTCTTCCTAAAATTTGCCCTCTAAGACGATATTTTTTCACACGTAAACTACCACGAAATCACCACAGAAACTACTCAAGATTTAAGAATCAAAGTTGCACCCACCGGCGTGTTTCTGGATGTTCTTGGTAAGAGCTATGATTTCCTTACACGTTTTGATCATGTCCGTCATTGAGCTGAACTCAGACTTCTCCCTGACGAGAAAATATTTAGATAATTTATCTATGCCCGAGGGAATATCTATATCCACTATGATTTCCCTTGCGTGAAAAAACAAAAGTTTATTTACACCCCAACATAGTTTTATAGGTGGTCATTGAATAGGATGAAGGCTCTGCCCCTGAAAATGCTTCATTTCAAAACATCTTCCCAGTATGAAATGCTAATAATATTCCAATAGTGGTGCTGGAAACTTCATAATCGTCCTGTGCTGGTACGAAAAAATCTACACATAGAAATCACGGAAAAGCCGACGTTTGGAGAAAAGAAAACGGCTCTGGAGGAAATTAGTGGAAATTCCGAACTTTTGATACTATAATGTACATTAGAGAGAATATTTTCTGGAAACAAACCAGGAGAAAAGACATGACTCAGTAAAACTAAAGCAATATTGCACAATAAAAGGAGACAATACAGTGGACAAGCATGACTGTAGCTGATATATTAGCAAAAATCCAACAAAAACATACACAGCTGATATTTACTGACAATAACTGAACAACAAAACTTAAAAAACAGAACTGAAAACAACAACAGCAACAACAACAACAACCTTAATAACAACAATCATAACAATAAAAACCTTCAACGCCCTGATCAATATCATTGAGAACGGATGACCATATGGGGATGACCAAAACGTCATGACTTAATTACTTAATTAAAAATTTGCTGCTTGGTTTTCTTAATTTTCAATGAGTTAATAGGACAGCGAAATACCCATACAATTCTTATATCGCACTTTCGAAATACGTTGAAAACATAGAAGCATTGCTCTCAGCTATTATAATGAAAGATATATAGGTAAGTACGAACAGTAAGCGGATGAGTTTTACATCATTATAGTGTTCCAATGTATTGAATTAGTGACGGTAAAAGGTTAAACAGAACAGCCATCAATTTATTAAAGCTGCAGCAGATACTACGGATACAAAGCTCTGCTGGATGACCAGGAATGTGATTACCAAACGCTATATATTTTCTACTTTGATCTATGTAAGTGATACTTTTTTGGGGTTCTGGAGGTGAGATTTGCGATTCTCACCTCCGTAAAGCCAGAAAATCATATATTAACGTTGGCAAGCTAATTAGATTTGATCATAATGTATCTCTATGATTTTGGTCATCCTTGAGCTCTTGAGCGCAGAGGCATCATGATATCACATAATATATGCTCAGAATAAATAGGCAGCCGCAATGACGCCATCAACTTTGTATGCACTGTCAAATTGTTGAAAATAACCGCCTATTTTTCGCGTGTGGGGTATAATTGAGTGATAATAAGATCTTACTTGGCTGGGACCGGATAGATACGCTGATATGGGGGAATTGAAATGTTCTCAATTGTACCTATAGTATGCGAATAAATTTATCAAGCATGAACCACGAAAAACTTCACAGTGTTGTTTTGATACTAGCTCTTTTGTTCTAACATGTCGAAGTTCGCCCACAGGTAGGTATAATACATTTTAATTTATTACTTATGACCTATGCCCATGTCAGCCAACCCTGTAGAAACTAACATAATGAATGATTGTTGATTATAACATAATCTATTTGTCTAAAATCTTAGATCAAAATTTCCTGAATACCATTGAGTTTTAAAGCTTAAAAATAAATATATTTTTTGTTCCAGAAAAAAAATTCAAAAAATGGATGACCAATTTTCACTTCGGGGATGACCAATTAGATACGATGTTGATATGGGCTTGAACGTGACAGAAACAAAATCGACGATTATAAATGAGATCCTTAGCTCTGCATAATACCCCTCCAATACGCTAAAAGTAATACGGTTGCGCGCAGCACAACAATTTCAGGGGGTTTAACTCAAAATACACGGTTAATTTTAACTGAACTCTCAGCCTTTTTACGTTCCCTGCAACTTACACACATACATGCAATTACCAGCCAGTCATGCACACATAGAATTCACGAGGAAAAAGAACTTAAAACAATTCATTAGATTTATACTGGTTAGGCATGGTGTGTTGAATCAAATCTCAATCCCAGGTCATTCATATGGGACAAAACTTTCACACTTCATAGGCAACCGGAAAGAGAACTCCAGTGATTGGAATCGAGGATTCAATTTACACACCAAGCAAGAAAACCAGAAAATTTGGATATGTAATCTATTAAATAAATCATGACTGATGACCGAATCTCCCTCGCATTCACACTTTTCTTAAAACTTCTTAACACATATAAATTTTTGGGGGAAAAAGTTCAAGTGATTGAGTTCTTGGATCAATGATTATAAAATTAATAATATGAATTTTGTGCTCTCTGTCACTCACGGTGGTCTGGGTGCTGGGTCACTACCAGTATTATCCCTTGGTTTGACGAGGGTTAAAATGGGTAACAAAGCAAAGTTTATAGCAGCAAATATAGCAAAACATGGGGCGGAATGAATATATTTGAGCAAATGATAGTTTTTAAAAGAAGAACCATAGTATACTCACTCAGTGGCTCCAAGATCTAGTAATTCTCGTCTACCTCTGAAAGGAATAGATTCAAGGTCTCGCAATGAAGGACGCATTTGAGAGTAACGCCAGTGTGATAAGATATGCCTTTGCTATGAATTATTTGAGAAATCCTTGTTCTACAATGTTTGACAGCCTCCTCCTAGTTCACATACTTGGTGTACTTAGCCATCTGCTGAAACTTCTGGGCTATTTTCCTGGCTGCTGTTATCATGTCATTGTCCTCCTCCATGTACTTGGCTGTCTCCTGCCTCAGCTTGAACGCTGCGTGCTGAGAAGATGCAGCTTTTCAAACACAAGGATTTCTTTTTGATTATGTCACGGAGGAGTTGTATGATTCAAGGGAAAATGCTACAAGGTGAAACTGATGTGGCTGTACAAAATACATGATGCACATAAATTCTTCATCTGAAAGAAAGTTTGTTATTTATGACATACTGGCATACATCAAAATTTATTCAAATTGAAGCGGCTGCAAAGTGATTACAAATTTCTGTCAGGAAATGACTCAGAGATAAGTTTCAAATGATCGCTATGTTCAGTTGATGTTAAAGATGAATCTCGAGTCAAAAGCTCAAAGAGTGAACAGCAGTGAAAATTCACATCACACGATGAAATGAACAGAATACACCGACTAACCCAAATTTGTTCACTTAAACTTCCCCAGTCCTGCAATTACTAGACAGTTACAGAAATCACTACATAATATTGTTTTTTCATTTGGTCAGGAGCCCGAAAATGCCATAAATCCCATAATTCTAAGAAGCACTCCAGAGACTGAACTGAACTAAGTTTGCAAGCTCAATGGAGAATTTCACCAAATACATTACAAATGTTGCAACTTCATCATCTCCGAACGTGTCTAACAAGCTGCTCATTACCTCAATTGGAGCTTGAACAGGGTCAGGAGCAGGGGCCGTCGCATCAAAGCTGTCTTCCTCCTCGTCTGAGTCCACGGGAACAGGGGGTCTGGTGGAGAAAGAGTACTGGCGATAAAATAGCGTTAAACCAGCGATAACACGGCGATAAACTGGAGTCAACATGGCGCTTACTGCAGTGTTACATGCTAAACCAGCGTTATTCTTGTCATTAGACTGCTGTCAAGCCTGACAGTTATTCTCATCGCCTTATCGATATTCTCATCGCCCAATTTAAGTCCATGAGATACTAGAAGACAATGATAATAATGAAGACGATGACAATGAAGGTTCCCTAAAGTACCTGGCAGGGGGTGTGTCATCTTCCTCCTCAAGGGGAGGAGGAATGTCTTCTGGTAGGGGAGGGAGGGGCAGGTAGAACCCGATCATTTCATCCTTGATACGACTGATGTTCATATGCACCTGGAAGGTTCATCAGCGTAAGCGATATTAGAGAATGTAGGTCTTGGTTTATTCGGCAGAAGAGGACTTGTTCACGCATTTCAAATGCTTCGGCGCAATTAAACTCGTGTCAATCGTAGTCGTATGAAATCGCAGATTTTCTCAAAAACAGAGAGCTTCTAAAATTCTAATCGCATGTGCTCAACTTTATTTTGGTATATCAGTTACTAATCAATCTATCATTGATGAAAACGTCAAGTCCTACCTCAGTGATTGATTTGTCGAAGGCATGAGGATCCGAGGCTTTGCCCTGAATATGAGCGTTGGTAGCCACTCCAGCCATCTTTATTGCTGAAACAAAAACAATATATATCTAGAAACCGTCAACTAGAACAAAAATGCCATGCTTGTCTCCTATAACATATATTAATATTATTCACTGCTTCGGGAAGAGTTGTCAATTCTGGGTCCTGTAGCTCTCTTTAGTTTCGTAATTCATGGGTTATTTAGTCGGAATTATCACTGTGAATATAGCATGTCCAGCAATCAGCATAGCGACAACTTAGCACCTAATTTCTCCAAGTTAAAGAGTTTCGAATGTTTAACGCTTTCTTTCACACCGAGTTCACTTCTCGTAAAATCTTACAAATAAATTGCTTTGTGATTTGTGGCTTACTTTCTGAGAGTTTTCTGTCTACTATAAGTAAACTTCGAATATCGTAACTTCGTAAAATCTTGCAATTAATAACGTTTTGATTTGATTTGTAAAGATGTAACCTACTTTGTATGATGTAGTAGTCCACTTCGATATGTATGGCACAAACAACCGGCCCAGACCCGCCCATAATTAAGCAAAATATACAAAACCAGCGTGGCAAAACTTGTAAATCGCACGACAAATTATTAGGACAAGAATTATATTTTCTTTTTAACAAGTTCGAGAAGACAAACGCATACGAAAACGCTCTGACATTTCCTATGAATGGTATTAATAGTAAAAAATGTATTTCCTTAATTATGTCGATATTTGCATGTTTAATTGGGCGTATAGTTATGTGAAGTGTTAATTACAGACCTTGACAGTGCGATATAGTCTGTAATTCAACGCCCAGATATCACGGACACACGAAAATAATTAAATGAGCTTTATCATCCCAAAGCGCCCACTCACACTGAAAATTCCTGAACCATTGAACTTTTCTTTAAGTTTTATACTATTTATATACATCTCGGCTGCACTACAGCATTCCGGAGCGGGCCATTGTATGGCTTTAGATAGCAGGTTCTAGATAGAAGACAGTCTGAGAAGGTCCTTGTTTATTGGATCAAACGTAAAACGAGGGGTGCTCTGGAACGCGAAGAAGATATTAAACTTTACAACAAATATGAAAGTATAAAGAATGAAGATATACATGTATCATGATGGAACGCACATGCAATTCAAGTGTCTCATGAAACAAAAGATTAAACCCCGTGCATAATGTGTAAAAATTACACCAAACGCCGTACATTTTTCCATGTTAGTTTAATGGTCTAAAGATAATATGTTGAAACGTAGAATTACCAGCGTCTGAAAAGAAGCACGAACCGTACGAATAATACAAAACACCGTACAAATAATACAAAACACCGTACAAATAATACAAAACACCGTACAAAGCACCGTACCTTTTTCCAGGTTAGCTCTATGGTCGAGCAGCTTCACTTTGTACTGGGATTCCCCGACGTTTTCCAGCTCAGCATCCGTTACTTCCAGGACTCTGTTGGTAATCTTCTGAACTGTTGCCACCTTTACTACTGCTTCCTTCTGCAAGAGGTAGAGGGGTGAGAGTGAGCCAAAGGTGACGTCATTATCAGGGTAAAAAATGGGGAATTGATGGCGTTTAAAGTGCCTATTTTCTTTTTGTGATACCAAGAGGTGGTTGGAAAGTGTGTTAGCAGAATGTCTGAAATAATAGCTCCTTTTTTAAAGTTTGTTAAACATACACAAAATAACCATGTATATTATGGTTAAATTACGAAGTGCACACATAAATATTTCTCTTTTGTGTTTGAGTTGTGTCTGATTCGGTATACATGACATTGCATCGCTAGTCGGACTTGATTGATAAAAACGGGCCATAACGAAGAAATTTTCACACGTTATTTTATCATACAATTTAGTGTTTGGGAATTGGGGGCGATGATATCATCATCAAATAGAGCGGTGAATGTTGATTTGAGACATTAAACTGTTCAGTGTTTATATTTACGGACGGTTCACATTTTACGTAGCCTGCCTTCAAGAGGGAGGGGGTTCTACGCTTTTTGTAACACAAACAGTTACTGTTGACTTGACTACGAGGACGTAGGTTCAAAATGCTGCAAAATAGGTGCAAGATCCCTGGTATCGTATGCGGTTTCTAACCATGTATAGAATAAGATTGAAATTGTTTTCACTAATCCATGGACTCTTACCGGGCTGCTCTTCATCAGGGATCGTGCTGCATCTCCTTCCTCCTTTACTTTCCTCTCAGACTCAACCAAAAAGTCTGAGGAAAAAATGATGAAACCTCCCACTCCACTCAACAAGTACTAAAAAACAACAATTATTGCGGAGGGTAGGTGTAGACACGAAAATTGTGTAGGTGCAGACAGTTCAAATTGTGCCGGTTAAATATCACAACAAAAAGAAATACAAGTTAAGTTCTGTGGAATTATTTCATCTGAAAACAGTGAGTTTTGCTGCAGAGCATGACAAGATGAACGTGATCTGAGTATGTTTCTTTGTAACTAAATAGCAAAAACTCTGCCGCATGGTGTTTATGCCAAAAGTTACGCCTAATAACTTGAGCGTGCACACTGAGACACTGTATACAGTACTACAGTTGTCTCATGGAAATAAACTCAGCTAAAAAGGCATAAGGTGGAGTATGTTGGTGTACTGGAACATGTTAAATGGCTTTAGTTTTATTACCTACGGACAACATATGGCTGCATCCTCCTTAATTGTTATTGGAGTTCTTACTATTACCGTGGGGTCTCGATGTACGGCATCGAAACACCACGCTACTACTAGCATGGGTGCTCGTAGGCCAAAAGCAACACGACGGAAGTTGATGAGAAAGGGCCGGGCAAAGATCATCTGACATCATAGTTTGCACAGTCCCAATCTTCAAAAGACATGAGGAGGAGATAAGAAAAACTGTCCGAAAAGGAGCTATTGGACAAATATCGATTCTTTCAACCTTTTCATTCGACCTACATTTGGACGATTTGCTTTTGACAAAAGAGCACACACGCGTGTTAGCCTATAG
The DNA here is from genome assembly GCA_011033025.1 of Beroe forskalii. Classification (NCBI taxonomy): domain Eukaryota; kingdom Metazoa; phylum Ctenophora; class Nuda; order Beroida; family Beroidae; genus Beroe; species Beroe forskalii. The sequence goes on from WFMF01000138.1 coordinate 97,588, forward strand.
AGAAATTACTCGAGATGTTTTATTAAATGTAATGCAATGAAGCATCTTCATGAGAATTATTTACCGGTAGGTTTGACACACTTATCCACGTCTGATCTCAAACGGACTGCCTCAGTTACCCACTGCTGCTTCACCAGATCGAAGTTTTCTTTGGCGCTCTGAAAAAGTCAGTATATTGTAATGTTCTACCACCTTACTCAGCATCTTCAGGGAAGAAGCTGAATCAGATGGTAGGGTTGAATTTGGATGGAACCCCACCATAACCTAGCCCATTGCACGTGCTTATACCGTTAACTGTCAAAATAACTGAATTATACACAACTCATGTCATTCAATCACCCTAAGACACAGCTCCCCTCACCTCTGACTCAGCGTTGAGGGACAATGTCTTTCCAGAGTACACAACCAGAGGGGTAGCATCTCTCAGAGCCTCGATACTCAGCTTGATATTGTCATGTCTGTGTGGGTCTTCGTCACAACCAACGTCAGTAGCAATCTGACAGACAGAGTTTGTTCTATGCCTTGGTAATATGGTACACCAAACACGCAATTGAGGGCGTTAAAGCACTGAATTTATTCTGAAAGATTAAATGAGGGGAATTTGACGTATTTAGTCAGGGCTGAACGAGATTGACATGGATTTAACTTAAATGACCAAAAATCCAACAATAATTTTTCCCACAAATGACCAAAAATCCATGATCTGAATACCTTCTCATAAGCCCCTGCAGCTTGCACTGTACCCTTACCTCAGCAACCCTACACAGCTGTTCTGCGTGCAGTGAGAAGTCCGCAGCTCTCGAGTTAAACTTGTCAGCCTTTTCCGGAGGAGCTGAAATAGGAGAGGGTTATTAATTTTTTTTAGATAAAATATCACATGATACATTAAAATCACGAAAAATCTCAAAAGAGGGTTATTAATTAGTCATACGTCAAATTAGGCAGCTTTCCTGGAGGTTGGGAGTGAGTAATTGAGGGAGACGACCGGTGGCTCCGTGAAAATTATGAAGTGGCTGGATCGGCCATCCGACTAATTTTCCCACGGAAATCGGTCATGATTTTCAGGTTCATGGACAAATCCGTCGGGCGCGATGCAAAATTTTAAATGTGCGCGCGCAAAAATTAAACCTTGCTGCGCGTGCATTATCACAAATTTGTCGTGGCGCCGTCCTACAACGACCGCAAAAAATTACAAACTGTCACACCTACATGCCAATGAAGGGGCAGAAGCCCACTAACATTAGATCATCCTAATCTCCCAAATTAAGTGTACACCCCATTCATCCAACTGGTAATACTGTCAAATAAGTTACACCAATCACAAATGTTCTATGACTATTGACCATCGACCGGAAATAATTCAGAACTACTGGTAATGTTACCAAATTTGACTTCGCCAAATGAAGTTCATATATGTAGTCATCGACTCATGCCACACATTGAGGTTTAAAAGGAACTGGTTCTCACGTAATGGTGCTAGTGCTGCCGCTTGCAGCTCCATGATAGGTCCGGTGATGTCCACGAAGGTGTCCACAACTTTAGCAGCCAGATGGTCATTACACGCCTTCTTGAGGTCTGAGATGGCGGCTTTCAACTCCTCTTGGGCGGCTTTCTTCTGTTCAGGAGTCGCCTGGACAGTTTCACAATAATACTTTGGTTTAATTCCTGGAATTTAGAATTACTGCTTGGTCAGGATTAAGATTTTAGCTTGAAACTTGAGACATTGAATTCAGATGCACAAGATAAAAGGAGGGTATTCATAGACGTATTATTCTAATGTGAATGTAAGGGCCACATTTTAGTCCTGAGTCTGAATATTTACTTTCACAGTCATTGTTCACTAAATTTGTATTTTCAGAGCAGACTGGACTCAAAAGCTATTGTATTTTGAAGCTCGTCGTTTGCCAGAATAAATCTAAAATTGAGTTAATAGGGTATGTAATTTTCCAAATCGGTCAAATTTTGTATGTAATTATGGAGAGCATATTATGTTGATAATTAAATATTTGATCCTCTCAAGGAAGAATAATTACAATTATTTCCGCTTTAATTAGCCAGAAATGAGAATCATTCCATGATGTCAAAATGGTATAATGCGAGCTATTAATGTCATTATAGTTTATCATGTACTTATGTCTTGAAAAGTCGACAACAAGAGTTTCTTCGTGACCCGTCCGAAATAGACACGTTAACTGTTGTTGTGGTTAATTGGAGTCAACTAAAAATAGAGTACATCAATATAGACTATAATAGTTGAAGTATTTTAATAGTGAAGTTTAACATGTTGGTGGAATAATATTATAAACACACGTTTAACAGCTTTGTTTCAGAGTACACGATACGTGTATTAACTTGTTTCTGGAAATGTATTTTATACATTTAATTGTACAACTATAAAGGTAAGTGATCATTATGTAACCGGTTCATTATACTAATGATCACTGTCTCGTAATCTGAATAAGGCACAGTTATCATTGGTCCAAAAGTCAATAAAATCGCAGTCAAATCACCTGAAACCATAGATTTATCCCATTAGAATATATGGCCTCTGCATATTATGACAAACCACACCGTTTGGTGCTCTGTTTAAAACCACAACGGTTAAAAAACACATGATATCATAAATATTATAGGGCAGGTGCGAGTGTGTGAATATAAGAAGGTTAGGAGTTACTTCATCTTTCATTTTATCATGGCGACAAAAGTAATCGCCTGTTCGAGAACATGTTTACATCATCATCGTTAAAAAGAGAGGTACATTTGGCTGGTTTTGAATACAGTTTTCCACTGAATAATTTCCAGCATTTATCATCTCAGATTTCTGCAGCTGCACACATAAAACATATGATAATTACACACTTTTCAGCATTATTACACAATTACACGATTATTACACGCAGAGGTGTTACAATCCTGTGGATGTGTTCAAACACAAACACGTAACATGATACATCATCATGTTATGAATGGAATGTTTACATCCGCTTTTGCAATCCCTTCCTTGATGACTTGGATATGACACAACATGCTATGAAAATTGTGTGGGGAAGTTCAGCACACATCAATCAAAACAAAATATGCTCAGCAACAGAACAGTTTTTTTGAATTACGATCTCGAGATGAAGAATTAGGCTACGGGCCTACGGCCTACAATCAAAATAATAATGAAGTTAAATTTTCAGAGAAGTAGGTAGTTGGTGATGTCATGGTTATCAAAAAACAGTGTAGGCGGGCAGTTTTAGAAAGTTACCCTTCTATCTTTCTATGTCTAAGTATACTGGCTCTATCTGACTATTATGGAGACATGGACTGATTACAGCACTTCTGTACTGTGGTTTGTAGATAAAACTACATAATAAAACTACATAAGTGATAACAATGGACACGTGCTATGTTTTGAAGTCACTTTCACGCTAGAAACCCTAAATCATAAACCCCTAAGAGAAATGAGAAGTTTATAACAATTATATATTCAATATATATCACCAGGCCCATCTACTCACCTTAGGATCATCAATAACGTCTTGTAGCTTCTTAAGAAGATCAGAAACTTTAGCCTTCTGAGCAGCAATATCAGCGCCAACCTGACCAAAATACTCTTGTTAGTACTTCAAATACTCGCATTAGTACTCTATGCGATTCCTAATTTTGGAAAAGGATTTCCGGGTTTCTTAGTTCCTTACTACTTTACTAGTCTACTGTTTATTTTCAAAATCTGATAATCAGGATGTTGATATATTTATGGATGTAATCGACAATAAATAGTTAAATTAAGCGATCACTAGAATGTTTGAATTTTTAAACTCTGCTTTTCACATCTTGTGTTAAAAATTCGAAGAATTGTTAATTCAACGCAATGGCAATTGCATGTGAAAATACCAGCACAATTACAGGAAAACTGTGATGAAATACATTTTCGACTGTCCACATCATTCATCATATCACGATATTCGATATATCTCTTTATCTCGTTCACATGTTTAACAATTTCGTAGTATAAATTTGAAAGTATAAGTTGTATAGCTCAGATATAAAAGTAGCTGTGATATACTAGTTTTAAGTTAGTATCCAGTACAGTATTAGCATGCCATTCTCAAGCTCCAGTATAACAAACAACAAGTAGCTCATCAGATCTTCAGTGGATTGGAATGAGAAGCAATTGTTACCACAATTATAAAAACAAGGAATAAGGATTGAGATTCCGTGAAATATAGTGAAATTTTTAAATAATTCAAAACTCAATAGCAAAGGTAATGGGATTAATTATACTGAAGTTTAGAATTCTCATTGAAGTCAAATCATCAAAACATTGTGGCATTCATCCTACAATCGACTTACTAATAACACTAGAAGAGTATACGATGTGCACATGGGTACTTAAATCTTTAAATTCAGCTTTTTTCACTTGTCAGCAGAGTTGGCTTCTTCTTAGTTTTCCTTGTCGTCATAACACAACTCAAGAATCAAGAACAGCGTATACACTCAAAAATATCAAGACTCAAGAACGTATATATACTAAAAAGAATTCTAAAAGTGATGAATGAATGTGAATTGTGAATGTTCTATATTTATAATCATGGTAAGTATGACTATAGCCCATGCCAAAAATACCACGTTTTTATTTCATTTATTATGAAAATAAACCAGCAATACTAGTATACTAAAAGCTTCGGGTAGCTTACCTGGCAGTTTTCATCATTAATTCATCACTACTTATCATGAAAATGACGTCCTCTAAACCACCTATCATTCCAGTGAAAGAAAAGATGATCATATTTCATACTAACCTCTCCTCCGATGTTTTTCGACAGAGCATCAGCCATATCAATAACATCTTCTACAGCTTTTTCTCCTGAAAACAACGAACAGGAATTAGATAAAATATACTGCATTTACTTTTATATCATTACTTTACTAATCCAATCTGAATGATACGTAATTTATAAACCGATACGAGTTTTCATTCTACGTGGTCACGTCCAATACCCTTCAAGCAGACAAGTAAGTGGGCACTTGTCCCTTTTGAACAAGTTATTGTGTTAAGTGCCTGGTTAAGAAATAATTTCCCTGTCATTTCCAAACGGAAAATATGAAAATTTCGACTCAATATTATGAATTTTGCAAATTAAGCGTTGACAGAAGGATTACTGCAAATATTGAATATGGTTAATTCGATGACACGTTCAAATTTTAACAGCAGTTAACCACTCAAAAGAAGCCCTAGATGTTTGGAAAAGGAAGCAAATAAAAATAATCCAAAAGTAAAACACAATTTTTCCCATTCAATGATTACATACAGCCACGGATTTAACTTGATAACACCGTTCATGATATTATTCATCATTTCATATTATGAGGAACCGTTTGAGGTTCATACCTAAGAGTCGTGATAAGCTCCAGAAAAGGATTTGTAGTGCAGTAGTGGTAAAATTATGGATAATTTTAATGTAACAAGAGTAAAAGGGGCAACTTTCATTAATGTTAGTAAAAGAGTAAACCTGCAGCGTTTCTGGTAGGCACTTCGTTACCGAGCCAATCGTCTATAATCTCCGCACACTCAGGCAAACCTCCAGCCGATTCGACTCTGGAATAAGGGTCAAGAGTTACGTTGGGCATAGATGATGGGAGTGATAAATCGTCATAATCTGAGTAATAATCATGATAATGAATATGCTTCGATGAATAAAACATTGGAGCATAATTTCAAAAAATGGGTAATGCGTGAGTCAAATAATTAATTTAAGTTAAAATTTTATTCAAGTTTAGGCATTGCAGCTCTATTCGTCAACGCAATGCCCGGAGCGTAATTTTCGATGATTTGAAAGAAAAAACAGAGTTATAAACATCGCTACTTTTCTTACTTTGTTTAAAGTTAAGTATATCAATCAAGGGGATGCTGTTCAAACGGAATCCAATAAAATCGGAAGCATGGCACAACGCGAGTGATGTCTTTCAAAATATATTCACTTATTTAACATTTTACCCTTTCCCTTATACTTTATTCAGTTCTCATTCCACTCATGAAGTGAGACAGAACGCCACAGAATGATGGAAAGCAAACCCACCAACATAATACAAAATATCGGGTAAATGTCGAGCGAACAATTATTTCTCGTTTAAAATAGCCCTTACTCCCCTGTCAGTAGCCTAAGACATTTCCCAGAAAGCCTTTAACTTCATCCCTCCAATTGCGCTTGGCAAATGCACAAGGTTTTAGGTTATTATCTATTAACAGGACAGAATGTTGACTTTTGAGCGAATAAAGTGTGCTTTAACTGCTACAAGGTAAAAATGGTACGTAATCGTTTTTGTTTAACTGTCATTTTCGTAATCTTCAATCTGAAAAGGTTATTAACTGCTGCAATATTCTGAGAAGGAAAGGATTTAATTAGATTGTTAATCAGGTAATAACTAATTAGTAGAAATTACCAAGATTCAAAGTTATTGAATTTGTGTCTCAAATGAAATGCGATTTTGTTGCTGTAAGTTTACTGTGATTTATTTCTCTGATAAGATAACTGTCTTGATATCTGACGCTTGATCCCTCGCATAGGTTTCTTTGGGGTACTCCTACATCATATTACCGTCAAAAGTAGCTGGTATGTTAATTTGGTTTGAAATCAAGTTAAAGTTTAAATTAAGTACTATTGCTCTTCTGTAATTCAAATTTCTGGAGCTGAAGATAGTTAGAATTTGATTGATAGAATATAATTTTATAGTTACTTACCTTACAAGACAGAATAACATGGGACAATAATTCCGGGGATCGAAATTTTGGGGGTTCGAAAATATGGGGATTTTTCTCAAAAATCCCCAAATTTCGTACCCCAAATTAAATTAGGGGATTTGCGACTTTTTTCAAATTCGAAGAAAATAAGGTAGCTTTTGGGAATAAATCAGAGCTTTAGAAAGGCAAATATCACTAAGGTGATCGATGTAGCAGAATTTCCAGTTCAACATCCCTTTTATGGAGTAAAGTGTATTAGGTTTTATTTGCAATTACTACATTTTGAACCCTTCTGCACTGAAATACTTATTGAATTTTGTCGGGGAATGCCATTTCATGCACTGTCAGTCAAGTCACAAACCCGTAATTAACTAATTTGGGGGAAATAATTTTGGGGATCGAAATTTTGGGGGTACGAAAATATGGGGATTTTTTCGAAAAATCCCCAAATTTCGTACCTTATAAATATGTCTCGTAAGGTACTTACATATATTATCATAACTAGTCGGTTCCCGTCCTACGGACGGCGAATGATGGCAGCCGCATGAGCTAACGGCCACATGTCCCTTTGACAGTGATTTGACCGAGCGAGTTTGGAGGGGAAATTCGAAACTTAAATTTCTACGAAAAAAGCTTCCCACGCCCCCAACGGTAACCCAATATTGCCGACAATATTCTCAAAACCTTTACTCATCATAAGCAACTCCATAGCGAAGGAATTTTGAAAAAATTCGAAAATCTATTTTTTTCGAAAAAGGGCGCGGCCTCCCACGCCCCTCAGGGTGACCAAATAATTCGGACAAAATTCTCAAAACTTTTATTCATCATAAGCAACTTGATGGCGAAGGAATTTTGAAAAAAATTCGAAAGTTTAATTTTGCGAAAAAAAGGGCGTGGCCTCCCACGCTCCTCAGAGTGGCCCAATAATTCGGACAAAATTCTCAAAATTTTTATTCATCATAAGCAACTCAATGGTGAAGGAATTTTGAAAAAATTCGAAAGTTTAATTTTTGCGAAAAAAAGGGCGTGGCCCCCCACACCCCTCAGGGTGGCCCAATAATTCGGACAAAATTCTCAAAATTTTTATTCATCATAAGCAACTCGATGGCGAAAGAATTTTGGAAAAATTCGAAACTTTAATTTTTGCGAAAAAAAGGGCGTGGCCCACCACGCCCCTCAGGGTGGCCGAAAAAATCTCATATTATTTTTCTGATTTATTATAAAGTTTTTGCAACACGATGAAAAAAGAATTTCGTTGCCTACTTGAAAACGAATCGCCATAAATAAATAAATATATATATATTAACAACACGCATTATATATAGTAAGATGTGTTCACAAAGATCACAGACTATACATCACGATTAAATCAGTCATCACTCTCAGCAGTCATCAAATAACTCTCATCGCTCGCATCACTTTCACCACTCACATCACTCACTTGCATCCGTTACATCTCCCACTCACATCCCTCTCTCCACTTACCCGGGGGTGGCAGCAACGTTAGCCTTCCTCGCAGCCTGCTTCACAGCGTTCATCTTGTCCGCTATCTGAGACCGGAGAGCCCTCTTCCTACCCTCCGGTGCCTGCACAGAGGTCAGGTTAGAATTGTGAGAGTTCGCAAAAGTCAGGAGTTAAGAATTTCGGGAGTTTCTAAAGGCGATAAGTTTAGAATTTAAGGAGTTTTGAGAGAACTGGTAATAAAACCCGTAAAAACCCGGTGCCTGCACAGAGGTCAGGTTAGTATTTTGAGACTTTTCAGAGTTTTTAATTGCGAGTTATTACCCATAAAAACCAAAACTTTTTCACAAAATTCAATGTTGGATCATACTCTGGTTTGGTGCTTGTCGTCTCATAAATTCAGTGTTGCAATAAAAATTACAAGAAAATGATGTAAACGAAGGCTATGTAGTTACCTGAACTGTGCAAAGATCAATTTAAAATGTACGTCATATGAGACACGGAGTTTTATGAGTAATAGGTATAACCGGTATAACGGTTAACTTAATCATGTAAATACTTTGGTATCGGGTGTTAAATGTTTAAGAATATTAAAGAAATACACGTTTCCGGTGGAATCTTTTAAAATTTTGGGTATTGCGTGTATTTCTTTCAAATACAGAAAGAGTGCACTGAAATGCTGAAAAAGGGGATTTTAGAATATCGTTTAAACTTAAATTTCGACGCCATCATCATCGCTTGAAATGGTGTATTGATAACTTCACCACAGTTTCCACTCACTCTGTTGTATTCATCAATAAGATCCTCGAGTTCTTGACACAGGTCAAAGATTTCCCGCTTATCTTTGGTATTCAGTCCCTTAGCGAGGTACCTGAACGTTTGAGAGGTTTTCAGAATTCTTTCTTGCTTATGAATATGATGTCTTTGACAACAAGAGAGATAGGTAAAAATGAAGTATGAACTGAATGTAAATCTGTACCTGAATTGGAGAAACTTTAATTCAAAGTTAACAGAAGCAGTTAATAACATGTAAAATCGAACTGGGTGTTTGACTCATAGACAATTGCCATGGCAAAAATCGGAAAAAGTCCATCATTTTTTCAGAAACAGTGAAGAACCTTTGTTATCGCATAATGGGTTATTCTCGTGTTGATCATTTGAATCAAAGATGCGTTCCGTATTGCTTTGAACATTGATTCTATCATGATACCTGAACTTATGATTATTCGTATCATCATCGCCAACCACACGACCACAATAAATTCAAAGAAGAACTTCGTGAACATAAAGAAATTTGTGATCATTAGAAAGAAATTCATGATCAGGAAGGAAGTTGTGATCAGAGAGAAAGTCACCATCATCAGAAATAAAGACTACTCCTAAAATGGTATCGGAAATAACAATACCACTAGTTCCTGAACAAGGTAGGTACAGGAGTAGGTTTAGTTGTTCAACAAGGTACAGAGTACAGGAGTAGGTAGAAGGCATCAACAGTTAGCATGTCAAATTAAACACGGATTACCTAGCCTGCAGCCCTAGATTTTATTGTACACTCCGTGGTAATATATACCAACCGCGGTACTTGATTATGAGGCAATTACTTAATTAGACCATTGAATATGGCTCTAAATGAGCGTTTTTATAATCGCTGATGTTGGTTCAAACAATTATGACTCATCAATACCAAACAATACGCAATATACCAAGAGATGTAGTCTAAATATTCAAATAATCGATGATATACATGAATTACACAATAGGCATTATTAATCTAATTAGCAAATTTCTATGCAATTTGAATAACCATTAATCATCAAAATACTCGTTGAAACTTCTTGAACTCACCCCCAGCAATCCTCAGAATTTGTTACGGGTTTTTGGTTTATCAAAGCACCAAGAAGCAACTTAAAACTTTTCCTGCACCAAAATTAAATTCTAAAATTAAAAAACTGTTTTCCCACAGGGTACTACAAACCTGCTCTGCGAGATGACCTTCCCCACAGCAGCAGTTCCCTCAGCATCTCCTCCCTTACCAGTAGTAGCCCAGTGCTGGGCAGCCCCTACTGCACTCACCAACTCTGTGCCTTCACTGGGGGAAGGGAGAAGGAGGTCAAGGATGTGGCAGTTGTATACGGTTTATTCAAAAATAAGAATTCATTTTTATAAAAAAAGAAGTGCTGGTATCTGAGAATTTTACTAATTTTTGACAATCTCAGGAATTAGAGTTAAGAAATATATCGATCAATAATCAGCAGTTATAAATCCAGAAAAAGAGGTTCTATTCTTTATGATAACTCACTCTCGGTCCTGCTCCACAGCTGTTATCTTATCCTCCAGGACTCTCAACGCATTCTTCAAATTCTTCGTGTTCTGAGCCACCATGTCAGGAGTAACTTTCTGAAAAACAGCGGGATAGATTTGCCTGTTCCACTTATATTGAATCATTCACTGCTGACAACACATAGAACTGTCAATGGAACTCAGAACTTAGAAGAAGGATGCTGCTGAGACACAATGGACACGCATTAGGGGCTTGGTATTCTTAACTACACGATTTATTCTATTTCATTTACCAGCGATTCATTAGCCTGATTTGGGTTCACTGATATGTTCATTGTATTTAACATACCTTTGGAACATTATCTTCAATCATTTATTTGTAAGCCCTTATAATTAGTGGTGACCCCATGGGTCTTATCATAAAACGCAAGCAAATATTCAACGCATATTTCTATAGATGGTCAAATCTCTCCAACTCTCAAACTTTAGAGCTAGATTATGCCTGGTTAGCTCGATTTTTGGCGGCTGCTCGAAAATCAGTAATTGCTTTAGTAACTCCTATACGTAACTGTATAGGCATTGTATTTACTGAATTCAGTTTACAGCTTTATCCATTATATTGCATCAATCAATCTGCTATAATTAGCTCTCATCTCTCCCATGGCTGATTGTTGCTTGATCGTTCATGCAAACTACAGAAGTAGCATGATTATATATATATATATATATCAATCATTATATCATGTGATTCAAAAAATATGCAAAGCTGCTGCGAAAAATTGAGACAAAAAGCGACACTTTCAAACACAAGTTAATATTCCACGCATTCTTCTATAGCTGGTCAAATCTCTCCACCTTTTCAGCATCACAATCATAGTGCATAGGGAATCAAGTCTTTGTTGTTGACTAAGATCGTTTTTTGGCGGCTGCTTTGGATATCAGTAATTGCTTTAGTAACTCCTATACGTAACTGTATGGAGCATTGTATTTACTGAATTCAGTTTGCAGCTTCATCCATTAAATTGCATCGATCAAAAGTTTTAATTAGCTCTCCCCTCTCCCATGGCTGTATCATGATCGAGATGTAACGTGATCAGTATTGGGTTATATCACGTGATTTTAAAGCCGATTGCCGAGGAATCGACACCTGTGCAGTTTTCTAGCTACCATACTATTGTCGATAGTAATAGTAAATAGTAATACATTCGAACGCAAAGAACTTAGTAGATGTTTCCAGGCTTGCACTTCCATTGGCACTAATTAAACTTTTAGGTTTGCACCACATGAATATCAGTTTTTAGAGACTCCTACAGTGTAGGGCTTGATACTGATATTAACTGATAATTGCAGCTAATTAACCCATCCTAACCTATACCTATTTTTACTAGCACTTGATCAACTTCGCAGACTGCAGATTCTCAGTCATTAGTAAGACCATTACGTAAAGCGACATGTGATCGATCAGGACACAATGAGCTCAATTGAGCAATATTAGCTCATTGAGTAAATTTGTTATTGTATCATTGCTGTATGGTCAGCGATTCAGATGACTGACGATATACACTTAGATCAGAAAACTTATTGAATTTCAGGCTTCAGCAGAAGTACCGTCATCATCATCTTGGTTCATACTCTTATACTGCCGTGAGGATTCTAGCTTTCCCAAAACACAAAAATGATTTTTCTTGACACAAATTTCTAAAAAAGCAAACTTGCGTAATTCCGCACTCACGTCAGGATTGTTGATGACCCATTGCCGTTGAGCTAGGTAGGTCTTGACATTGTCACACAGACTGTTGATCTCGTCACCGTCAGGTCCAGGATTGTGATTGGCTACTGCTCGACCTGAAACGAGTGACGTCATAGCGGATAAATCAGAGATAGAGAGAGAGGGATAAAGTATGATGGATCTGGAGTGGTAATGAAATCGAGTGTTATCCTCCCCTTTATCCCCCCTCTCCAATGAGATAGCATGACAGATCACGGGTGCAGCACTTCTGTGATGTGAATTAATGATTGAGAGAATGTCCGGTCGAAGTTATGTGCGGAACAGTGATCAGTGTGACATCTTGTTGACTGAAGCTCAATTAAATAATTGAGCTGTCTAAAAAGTTTAAACTTTAACACAATTACTACATATATATTAACTAATTTGAGGGGTACTTGGGCGATTCAAAAGAATCTTATTATTTACCCCAAGTGCGTAGTAATGAGATGAAGAGGAAAAATTTTGAATATAATGTAGATAAAAAGATAATTTCTTGTGTTTGGAACTATCCTTTGAAACGTTTTATTTTCAAATTAACAGCAATACTTGACAACCCCAAGAACACTGAAAACACCACAATAAAATGATGAAGGCATTTGTTAACAAAATAATCCAAAATGACCCCAATCTCAAAAAATAAATGATCTAAGCAAAGAACATTGATACCTACCAATGTTGGCTACTTTATCCACTGTTGACCGGATGCTAGCCTCCACTGCAGGGTTCTCTCCCACCTTGTGAGCGTCCAGAAGGTCGCAAATCCTCTCCACCCCTGAGTTGATAAATCATTACCTTCTGACTTCCAGAGCCGTGCAAATAACGACCGAACCGTGTGAGGGCGTGAGAAAGAATAAACTCGGACCGAGGAAGTTCCCTTTACATCGGACCAAGGGAAGTCGAAGGTATCATCAGAATATATAACGCTCGGAAAATTATAAGGTGCTCAAGGTAGGGGGCTTCACCAAATAAGCCAAAAATTGGACTGACAGGTTGACTGACTATCTAATTGGACTGACTAAAATGAGAGAGAGGCGATTTTAACGCATTCAGGAGGACTATTACTCGCATTATGCCGGTATTATTGATTTACCTGTAGTAACGTTTTCTGCAGCGTTGTCCCCAGTCATGTCGGCTTTCTCTAATACACTTCCTGGGGAAATAGACAGATTCATACAGTACATTGTACAATGTACAGTGTACATTTTACATTGTGCATTTCACATGGTACAATTTGGAAAATTCTACTTGAGCTGCTACTTGGACCGTGAAGTATAATTATATTGATTCAACCCTACTGTATAATATTCTAAGGATCATGACTTACGTCGTCATATTAGAATACAGCACAAGTCCAAGAAGAAACGTACTGACAAACGAACTAGGCTTTTATCAAATGACTATCACCAATCACCAAACTATAACCGTTGTGTTTGACGATGTCTTATGTCACCTATAATCCTTCTAGCAATAAGGCGTTGTCATATACATCCATATATATATCCACTTTGTATAGAAATTAGAAATTAGGAAGCATGTAGGTTTTATTACGAAGTATTGGAGAGAACTATAGCGTTTAGCATACTATCATGATTAATGATACAGTATATAGTAGGTATACATTGAAAACATAATTCAGTCGAGGTGAGGCTCATTTTGTGGTGATTAAACTATGTTTTACCAAGTTTGTTGACTGCTTGAAGGAGGGCCGCTTGACTCTTCTTAACTATTGCTTGGGAAGGATTGGGACTCCTTATTACAGCTTGATATGCTTCCATGGCCTCATTCACATCAGCCAACAGCGTGTCAACCTGGTAAAACATGATTACAACATGATAATGAACAAGTTTTATCTTAAGTTCGATAAAGTCTTTATCGATAAAGTCTTAATCGAACCATAACATCAAGCTCAGTTTACACAATATTGAAGTGCCATAAGATATTCTGATATTGAAGTGGCGGGAGTTATACCGTATCCCTGACCTGTTCTCGTTCAGCTTTACTGAGACCCTCAGAGGCAGCTTTAGAGGCCTCCACCACCTTATTGTAGGCATGGTGAGCATTAGCTTCGTCTACAGCAGGGCTGTCCTTAGCCCACTCCGCTAGCTGGTTCACACCTGCCCTCACCACCTCACTGGGCCTGAAGAGGGGTGATACTTACAACTTAACGTACAAGTAGATTATCAATTGGATGGCAGCGTCACGAAATCATAATCTTTAGACATGATTTATTTGCAATATTCAATAGATAAGATACGTTTAAATTGCTAACCTGCTGATTGATAATGCGCTATTAAAGCATAAACCAATCAAAACTTCACGGGTCTAAAAAGAACTAGGTAGTGAAACACTCCGTTTTCAAAAGGCATTCCGATAGACGGGGTAGGTAACCAGAGTTACTCACAGAATGTGTTTTTCGTCTGCCATCTTAACTTGGTTATCAAGCTGGTCCAACCATGCCAGGATTCTTGCGCGGTTATCTGCTTTCCCTTTCGTATTCTGCAATGCAATATTGGTATCGGATTCAAAGTGAAATTCAAAGATGACATCTTAAGTTTCCAAGGTATCCCCATCCTTACGATTCATCATAAGAGCATAAGGTACTTGATGTCTTGATGAAGAATATAAATGATTGGACGACTAGTAAAGTAGTAACGCCCCACCAATTACTCACCCCAATCTCCAGTTCCAGTTTGCTAGCCTCATCCAGCAGCTCTTCCAACTTGTTGCAACTATCTTCTATCATAGCTCCCTCCTTGCCCCCGTTAGCTTTAGCCACTGCCCGGCTGGTGGTCAGCAGGTCAGCGAAGTTAGCTTTCGCGTCCCCAGTGAGGGGGTCCCCGTGGGTGGCCCACCGCTTAGCGTCCTCCACTCGACGGGAAACAGCCCCACTCGGAGTGGACGCCAGCACGTCCGTCTTCTGAACGATGGAGTCCAGCTTCTCGACCTGGTCTAGGAGCGCTTTCTTGAGGGCGGCTTTGTCAGCTTCAGAGCCCTGAGGGATTTTATCAGATTAAAACCTTGTGAAGTCTTATTATTAACTCTAATGAAGATTATTAACTATTAAGAGACTGCTAATTACTGTAAGTATACAAATTTTAATTAAGCTAATTAATGCATGAATAGTGATGCAATCTATGGCAGGGCACAGAGCGTGGATACGCTCCAGTTTTAACAGAACTTTCTTGCTGAACTTCATAATATTTGAATATATTCGCTTAAATGTTTTAATCTATTGTGCATTTTATGCTGAATTCAATAGCATTCATTTAGCGTAAGAAAGTAAGAAGCATGTGATATTTCTTATGCTTACAATGCAAGTATTCCGAGGGCCGTTGTATCAATTATCTTATTCTTTGGTCCATTCCCTGTTTTTCGTTGCTTTATTTGCTAGTTATTTTCCGTGTCTGGTATAATTTCGCGGCAAGAATAAACACAATTTTTATGCCGGAGAACGGATTTAGCAACTGTACGCCTCTCTTTTGGCTGGCTACTGTAGCGGCAGCTCTGGGTTGTGGCTTTCAACATGGCTACGCCCTTGCAATCCTTGCCAACACTCTACCCATTATCAAAGACAAGTTCGGTGTTTCTGACGTTTACATGAGTGGTATAGTAAGTGGGAATGCCCTTGGAGCTATTCTTGGAGCTGTGTTGGCTGGATATGCTGCTGACAGATTGGGCAGACGGAAGGCCCTCCTTCTAAACAGCATCTTCCTCAATGTCGGTTGGAGTTTGATGGCTGGTGCCCCCTCACAACATTTCTTCTTGGTGGGTAGAGTGGCAGTAGGGGTCGGTGTAGGAGCTGCATCAGTCCTGGGGAACATGTTCCTATCCGAGATATCCCCAGTCTCCATCAGAGGCTTCATAGGGAACATGTTCGGAGTTTCTGGATCTTTGGGCTTTTTTCTCTCTGTTGGTCTTGGCATGCCACAAGTCATTGGCTACAAGGACATCGGCTGGAGACTTGTCTTTGCTTTTCCCATCCTCCTTGTACTTTTCCAGGATGCAGTCCTCCTAGCTTGTACAGACACGCCTCCTTATCTGGCTACTATAAAACGGGACATTCAAGAGACATTGACATCATTGGCAAAGTATCGTAAGGTTTTATCTGAAGAAGAGGTTGAAAGTGTTGTATATGGTGAGACAGATGTAAATCAAACGGAAAATCGTGTTTTGTCGCTCCGAGAAATCTTATCAGACTCCGGGCATCGTCTTGCTCTCATGATAGGACTGATCTTACACAGCTCAAGAGAACTAAGTGGCATCAATGTTGTGTACAACTACACCCCAGAAATATTTGAAGCAGCAAATGTTTCAGACCCTGAATTAGGGACAGTCGGGATTGGATTGGTTGCCTTATTCTCAGCGGGATTGACCGCTCTTTTGGCTGACAGAATGGGACGTAGATTCATCATGATATCAGGACTTACGGTGTTAGTCATTGCTCAAATCGGCATCGGAGTATCCCAAACATGTAACAGCACTGGTAAATTACTGCTCTGGTCGTGTGAAGGGGAATGGACTGGGCCTGTTGCTTTGGTTTCTGTGTTTGCATTCATAGCAGGCTTTGTCCCAAGTGTAGGGACTGTACTGTGGCTCTATGTCAATGAGATAACAGCCCCAGAAGCCAGAGGCAAAACCAACATTGTATCTTTGGCCTTTCACTGGGGCTTATCAATGGTCTTTATCTTTACTTACAATTCGATAGACAAGAGTCTTGCCCCTCATACTTTCTTCTTTTATGCAGGCATCCTGACATTTTTCTTAATCCTGGTAGTGTTCATGATGCCAGAGACGAGTAACAAGCCAATACACCAAGTGTGTAACGAGCTTAAAGAGCAGTCAAAACGCTGGCCTCCAACTGTTGTTTTCCTTAAGAAGTGTAGCACAGTACATCCTTCCGATGATGTTGTTAGCACTGACCACTAAGTCACAAGTTTACTTCACTCTGTTATTAGTTACTGGGATTTTGAAGTTAACGAGATTTTGAAGTTACTGGGATTTTGAAGTTACATTTGATATTAAGACATGTTTTGCAGAATTTTATTGCTGATAAGAGATAATCGTAAATAGACATGAGGTAATTCGGACATTTTTTTTCAAAGTGTCCAATGTTTTTGGAATTATTTCGGACGCCTTTGTAAGAAAATAAATTATAAAATTTAAAATACATAATAATTTTAAAAGATAGCGTCAGCAAAGCCCTGAATCCCTTCTTCCTTCTGGATATATCCACAAATTCCCCTTCGTCTTGTGACGTGATATAATAACATTGGCATGTGGCAGCCCTTGTTAATGACACTTACATTCTCCCCCAGGTTATTGAGATCTCCCACTATGTCGCTGATAGCTTTCACAATCTCACCAATCTGTTCCCCTTCCGGCCCAGACACGCCACTAGCCAGCTCCTTAGCTGGTTAAAACGTGGCGTCATAGTGATGTCAGGAGTAAATATATTGTTTAATAAAGGTCTGTATAAATCATACCGGAAGTTTGATTTCAGGTTGATAATTTTCCATTAATATGCATATAAATGCATAACTGCAAGGCAGTGGGGTTCAATCGATAGCTATTTCACATTTTCACAATTTTCACATAACACTCATTAAAATGTGTGTCTAGATAATGGGTAATGAGTAAAAATCACAATAAATATCAATCATGTATGAAATCATGTTTGACAGACCAGCATTAAGAAGCTCAGCAGCACACTTCAACCCATCGTGATCACTCAGGTTGCCAACCTTCAGCCAATCCTCCAACCTCTTACAGTCTGCCATCACAGCATCTTTAGCCCTGAGAGGTTATGCTGACTTTACGATTTGGGGTGCACACTCAAACATTGAGGTGATGAATTCAAAAGTAGGGTTTCTTGAGATAACTGGTATATACTCAACACCCCATGTATCAAATTAGGCCATTGGGGAAAGGAAACCTAAGAGGGGTAAATTATTCCTGTGTCCTGCATTGAAACTTGTGAATCATGGGATTTCAAGATTTACTTTAAATTTTCATATACTTCATATTCTTATTAAATCAGTAACATCCAAATTTATACAAAATGTGATATACATAAACACGTTGTGCTATAAAAGGTCTCCATAATACTGCTGTCCTGTATTAAGCATCTATGTGTGATAACTCACAACTACAACAATCTATGTTTGTACACTCATTATCGACAAGGATTCCTCTCAAGTTAACAGCCCTTCCTTCTCACTACCACAATCATGGGAATATGATCCTTGTAAACCTTGACTTTGTTCGATGTGTTTATATGAAATTTTATGATCCCACACAACACACAGTATACAAGTTATTTTGTACATGTGTGGTGTATATTTTGTGTAAATTTATTGGGTGTGTACATAGAACTTTCAATTGTTATGGACGTGAGAGCATGTGTGAAGAGTATAAGAGTTCTTGGGGTGTGTAAATTCCACCCACGAACCAGTACGTAACACTCAGCCAGTGCTATCAGGGAAAACACTTGGTAAGTGATGACAGGTAGTTACATAACATTCTTAATATAGAGATATATGCTGTCACGTTATAACTCCATAATACGATATAGTGATATGATATTATGTTTGTTGCACGGCATCGTTGGAATGTGTGTTAGGAGGGTTTCAGTTCAATGATTCAAAAGTCAAAAGTGTTGAGACGCTGCAATGAAGACCTAGTTGTCTAGCAAAGATCTCTCATACTTAAGAGCTGAATCTTAGTTAATTGCCCCAAGGAAAGAAGGAAGTATTTACCAACACTAATAACACTAAATTTTGTAAGCTTATACATCTCCAAGAATTGAAAATTAACTTCACGGCTGATATTTTCGCGGATTTTCTTTTCCAAATAAATGCGCGAAAATTAATGCCGCGCGAAAATTAATGGCTTTACAGTATTTTATTTTGTTTGATTTGCTACATCATATGAATTAGCTAGTAGCTAGTAGTACTGTAGTAGTCTTAGTAATAGTTTTAAAAATAAATCATTCTATTGGTTTTAATAAATTCATGCCAATGCATGGTCAAGTCTGCTGTAAAATATAAATAACATTGTTTCATTAAAATAACATTGTTTCATTAATATACATTGTTGTTATATCAGGCAGTTATAGAAATATTCTTACAATGCAAGTGGGTGGAAGTCAGCGATGATTTTCTTCCCATAGTCAGGGTCCTTAAGCAGCAGAACTCTGATGATCTCTTTCATGGATGCTGTCATCTTCTCTATAGTAGTGTCCCTTATAAAGGTTAAGTTTTTCAGTCTTGTTTTCCTTTTTTGACTTAAGATTGATACATAGGACAAAAATCTGAATTGATTGATTTTCTCTACCAGGAAAATTTTGATGACTTTGGTTGAAACTGGATTATTGGAAAACAAGTGAAAAACCCACAAGTTCTGATGAGCAGCATTAGCCAGGTCCTCGTTTCCTCCAGCATTAATTAGACTCTTACTTGCTCCAATGAGCATTGGGGCAAATTTTTTGAGTTGGTCAGTTTCTCTTCGCAAAATATCCTGAGATGAAAACCTTTAGTATTTGAAAAACTTGGGTTTCTTTCTCTACAGTACAAAAATTCATCATGATTTTTCTATTGGCACTAAAAATGGTGCTTTGTCAATCTGTACATTGAATTCCTTATATAATACAAACATTAGGGGTGACAAAATGATTATAATGTGGTTTACTGACAGCATATGGCTTGTGTAGGAGTTCTTCTGCTCTGTTCTGCACTGCCTTACACACTTGCGTAAGACCAGGGGTCAGATTTTTAATGTAGAAACTCAGATCCTCCAAAGTTCCAACCTGAAGTGCCACAGTGCATCAAACAATACACAATACCTACACAATAACCATTCACAGCTGCTATTGGTAGCTGTGACTCAAGATGTACTTATGTACCTACTTCATATTGGCTTAGATAAGGATGTTATATTTTACACACAACGAAAATTTCATTCAATACCTCTAAACAGACAGGAAAGTAGCTCTTGACTGCCTCACAGTTCTTGACTATCTTCCTGACCTCACTCTCATCATACATAAGCAGCAAATCACATGTTCCTGAAGACAATGGGAATATTTCCATAAAACTGGTACAAGATGAATTATGTTTATTTCAGTTTTCATTCAATTCATATGAATTGAAAATGTTACCTGTAAGAATCCCTTTTGCTCCAGTGATAAGTTTCCTCCTCCCCTGACTACTGTATGGATCAGTTTTGAGCTCCAAGACTGCCTCACTCAAGGCTTGGCTACTGCTATTCACTGCAGCAAGAGCAGAAGGGAAATCCCTCTGAGATGAGAATGAATGAATCATTGGTAATATAATAGGTAGTGACAAGGCTAATAGTATTATGGCAAGGCTGATATCATATAATCATACATTAATGATGTGTCACAAATTCAAGAAATGAGGTTCATTCTGAAATTTTTGATCACACAGCATCATATGGGCAAATCCACGAAAACGAGGAAAAATTTTGAAATTTGAAATCATCAGTCCAGCAAAAAGCTTTGACTTCAAATGAAAGCTAAGACTTTCCTCTAAATGATGCAAAAAACCGCATCAAAAAATATTGAAAGACCTCGACGATTTGCGCGATTGAGTAGGGCTACTTTTGGACAATGTTCAGCCCTCAATTAATGGCATTTTGAATTATCATAAAGAATGCTTATATTTGTAATCAAGGGAATAATTTTTTGCTCCATAGTGGACTTTTGATCTAGTTTGATTCATATTTTAATATGAATAATCGCTTTCTCTAACTATTTTGAAGTGACGTTCAAACTCTTTGGGGACAATTGATGTGTGCGTTAAAACAAAATGATGCAAAAAGTTTTGTAAAAGCCTTAATTCATTTCCATTTATGCCGAAAACTCATTTTCAGCTGTTTTGGATACTTTTGGTCGTCATGGCACATGTGTGAAAGCTTAGACTGATCAAATTTAGACAATATGGCCTTGTGCGTTACGTAACGCTACGTAATGCACAAAACTTTTCCAATTAATTTTCAATGAAAGAAACTGCAAGAAATATCCATTTCTAATCAGAAAATTCTGTAATAACTTACAGATAAGGAATGTAAAGTAAATTTCAACTTAGAAAAGAATTACAAAGAAAAATTTAGTATTTAGTCATTCAATCCCACATACATTAGAAAATCAAAGCATAAATCGATAAATTTTCTTTTTCTAGAACCTAAATGCTATCAAAAATGTATTCAGGGTATAAGATATCAATGCCCTTGAGGAATTGTGCTTTAATGGCCTCAAAAAAGTGATTTTCTCAAAAATTTGCCACTTTGTGACACATGAAAAAACATCTTTTTCTACTAGCAAATTCGAAAATCGTTGAATTTGGCCCTCTCACGATAGGAATCGGCCATTATTCATCTTATAAAGTTGCTGGGTGATACCAAGAGTGATCTTAACCCTGTCAGAAATGAAATATTCTGAGTATGACAGTAAAATCATAGAAAATTGATCCAATTTTTTGCTACACTTTGATGGCCTAATATGGGACTGAAATTGATAGAACCACCAAGATTTTTTAGATTGAGGACCTTGATTGCTCCTGCATCTAATTGAGGCCTTACTATGTCAATAGAACAGTATAAAATAGGTCTATTCACAGTGAGGAAAATTTGTGCATTACGTAACAGGCATTTTGTGCATTACGTAACAAATTATGTGAGCCTGGTAAAAGAAAATGGGGTGCATCAACCAATAAAAGCATTGTTAAACTTAAAGTTTATATATTCTTCTATCATTAGAAACTAGTGTGAACTCCCCATTCGCTCACATGGAACTGACTTTTGTGATCAAATTCTGTCAATTGATTTTATTTGATCCAGTCCTGTGCGTTACGTAACATTTTTGATGGCTTGTGTAAAATTTTCTGTGACTGTGCAACCAATTCTCATTCAAAACATCAAATAGGCTCAATGAATGTTTGAAGTTTGTCTCTAAAGCAAGGAATAGTGCTGTGATGACTTCAATTTGGCTGCCTTGACCTTTGAATCCTCAAAATTGAGTAAAAAGTGTGCGTTACGTAACGTGGATTTGGACATATGTATATAGATATAATGTTGAATTAATATCAAGCACAGACAGAGCAGTTTTGTGGCAACATTTCTGTTATTAAGAAAGAGGAGCATGCAGTTTTACAGGAACTCTCCTTCAAATTAGGGGTAACTTGAATCACTAGCTTATGGTGCTTACAATGAATGTAGCATCATTGCTTTGCAATGCTGTCTGTTCAGCTACACTTGCCAAATTGCTGACACAAGTCAATACAACTGTAATATTTTCTCCTAAGTCAGGCATTGCCTGGCCCTGCTGACCAGCTTCATAAAGGACCACCAAATGAGACACCTGAAGGGCAATATTGGTATCAAAGGAATGCTCATAATTCTATCACTAAACATAGCATGCATTTTTGCTTCCTTGATTACATATAATATTTAATCTACCTTAGTACTTTTTAGCATGTAAAAGTTAGACACACCCTAAAAATGAAAGAGTATTTAACCATAATTTACAGGGTGAAAGAGTGATCAATCCATTCTGACTTTCTGATGTTAATTAGAATATCTAACCTGCAAACAATTCTTTGTTAAAGTAGGTATCTACTAACCTGTTGAGCAACTGGTTCAAGGACACTTGCAATTGTCTTTGTATGAAAGGCAGACATGATGAACCTCAACAGAGAAATTAGATTAATTTGAATTACTCCACATGCAAATTCTTCCACCTGGAAAGCCTATTTGGAAACCCCTGTTGATATGAAAATTTGAAATTCCTACCCTGTTATTTAGGTTTCATAGATTATTTCTAAAATATTATTATCCCATATGTCAGCACAAGATATCATTTACTCCATTTCTCTAGTGAGTTTTTCAAAATCATATCGATTTTTGTTTATTTCTAAATCATGATTTTTGAATTAAAAAGAAATCTTTCTTCAAGACATCAATCTGCAAGACTTTTCTCCAACTCCGTACTTGAACACCAACATGATCCCTTTCCGTAATCCAATGTGGAGAGCAGCAGGATCTAAATCATGATAATTGGTTTTGCATCATAATCTCAGAATTTTTATCTTATTATCTCTGGGATACAAATACAGTCATCTTTGTACAGTCAAGCCACAAAACTTTCCAACAATATGTGGAGTTCCTGAAGTTAGCCTGGGAAAATATATCCCCTGCTAATTGTGATGTGATACATCATGTCACCTGTAATGTCAGATTTTCCGAGGATTTCAATGAGCAGAGTGAGTCGCAATGTGCACAATTGCAAATGGATCAATCAAAAGATCTGAGGAAACAATGCATGAATTTCAACTAAATTCAATGAAAAGCAAATAACAGCATTGTGTGCACAATGGATCTTTCAATCCAATGTCTTATCTATAGAGGTGTATGGGTAAACTACAAACATAACAAAATACTGCATATCGATTTTCTAATTCAAGGATTGACATGAGAGGCGGAAGAGACTAAACTGTGAATCATCAGCGGTTACCCTACAGTTGTAAGGTCTCCCTGCCATCTGCGATGTAGGTGTACCATCAGCAGGTGACAAAGGGAAACGGAGGGGTTTCGGCCCACGCACCCCCTCACAGCTTACAACTGCAAGGCTGGGCCACCCAGGACTCCGGATTCCTGAGCAACACAGTTTATAGAGGGAAGGGGTAGAAAAAAGAAAGAGTTCAGTAGAGGTGAAAGATCAATGATTGCTATAATTGTGTGGAATATCTTAATATAAAGCTATTAAAACCTGAATTTGAACGTTGAAATAAAAGGGAGGTTGCAGGCATCTGCCTGTCCAGCCCCACATTCAGTCCCAGGCTAATCATACAGAAAGTTATTTGAGGTCAGCAACAAGCTGCATAACTAACCAGTACAGAATGTGAAGAACCTCGCGTGCCAATACCTAAACAAATTGATCTAAAATTGTACTGTTATCTAAAATTGCATATTTTTGAAAAACTAAGCTATTCTTATTAAGGCAACACACATACATGTTAGGATCTTCCCACTTGTTGTAACTTATGGAGACACAAAGAAGAGCTTTAATTAAAAATCATGTGAATCTGAAAATTGTCTTCAGCTTCCATCAATATAGGATTTTTTCAAAAATCTCCATGGAAAGTCAAATACTCAAATAGTTCAATTTGTAATAGTTTATTTTTGAAGTAGGATGATATGTTATTCTATACCTTGCCCTGACCATGACTCTAGTTAAACAAATTAAACACGGAGCTACGCTGCTACGCCTTGGCCGTGGCCGTTCGCTTTTGACAGATCCTCGGGAGAATCAACGCCGCGCCGCACGCCATTGATTCGCGGCTGGCGTTACTTGTGTATGGTGGCCGAGAGTGGCCATCAGAAAAATGTTGTGATAAAAATTTTAAAAAGAAAAAATTATTGTGAAAAAAAACAACTGAAAAAAAATATTCGAAAGAAAAAAAAACTCAAACGAAAATTTTTTTGTCGTTGGCCGAGATTGGCCATATACAGGGCGACATGCGCGCGCGCAAAAATTCGCGTGCGCGCAATTTCGTACAGTAAATCGTCGTGTGGCGATAGCGCCCACTTATTCTCAGGACATGTTTTACGGGACTTGTGTCAAGCCGCGCCGCGAATTTCAGCACTCCAAATGCGCGCGCCTTGCGCGCGCGTTTGCAATTTCCTCCCAAGCACGCTGCAAAATTTATCAACAATGCACAATCCCGTTCACACACTATCAGTCGCCGTTCCGAATTGTTGTCTATCTCCTTTATAGTTGTAAGTTTAGGAAGTAGGATTTCAGCTATTGATTTTGTCACAGTTTTGAAATTTGGGTATCAAAATGTATAGTGCTTTGTTTTGATATTGATTGTCCCTCAAAACAATCAATATCCAAATATGTCTGCTTAAAAGCAATAATAAAGATGGACATACAATTTCAGCCTGATGATGTCGAACGTTTGCACTTGATACAAAACATCTTTTTATGGTGGCTAATTGCTTAAGTAAGGTTCATTGCTAATCAAGTACTGAAAGTTTTGATGGCATGTGCGTGAACAGTATGTGAAATGGGAATTAAAAGTCTCATGTAGGTATGGGACGTGGCAATTTGAGGCGATATATTACCCAAAACTTCCCAATAGTTCCAAACTAAAACACTCAACCCTTAGCCACGCCAAAATCCCACGTATGTGAGAAAATGTGTCAAATGTGTATCAACTATCAGGCCATGGGACGTGGCGATTTGAGACCAGATATGCCTCCAAAACGTATTATTATGATGTGAAAACATATTTCAGAGTTCCTGAGTGCCAAACCAACCATCCTCAACTTTCGGCCACGCCCAAATCCCACGTCCCATAAATGTGCGAAAACTGTGTCAAAAGTCCCATGGATGGGACGTGGCAATTTGAGGCGATATATTACCCAAAACTTCCCAATAGTTCCAAACTAAAAACACTCAACCCTTAGCCACGCCAAAATCCCACGTATGTGAGAAAAATGTGTCAAATGTGTATCAACTATCAGGCCATGGGACGTGGCGATTTGAGACCAGATATGCCTCCAAAACGTATTATTATGATGTGAAAACATATTTCAGAGTTCCTGAGTGCCAAACCAACCATCCTCAACTTTCGGCCACGCCCAAATCCCACGTCCCATAAATGTGCGAAAACTGTGTCAAATATGTGTCAAAAGTCCCATGGATGGGACGTGGCGATTTGAGGCGATATATGACCTGAAAACGTAAATTATCATGATGTGAAAACATATTTTAGACTTCCTGAGTGCCAAACCAACCATCCCCAACTTTCGGCAACGCCCAAATCCCACGTCCCATAAATGCGCGAAAAAGTGTGTCAAATATGTGTCAAAGTCCCACGGATGGGACGTGGCGATTTGAGACCAGATATGCCTCCAAAACGTATTGTTATGGTGGGAAAACATATTTTAGAGTTCCTGAGTGCCAAACCAACCATCGTAAACTTTCGGCCACGCCCAAATCCCACGTCCCGTAATTGGTCGAAAAGTGTGTCAAAAGTCCCATGGATGGGACGTGGGATTTGGGCGTGGCCAAGGGTTGTGGGTGGTTGGTTTGGCACTCAGGAACTCTAAAATATGTTTTCCCACCATAACAATACGTTTTGGAGACATATCTGGTCTCAAATCGCTACGTCCCATCCATGGGACTTTTGACACATATTTGACACACTTTTCGCGCATTTATGGGACGTGAGATTTGGGCGTGGCCGAAAGTTGGAGATGGTTGGTTTGGCACTCAGGAACTCTAAAATATGTTTTCCCATCATAATAATACGTTTTGGAGGCATATCTGGTCTCAAATCGCCACGTCCCATCCATGGGACTTTTGACACATATTTGACACACTTTTCGGCGCATTTATGGGACGTGGGATTTGGGCGTGGCCGAAAGTTGGAGATGGTTGGTTTGGCACTCAGGAACTCTAAAATATGTTATCTCATCATAATAACACGTTTTCAGGTCATATATCGCCTCAAATCGCCATGTCCCATCCATGGGACTTTTGACACATATTTGACACACTTTTCGCGCATTTATGGGACGTGGGATTTGGGCGTGGCCGAAAGTTTACGATGGTTGGTTTGGCACTCAGGAACTCTAAAATATGTTTTCCCACCATAACAATACGTTTTGGAGGCATATCTGGTCTCAAATCGCCACGTCCCATCCGTGGGACTTTTGACACATATTTGACACACTTTTCGCGCATTTATGGGACGTGGGATTTGGGCGTTGCCGAAAGTTGGGGATGGTTGGTTTGGCACTCAGGAAGTCTAAAATATGTTTTCACATCATGATAATACGTTTTCAGGTCATATATCGCCTCAAATCGCCACGTCCCATCCATGGGACTTTTGACACATATTTGACACACTTTTCGCACATTTATGGGACGTGGGATTTGGGCGTGGCCGAAAGTTGAGGATGGTTGGTTTGGCACTCAGGAACTCTGAAATATGTTTTCACATCATAATAATACGTTTTGGAGGCATATCTGGTCTCAAATCGCCACGTCCCATCCATGGGACTTTTGACACATATTTGACACACTTTTCGCACATTTATGGGACGTGAGATTTGGGCGTGGCCGAAAGTTGGAGATGGTTGGTTTGGCACTCAGGAACTATAAAATATGTTTTCCCATCATAATAATACGTTTTGGAGGCATATCTGGTCTCAAATCGCCACGTCCCGTCCATGGGACTTTTGACACATATTTGACACACTTTTCGCGCATTTATGGGACGTGGGATTTGGGCGTGGCCGAAAGTTGGAGATGGTTGGTTTGGCACTCAGGAACTCTAAAATATGTTTTCCCATCATAATAATACGTTTTGGAGGCATATCTGGTCTCAAATCGCCACGTCCCATCCATGGGACTTTTGACACATATTTGACACACTTTTCGCACATTTATGGGACGTGAGATTTGGGTGTGGACGAAAATTGGAGATGGTTGGTTTGGCACTCAGGAACTCTAAAATATGTTTTCCCATCATAATAATACGTTTTGGAGGCATATCTGGTCTCAAATCGCCACGTCCCATCCATGGGACTTTTGACACATATTTGACACACTTTTCGCGCATTTATGGGACGTGGGATTTGGGCGTGGCCGAAAGTTGGAGATGGTTGGTTTGGCACTCAGAAACTCTAAAATATGTTTTCCCATCATAATAATACGTTTTGGAGGCATATCTGGTCTCAAATCGCCACGTCCCATCCATGGGACTTTTGACACATATTTGACACACTTTTCGCGCATTTATGGGACGTGGGATTTGGGCGTGGCCGAAAGTTGGAGATGGTTGGTTTGGCACTCAGAAACTCTAAAATATGTTTTCCCATCATAATAATACGTTTTGGAGGCATATCTGGTCTCAAATCGCCACGTCCCATGGCTTGACACAGATTTGACACACTTTTCGAGAATTTATGGGACGTGGGATTTGGGCGTGGCCTAGGGTTGGGCGTGGTTGGTTTGGCACTCAGGAACTCTAAAATATGTTATCTCATCATAATAATACGTTTTCAGGTCATATATCGCCTCAAATCGCCACGTCCCATCCATGGGACTTTTGACACACATTTGACACATATTTGACACAAGTCCCGTAAAACATCGCCTCCTTATTCTCCGTGTAGACATCGGTCAAGCTTCACTTTTTTCGTTTGAGTTTTTTTGCTGATTCATGCGGCTGTTCAGTCAAATTTCAATGAAGAGAATGAATGGCACTTTGACGTGGTCTCTCAGCTCTTTACTTAAGTATCTAATACCTTGATGAATTCCGAATGAAAACCATTTTAAACTTCAAGACAATTAAAACGCAGTCATCTTAGGGATATTTCGACAAATGCTTGATTTCATTTTCAACTTGAATTTGGATAATTTATTTAACAATGCTTACAAGCGAATATATGATACCTAGTTTACAAGCACACAGAAGATGATCTAAAAGGACATTTTACGCATATTTTGCGTGATCACACCGTTCAAGAAAGCATATCTTAGATGAAAGCAATATTCGGAATAGCCAATTGATGTAGTTCAGTGCTACCTGTACTGTGTCTTGGTAGGTCACATTCCAGGTCTGGATCAACCTTGATGTAGAGCAAAACACCAAGACAAACACAGTGGAAAGATTAGGAGTGAGAAGCGTGACCAAAAGTAGCTATATACGATAACCGGTTTAGTTAGGAAGATCTTCAAAGTTTTCGCTCGCTTCAGTGTGTTTCCGTGACTATTTTGGCGGTGGGACGAGGGTGTTCGCCCGCCATCAGCTTTCGCCAGCCTGAAATGACATCGGGTTACTAAGTTAACAAAGTAGTGTTGTCTTTCCCTATCCGCAGTACATTGTGATTTGTACGCCCCTCTCCATGAAGATGATTGATGCAATATACAATAGCTCAGCACAATAGCTAGGCAAAACAAATAAAGTCAATTTTGTAATATTGATACATACTAGTTTGATCTTGCTTCAGCCCAAACAAACTGCAGCGTTAGTTCAAACAGCAGTTAATTTGCACATCAGTCGTACCCACCATGCTTCAGCCTTCATTCTGCAGATTATTCCATTTCCCAACGGAATAACACGTCCTGAGGTTTGTTAATTATATTTAGCAAGCATTTAAGCATTACAACAACGATCAATGATATAAAACTGGAGTTAACCCCGCCTTGCATGCCGTACTCTCGCACTACTGGGACTTGGCTGCGGCTGGCCGTACACTGAAACCGGTGTGCGGTGTGTCAACAAGTCCCAGGCGGAGTGCAGGTGCTGTCATCACCTGTAGGCTGCATTAACCCCGAACACTTTTATGACAACTTAAAAAAGTGTTTTAAAAACGGGGGCGGGCCGCAGCACTCCCATATAATAACACTATCTTTCAGGGAACCATAACTGGAAAGATGCAGAGAGGAGCTAGTAGAACGAAAAGCAACGGTTAAGTATACCGTATACTTCTGAACCCTAATTATGTATTTAAACCCCACAGGTAGCGCAGTGGTTAAAACGTCGTACTTAGCAGCCACATGGTTCACTCAGCCGAGCGTACAGGAAACTGTACGGGAGGGTTAAATGAGGAGCTGCCCATTGCAGCGAAGTCTCGGGCGACTGAAGTATGGATTACACTGGCTTATTTACAATTGAATCCTTCGATGACTGTCATTGACTGTCATACAGCTGTTGGAATAGAAGTAAAACCTTCAAAAAATAATATATTTATCGCGTGTCATCTCATAACGTGTTGGTGTATGTGTATCGTGCCATGCCGTATCGTGTCATGCTGTATCGTGTCATGCCGAGCCTCATTATATCAATCAGATTTTCATGTTTCATTTATGCCATGTAACAAAATGTGTGACGTCATGTTTCATGTAACACTTGTTATTTGTTGCCGGACTCATTGACTGACAGATTCATGATTGACTGATTGATTGACTGACTGATTGACTGACTGATTGACTGACTGATTGACTGACTGATTGACTGACTGACTGATTGACTGACTGATTGACTGACTGATTGACTGACTGACTGACTGATTGACTGACTGATTGACTGACTGATTGACTGACTGATTGACTGACTGATTGACTGACTGATTGACTGACTGACTGACTGATTGACTGACCGATTGACTGACTGACCGACCGATTGATTGACTGACCGACCGACCGATTGACTGACTGATTGACTGACTGATTGACTGACTGATTGACTGGACTGATTGACTGACTGATTGACTGACTGATTGATTGATTGACTGACTAACTGACTGAATGATTGACTGATTGACTGACTGATTGACCGACTGATTGACTGAATAATTGACTGACTGGTTGACTGACTGATTGATTGACTGATTGACTGACTGATTGACTGACTGGACTGACTGATTGACTGACTGATTGACTGACTGACTGATTGACTGACTGATTGACTGACTGATTGACTGACTGATTGACTGACGGATTGACTGACTGATTGACTGACTGATTGACTGACTGATTGACTGACTGATTGACTGACTGATTGACTGACTGATTGACTGACTGATTGACTGACTGATTGACTGACTGATTGACTGACTGATTGACTGACTGATTGACTGACTGATTGACTGACTGATTGACTGACTGATTGACTGACTGATTGACTGACTGATTGACTGGCTGATTGACTGACTGATTGACTGACTGATTGACTGATTGACTGACTGATTGACTGACTGATTGACTGACTGATTGATCGATTGACAGACTGACTGACTGATTGATTGACTGACTGATTGCAGACATCATTTATGGATGGACCCTTATGGATGGCATACAAAGCATAGAATGATATTACTTAAAAAAAAAGATTGACTTTAAGACTGACTGATTCTCACTGACAGTTCAATGATTGAGCTCTGATTGACTGACTACTTGACTTGAAATTGACACATCAAATTAGTGTATTTTAAAAGATTGACTGATTTTAGATAAATATCTGCTCAGTTCAATTCAATTCATTGACTTTTACAGATTGAAATTACAATTGACTGACTGATTTTTTTGTTTATATAAAGAAGCTTTTAGGTCGTGCGAGGCAACTCAAGTCAAATATTAAATCTGTTAATAGGGCCACCCATCAAAAGACTAAAAATAAGGGTATATAAAAACATATTGTCAGAGTGCATTATTTTTTAACTGTAAAAATAAAACTATAAAACCAATTATACCCCAGAAACTGGTATATACTGTACTTAAATGAAAATAAATAAGTAAGAAATAAATTAAAATAGCTGTAAATGATAAGTTATATTAATATTGAACAATTCTGTAGTTAAAAACATAAGGCTGCATTTTTCTGACTTGCCGAGGTCAGGCCGCATAGTAACTTGCCCGAAGTCAAACAAGTTAATAAAATCAAATCTATAAGTCATTTCAATAAGTTACATTGGAAAATTAAAATTGAAATTGAAAACCACTGCAACAGCCAGGGGGTTGAGTTTATCTCAAAACAAAATTGGGGATTGAAGATTATTGAGTAAGAGACTATTAATTTACTTTATAAACAAAGTCAAATGCATTATTTGTTGTGTAGTTTGAGTCACCAATTGCAGAATCTAATAATTTGTTTTTATATAATTTAGAGAATACCTTAGGATCATTGATATTTCTTAGCTCAGATGGCACTGAGTTCCATACTTTAGCACCTAGGTAGTAAAAGTTTTTCAGACTCTTTGATCTAGGAGTATACAAATTGCAGCTTGCTCCATCTCTACTACCTCCAGAGATATAACTAAACTTATAGAGAAAGTTGGAAGGACTTTCTCCCCTCAAGATTTTAAACATATAAGATAAATGAAGCTGACGCCTTAAATGCAGAGGTAACCATTTCATATCTTTATATACCTTAATGCTACTTTCAGTTTTTTCTACACCTAAAGCTATTTTAGCAACTTTCTTGTACAAAATGTCCAATTCATGAAGTTTTGTCTTAGATGCTCTTCTATAGATAGTGTCAGAGTGAGGGAGTACCAGATGCAGAGAGTACCAGAGAGTTGGCAAACATTTTCCTATACTTAACTGGTAGAAGGCTACTCCCCCTGTACATAGCTCCTATTCTCTTATGTATCTTCTTCTTTATGTAATCTATGTGAAAGTCAAATTTAAGGCAATTATCTAACATAAGTCCTAAATACTTGTATACCTTGCATTCTTTTATTGCACAATTATCATTCACTTTGATCTTTACAGAAAACTGTGCATTAAATACCAGAATTTTGGTTTATCTACATTTAAGGAAAAAAAGCGACACTCAACCATTTAATTATTGTAAGCATTTCTATCTTAATGCTCAAGTAAGTCTTACGACAGATGTTTTCAAATAGCAAAGCACCATCATCTGCAAATAGGTATGGGCTAGATAGGTTACATGCATTTACTAAGTTGTTTATAAAGATACTAAATAAAAGTGGTCCAAGAAGACTTCCTTGTGGAACTCCGAAAACCACCAATAGGTAAATACTTTGCTGATTCATAAATTTTGTTGCTTGCTTCCTACAGGTAAGATAGTTCTTAATCCACAGAATAACCACTCCATCCACTCCATAAAATTGGAGCTTGTCTATTAGTATTTTGTGGTCAACAGTATCACTCTGAAATATGAGTGCTGAGTGTTTCCTTACTTTTATTGTCAAAGATCTTATCAAACATATCTAGAGTAAGAAATGTGGTTGGAGTGGGTTTTTCCTAAATCCACTGACTGATTGCTTAGAGTTTATTATTTTCAAAGAGTTATAGTTTGCTTTATATTAGTTAACTATTGTTAAAGATTTATTGAAAACATATATCAAGACAATTTTTTTATTCTTACCGCATTGAAGAATTGAAACAATTAATGGTCACGCCAGCTGCAAATTTTAAATGGAAAGTTTATGAAGGAGCAAAATTTACCACTGACTGATTGACTGTAATGCCAGAGTGTCTGATTGATTTTATTGACTGACTGATTGACTGAATGACTGAATAGATTGATTGATTTTTGATTCCCATTTACTGACTGATTGCCATTTAAATTTGATCAAATTTAATTTTGAAACCATTCTTAATCATACCAAAGTTTAAACCATTTTCATTTAAAAAATGACAAAGAGACTTACTTTAAGACCATCAAGATTGACTCATTAATGGAGCTCTGTAGTCATTCACTATCTTTTGATGTCTCAAAGTAAATGTAGATAAAGTAAAATTGTTGAAACCAATGGGTTCATATTTGAATAACATATTTGATGATCATAACCTGCATATGAAGTTTATCTTGACAATTGGTCTGGACTGATTTACCTTTGAACATCGCCTGTTTTTGGGCTGAAACCATTTTCCTGACATCATTGACTGATGGCTTTGAAATTTTATTACATTTTTTTACTGATTGAGGATTATTATTCTGAAAGGTGAGGATTTTGAAACATTTGAGAGGAAAATGACTGTTGATTCAAATTTAAATTTTTATTTTAAGATTGATTGAATCAGTTAATAGAACTATTTCTTAAATACTTTCAATTTGATTTTTATAATTACAATTGTTTCACTAGATACTTCACTAAAGGAATCAAGTTTACAATTCTCATTCTTAGGTGGGAAGAAATCAATATAGCTTATATTGTTATAAATGGGCACTTTAGCATTGAGCTTGGGGCCTATCTCACAGAAATGTTCATTAAGTTTTTCTGTATTGATCTTATCTTCATCTATCTTAGGCTGAGTAATTGAAATCATATTTGTTGATCATACCATATATGAAATTGTACAATCTTGGATCATAATGTCTTCATGAAACAGGAGTTCTTACCTTTGGATGATGTATTTTTCAAACTGCAGCAAGTTTTGGGTCCCAAAGACCAGTTCCCCTGGTACTCATTGAACAGTGCTTTGAATTCATCTGATTAAAGCTATCCATTGCGCTGAATTAACATGAAATCTCAAATTTGATATTCAATTCAATTAAATTTAAAGGTTCTAAATTTTGGTATCAGTTGTTGACATTGAATCAACTTAATTGAAGATAATTAATTCATAAATCTACTTAGGGGCATTTATAACACATTGGTTGATTGAATGGAATTGGTTTATTTGCTGTAAAATGAAAAATTAACTGCTTTGATTTTTATAGTTTTTATTATTATCAACCAAGTTCATTTCACTAGTGTATTTAACACAGAAAATCTTTGAGCTAGAAGGGAACACAACTCATCAATTTGGGATCATCAGTCAATCAAATAGGGTTGATCCATTGACCAATTCCATTTGCCAACCTATGTGTTATACATGATTTAATTCTATATATGGCACTCTTGGTACATATACCTTTCTCGTTCAACGAAATAACCTGCATGTAGAGTGTACTACACTATTAACTACATGATACCTATGCAAATTACATGCCAATGCTTGGTTTTATTTGTAATTCACCCTGCCTGTAGTCACACATACAAACTTGGTGATCTGAAAATGAGCGGGGCGAGTTTGTATGTGTAACTACAGGCAGGGTGTTATACACGATTCTTAGAACTTCCTAATATTTATATTAGTCCCCATTTGTATTTTATGTGGGGTGAATTATGAATATTGGGAGAAAAATATTGCGGAGAAAATATTGTGGAGAAAAATAAATCTATATACAAAGCATAACCAGCTCCTTATTGGGAGCCCAATGAACAATATTCAGCACCTGGCACCATTAAATCAATTATGGAAAGTCAATAGATAATAGAATAATAAAAAATCGAAATTATATCAACTGAAATATTCAAGCAAACTAATGGAGCAAGTTTAAAACATTAAAATGATAAGTTTATAATCAGAAGCTTTGAAAAATCTGAATTTGAAGTTGAATATCATTTTACAGCACAATTACAATATTATTATTTTTACATCATTTCATTTTATTTCAAATGAAGTAAAATAATAATAATACAGGTCAAGGTTGCATAGTATATTCATTTCTACCTACACAACACATTCATGGGCCTAATATACAAATAATGAATTGATAAACATGATTCAATGAAAATGGTTATAAAAATGGTTGATATAACAGATATCAAGTTATTATCACTTTAAAACGAATTAAAATTTAATTTCCATAATGAGTGTAAAAACTTCGGGTTTAAAAATGTGTTGAATTAGAAAAAATCTTGATCATCTGTCCGATCGAGATTTTCCAACACCTTCATTTCACTTCATATTAATGATCCATTATTTTACCTGCAATATTTTGTGCACGCTTCCTCAGGGAAGGGCGCGTCGTGTACCGTACACACCTATGCCGCGCTGGAAGCATTGATGGATTTCTCCCATCCCTGCTCGCAACACTCGGAGGTTTGGAGGGTCGTGTTCCACCCCGCAGAAAACGTTTTGTGCGCGGCGGAGGGTAGGGTAACATCCTACAACAGGAAGCACAGTGTGCGCGGCTTTGCGAGCTTTTTGCGATGCCCTGGTTAGCAAAAATCATCAATGATAATATTCTCTCGCTTACCCTTAGCAGGACCTTTGCCCTAGTTTTAAGTTATGCGCGCAAAGTGCGCGGCGCGGTTAGAATGATTTAAGGAATGCCCTCACGCACATTGCAATTTTTCATTGTTCTGCATCCCTTAAACAGTGGCTTCGTTTGCAGCGGCGCGCACTGTGTGTTGCCACAACCAGGGGCGTCGCACGAGATCATAGTCTAGTCCTGGTTAGGGCAAACTGTGTTTAATTATTCAAACCATGGTCCTAATAATTGAATTTATGACATACCAACATTTAATTGGGTGAAATAATTTTTCATTTTATACAGCAAATAAACCAATTCTCTGAGCAGTTAAGAAAGATATTTGCTCTACCAGCTAGAATGGGTGGTCTCAGCATTGCAAACATTTGTCAAACAGCAGAGTTGGAATATGGAAATTCTACACTAGCAATGGAAGATCTGACAAATGCCATATACAACCAAGAGAGCTCATTCAAATTTGATGAATCCAACCAAAATAAAGTCATCACACAGGTCAAGCAGGGCCGTAAATCCCGTGGGGGTCAGGGGGGTCAGGACCCCCTCAATAATTTTCAACAAAATTCCCAATTATTGTTATAACCATCAATTTTGCATTCACTTCTCAAAATAGTCTTTGATGTACCTACCTGTGATGTGAGTGTGTAGACTGGTAAGTAACAATTTTCTCCACTTCTGACTCAGCCCCCCAAGGGGCTATAACGCATTACGCAATTATATGGTGTACATTGAGGCTTATTATATAACCATTTGACTATCACTGATTTGACTGCCAGACAGACCGAAATATCTCTTTAGACATTAACTTGCGATTATCTGTGTGTACTGTATCCATTTTCATCTTTTCAGCCTGCCAACTTATTACTTATAAACTTGCAAGCAATTATAAATTCTTATTAGGTATTAAAATTTGGTCAAAAATTGGACTTTTTCCCCAGACCCCCTCAACACTGAAATTTAATTTACGGCCCTGAGGTCAAGAACAATAGACAAACATTCTATGATCAATATAAGAATGATTTGGAGAAAGAGATCAGCCCTCTTGTACAGCGACAACTTGAACTACTCTCAGAGAAAGGGGCCTCATCATGGCTAACATCACTACCCTTGAAAGAATATGGTTTTTTATTGAATAAGCAAGAGTTCCAAGATGCTATCAGCTTGAGGTATAACTTGACTCTGAGCTCATTGAACAGGCCACGTTTATGTGTGTGTGGTGAACCTAGCACAATAAACCACTGTCTTACCTGCAAGCTTGGTGGCTATGTTTCCCTGAGACATGACTCACTGAAAGGTACACTCGCAAAGTTACTAGAACAGGTATGCAAGGACACAGTTATTGAACCAAGCCTGATTCCTATAACCACTGAACAACTACAAAGGGGTACTGATGTGAGTGACGGGGCTCGACTGGATGTATGCACAAGAGGTTTCTGGACGCCTTTGGACAGAGCATTTACTGATATAAGGGTATTGCACCCACAAGCTCAATCCAATGCAAACACAAGCCTCTTTCAGATGTACAGGAGACACGAGAATGAGAAGAAAAGCAAGTACAATGACAGAGTACTGCAGGTTGAAAAGGCCACTTTTACACCTTTAGTTTTCAGCACAACTGGAGGCATGGGCAACGAAGCAGCTAGGTTCCTAAAGCACTTGGCTGTGAAACTGAGCAATAAGAGTGGGCAATCCTACAGTGACACTGTTGCCTTTGTGAGGAGACGCATAAGATTTGACCTTCTCAAGACATGTGTCATTTCACTCCGGGGCTATAGAGGCAAACCCAGGGGAAAAACATCAGAAATGGACACACTTGATCTGAATCTCATACCTAAAACTGATTACTAAGTGATTGAGGACAATTGCCCTTTATACTCTCAAATTTTGTTATTGGGATATTTCATTGTGTTTTTCTATTATCTTTGTTCAGTTAAAAAAGTTATGAACATCTTTTGAGCTCTTAAGTTTTATGGTGCCAGCTGTTCTTTTAACGAAAGTTCATACATATTGTTTTTTCTTTTCATACAGTGGGCTGTAGACACAGCAAATTTTTTGCATGATTCACCAATGATAACATTTTTCTTGTTCGTTTGTTCATGTGAATCTGACCGTTTTTGGCCTTTTCATTCCTTATTAGGGCATTTTTAATAAGACAGGGATTGTTTTTTTTGTTGGTTAATTTGTAATGATCAGGACTTATAATATATTTTTATTTTATTTTACTTTTTAAGCTTAAATTATATTGATGATGCTTTGTGAAATTGTGATACACTAGTGGTGATGCACCTCTAGTGCTTTCTCAGAATATATTTATATTATTTCATTCTCTTCGGAGATTTTTCAAAAAAATTAATCAACCAATGTGTTATAAATTTCCCTTAGTAGATTTATAATATGGTGAAATTAGTTTGAATATTTGAGTTGATGATATGTCAAAAATTTTCTACAATCCTACAATCCTACAATTATGAATTAATTATTTTCAATTATTTAGTTGATTCAATTTTAATTTGCAACCCATAGCAAAATTAAGTACCTTGAAATTGAATTGAATTGAATTGGGTAAAATAATTTTCAATTTCACCAATTCTATTCAATCAAGCAATGTGTTATAAATGACCCTAAGTAAATTTATGAATTAATTATTATCAATTATTTATTTGATTCAATTTAAACAGCCCATATTGCAAAATTTAGTACCTTTAAATTGAATTGAATTGAATATCCATTTCCAGATTTCATGTTAATCCAGTGCAATAGATAGCTTTAATCAGATGAATTCGAAGCACTGTTCAGTGAGTACCAGGGGAACTGGTCTTTGGGACCCCAAACTTGCTGCAGTTTGAAACATACATCATCCAAAGGTAAGAACTCCTGTTTCATGAAGACATTATGATCCAAGAGTGTACAATTTCATATACGATATGATCAACAAATATGGTGCAATGATTTCAATAACTGAAGCTGTATGAGCAGCAGATATTTATCTATAATGCAACAATCTTTTAAATACACTAATTTAATGTGGCAATTTCAAGACAATAACACTTTTGCAGACTACAGAGCTCTGTTGATTGAACTGTGCAGCTGTGAGAAAGCAGATGAACTGAAAGTTAGTCCTTCTGTTCTTTAAATAATATCACATTCCAGTAAAAGGGTCAAAAGAGTTGTGAATGTTGTCCATTGGATCCATCATGTCCAATGGACATGTCCAATGGACGTCCATTGGCAATCCAATGGACATCCATTGAACATGATGCCCATCGGTAAAAAATGTCCAATGGTGTTCAATGGATCCATTGGATCCAATTTTGATGTTTAATTGACATGTTCAATGAATGTTCAATGGATCCATCTGAGTGGATCCAATGGACACAATCACCAAAAATGGTTTGGTAGATGGACATCAGTCTGGTATTTTTGTTCAATGGATCCATTGTGTCCATTGGATCCAATGTGTCCATTGAACACCATCGGACATGTCCATTGCACACTGTTTCCATTGGATCTAATGGATTCGTTGTGTCCATTGAACACTGTTGGACATGTCCATTGGATCCATTTGATACATTGCACATTGTGTCCATTGAATTTATTTTGTTCAATGGATCTATTGTGTCAATGGATCTATTGTGTCCAATGGCCAAATTGGATCCATTGGATCCAATGAACACAATGTGCAATGGTGTTCAATGGACACAATGGATCAATTGGATCCAATGGACACAATGGATCCATTGAACAAAAATACCCGATTGATGTCCATCTACAAAACCATGTTTTGTGATTGTGTCCATTGGATCCACTCCAATGGATCAATTGAACATCCACTGGATCCATTGAAGATGTCCATTGAACATCAAAAATGGATCCAATGGATCCATTGGATCCATTGAAGATCATTGGACATTTTTACTGATGAACATCATGTTCAATGGATGTCCATTGGATGGCCAGTGGACGTCCATTGGACAGGTCCATTGGACATGATGGATCCAATGGATCCATTGGACTAAATTCACAACTCTTGTGAACCTTTTACCTACATTCCTATGCTTTGTATGCCATTCATAAGGGTCCATCCATAAATGATGCCCGCAATCAGTCAGTCAATCAGTCAGTCAGTCAATCGATCAGTCAGTCAATCAATCAGTCAGTCAATCAGTCAGTTAATCAGTCAGTCAATCAGTCAGTCAATCAGTCAGTCAATCAGTCAGCCAATCAGTCAATCACTGAGGAAGTCTAGTCAATCAGTCAGTCAATCAGTCAGTCAATCAGTCACTCAGTCAGTCAATCAGTCAGTCAATTAGTTCAGTTTGTTGCATCAGTCAAATAATCATCAAGCCAGTTGCTCAGTCAGTCAATTGTCAATCAGTCAGTAAATCAGTCAGTAAATCAGTCAGCCACCAGTCAGCAATCATCAGTCAGTCAGTCAATCAGTCAGTCAATAAGTCAGTCATTCAATCAGTCATTCAATAGTCTATCCAATCAGTCAGTCAATCTTTCAGTCAATCAGTCAGTCAATTTATCAGTAGTCTGTCAAACTGTCAGTCAATTAGTCAGCCAATCAGTTTCAATCAAGTCATTTCAGTCAATCAGTCAATCAGTCAGTCAATCACAATCAGTCAGTCAAACAATTGTCAGTCAATCAAGTCAATCAGTCAGTCAATCAGTCAATCAGTCAGTCAATCAGTCAGTCAGTCAATCAGTCAGTCAATCAGTCAGTCAATCAGTCAGTCAATCAGTCAGTCAATCAGTCAGTCAGTCAATCAATCAATCAGTCAATCAGTCAATCAGTCAGTCAATCAGTCAGTCAATCAGTCAGTCAATCAGTCAGTCAGTCAATCAGTCAGTCAATCAGTCAGTCAATCAGTCAGTCAATCAGTCAGTCAATCAGTCAGTCAATCAGTCAGTCAATCAGTCAGTCAATCAGTCAGTCAATCAGTCAGTCAATCAGTCAATCAGTCAGTCAATCAGTCAGTCAAATCAGTCAATCAGTCAATCAGTCAGTCAATCAGTCAGTCAATCAGTCAGTCAATCAATCAGTCAGTCAATCAGTCAGTCAATCAGTCAGTCAGTCAATCAGTCAGTCAATCAGTCAGTCAATCAGTCAGTCAATCAGTCAGTCAATCAGTCAGTCAATCAGTCAATCAGTCAGTCAATCAGTCAGTCAATCAGTCAGTCAATCAGTCAGTCAATCAGTCAGTCAATCAGTCAGTCAATCAGTCAGTCAATCAGTCAGTCAATCAGTCAGTCAATCAGTCAGTCAATCAGTCAGTTAATTCGTCATTCAATAAGTCAGTTATTTAATCAGACAGGCTCTCATCCACTTAGCCAGTCAATCAGTCAGTCAATCAATCATCAATCAGTCAATTAGTTAATTAGACAATTGGTCAATCAGTCATTCAATATATCAGTCAATAAGTCAGTCAATCAATCAGTCAGTCAATCACCCAGCCAATCAATCAGCCAATCAATCAGACAGTCAATCATCCATTCAGTCAGGCAATTATCCAGTCAATCAGTCAGTCAATCATTTAGTCAGTCAGTCCTTCAGTCAGTCCTTCAGTCATTCAGTCAGTCTATCAGTCAGTCAATCGGAAAGTCAAACAGTCAGTCAATCGGAGAGTCAGTCCGTATGTCAATCGGTCAGTCAGTATATCATTCTGTCAATCATCCATTCAGTCAGGCAATTAGCCAGTCAATCATTTATTCAGTCCGTCCTTCAGTCAATCAGTCAGTCGATCAGTCTGTCAATCAGCCAGTTAATAAGTCAGTCAATCAGGAAGTCAATCTGTTAGTCAAACAGTCAGTCAATCGGAGAGTCAGTCCGTAAGTCAATCAGTCAGTATATCAGTCAGAAGGTATATCATTCAGTCAATCAATCATTCAACCAGTCAGTCAGTCAATCAATCAGTCAATCATTTAGCCAATAAATTAACCAATCAATCAGTCAATCAGTCAGTCAATCAGTCAGTCAATCAGTCAGTCAATCAGTCAGTCAATCAGTCAGTCAATCAGTCAGTCAATCAGTCAATCAGTCAGTCAATCAGTCAGTCAATCAGTCAGTCAATCAGTCAATCAGTCAGTCAATCAATCAGTCAGTCAATCAGTCAGTCAATCAGTCAATCAGTCAGTCAATCAGTCAGTCAGTCAATCAGTCAGTCAATCGGTCAGTCAGTCAGTCAATCAGTCAGTCAATCAGTCAGTAATAAGTCAGTCAGCCAATCAATCAGTCAGTCAGTCAATCAATCAGTCAATCAATCAGTCAATCAATCAGTCAGTCAATCAGTCAGTCAA
Organism: Beroe forskalii; assembly: GCA_011033025.1. Lineage (NCBI taxonomy): Eukaryota > Metazoa > Ctenophora > Nuda > Beroida > Beroidae > Beroe > Beroe forskalii. The sequence goes on from WFMF01000138.1 coordinate 139,724, forward strand.
TCAATCAGTCAGTCAATTTGTCATTCAATAAGTCAGTTATTTAATCAGACAGGCAATCATCCATTTAACTAGTCAATCAGTCAGTCAATCAGTCAGTCAATCAGTCAGTCAATCAGTCGTCAATCAGTCAGTCAATCAGTCAGTCAATCAGTCAATCAGTCAGTCAATCAATTATTCAATCAGTCATTCAATCTATCAGTCAATTAGTCCGTCAATCAATCAGTCAGTCAATCACTCAGTCATCTAGTCAGTAAATCAATCAGTTAGTCAATTTTACATTCAAGAAGTCAGTTCATCAATGAGACAGTCAATCATCCATTCTGTCAGGCAATTAGCCAGTCAATCAGTTAATCAGTCAATCAGTCAATCAATCATTTAGTCAGTCAGTCCTTCAGTCGATCAGTCAGTCAGTCAGTCAATCAGTCAGTCAATCATTCAGCCAATCAGTCAGTCAGTCAGTTAATCATGCAATAAGTCAGTCAGCCGATCGATCGATCAGTCAGTCAATTTGTCATTCAATAAGCCAGTTATTTAATCAGTCAGGGAATCATCCATTTAGCCAGTCAATCAGTCAGTCAATCAGTCATTCAATTTATCAGTTAGTCAATTTGACATTCAATTAGTCAGTTAGTCAATCAGACAGTCAATCATCCATTCAGACAGGCAATTAGCCAGTCAATCATCCAGTCAATCATTTAGTCAGTCAGTCCTACAGTCAATCAGTCAGTCGATCAGTCTGTCAATCAGCCAGTTAATAAGTCAGTCAATCAGAAAGTCAATCTGTTAGTCAAACAGTCAGTCAATCGGAGAGTCAGTCCGTAAGTCAATAAGTCAGTATATCAGTCAGAAGGTATATCATTCAGTCAATCAATCATTCAACCAATCAGTCAGTCAGTCAATCAATCAGTCAATCAATCAGATAGTCAATCACTCCGTCAATCAGTCTGTCAATCAGTCGGTCGATCAGTCAGTCAATCAGTCAGTCAATCTGTCAGTCAATCAGTCAGTCAGTCAATCAGTCAGTCAATCAGTCAGTCAATCAGTCAATCAGTCAGTCAATCAGTGAATCTGTCAGTCAGTCAATCAGTCAGTCACTCAATTAATCGTTCAATAAGTCAGTCAATCAGTTGGTCAGTTAATCATTCAGTCGATCAGTCAGTCAATCAGTCAGTCATCAGTCACACAATCAGTCAGTTAGTCAATTAATCATGTAATAAGTCAGTCAGCCAATCAATCAGTCAGTCAGTCAGTCAATCAATCAGTCAATCAATCAGTCAATCAATCAGTCAATCAATCAATCATTCAGTCAATATGTCAGTCAATCAGTCAGTCACTCAATCAGTCAGTCAGTCCGTCAATATGTCAGTCAATCAGTCAGCCAATCAGTCTGTCAATCAATAAGTCATTTTCTCTGTCAATCTGTCAGTCAATGAGTCCGGCAACAAATAACAAGTGTTACATGAAACATGACGTTACACATTTTGTTACATGGCATAAATGAAACATGAAAATCTGATTGATATAACGAGGCTCGGCATGACACGATACAGCATGACACGATACGGCATGGCACGATACACATACACCAACACGTTATGAGATGACACGCGATAAATATATTATTTTTTGAAGGTTTTACTTCTATTCCAACAGCTGTAACAGCCAATGACAGTCATCGAAGGATTCAATTGTAAATAAGCCAGTGTAATCCATACTTCAGTCGCCCGAGACTTCGCTGCAATGGGCAGCTCCTCATTTAACCCTCCCGTACAGTTTCCTGTACGCTCGGCTGAGTGAACCATGTGGCTGCTAAGTACGACGCCTTAACCACTGCGCTACCTGTGAGGTTTAAATACATAATTAGGGTTCAGAACTATACGGTATACTTAACCAATGCTTTTCGTTCTACTAGCTCCTCTCTGATGACAGCCTACAGGTGATGACAGCACCTGCACTCCGCCTGGGACTTGTTGACACACCGCACACCGGTTTCAGTGTACGGCCAGCCGCAACCAAGTCCCAGTAGTGCGAGAGTACGGCATGCAAGGCGGGGTTAACTCCAGTTTTATATCATTGATCGTTGTTGTAATGCTTAAATGCTTGCTAAATATAATTAACAAACCTCAGGACGTGTTATTCCGTTGGGAAATGGAATAATCTGCAGAATGAAGGCTGAAGCATGGTGGGTACGACTGATGTGCAAATTAACTGCTGTTTGAACTAACGCTGCAGTTTGTTTGGGCTGAAGCAAGATCAAACTAGTATGTATTAATATTATAAAATTGACTTTATTTGTTTTGCCTAGCTATTGTGCTGAGCTATTGTATATTGCATCAATCATTTAAGTTGAAAGCCGCATCTTCATAGAGAGGGGCGTACAAATCACAATGTACTGCGGATAGGGAAAGACAACACTACTTTGTTAACTTAGTAACCCGATGTCATTTCAGGCTGGCGAAAGCTGATGGCGGGAGAACACCCTCGTCCCACCGCCAAAATAGTCACGGAAACACACTGAAGCGAGCGAAAACTTTGAAGATCTTCCTAACTAAACCGGTTATCGTATATAGCTACTTTTGGTCACGCTTCTCACTCCTAATCTTTCCACTGTGTTTGTCTTGGTGTTTTGCTCTACATCAAGGTTGATCCAGACCTGGAATGTGACCTACAAGGTCTTCAGACTTTCGAATTGCGGGAGAAGTCTGAATGGCCAATACTTTGTGGACGTTATTTTCGGGTGGCCCCACTGTAAAAAAGATTTCTGAAGCGCAAGTTTCCCTTTCAACAACTGCCCTCGCCTTTTTCCCGATGAGCACACATGCAGTATGCTTTCATACAATCGTAGTTCAATGAATTGGAGTTTGGATATGTTGCGTACAAAAAAGCAGTTACTTTCAATTGAATTGTCAAAGTAAAACACTGTCATTTGTATCAATAATAACTTCGTATTATTCTAAAAACTAATTTGAATATACAAAGAAATGTGTTAAGAAAAGTCCACAGCTTTCCGCCTACCAGTTACTTAAACTAGTTCGTTGCAAATGAACCTAATTCTCAAGCAAAATTTGGGAGCTCACTCAATGAGATTTAGAACGGCCCGAGACGATTGTCTCGGGCCGTTATTTTTTTTAAATTTTTAAATTTTGCTATATAGGTTTTCGTGTCTGGCGCGAACGCCAAACGCTTTTTTGCTATGAAAAGCGTCTACAGACTACAACGTTGTTAGCATTTGCGCGCGCGCAATTGCTAACAATGTAGCGCCGCGACATGAGGCTTCATGTCGCGGCGTAAAATAGGTGGGGACACCACTATAATTGAAAGACAGAGAACTGAGAAGAAAAGAGAAGAATCAATAATTTCGACTTGTTTCAAGATTTAAATTTTATTCCATTGTCAAAGATTTGTATCTACTTTCGTCAACATAGAAGGTATAAAAAGAATCAACTGAAATATATTGAAATATGTAATGATCTAATGGACGGAAGGATAAAGGCCAATAAGAGAATAAGGTACCGTTTTGGCCCTTATTTATCCGGCCCTTAAAAAGGACAAGATCGACTTTGAGCGACAAAAGCGGTTAAAAGTGTTGACTGTCGCCAGTTAAGGAATTAAAGACCATTTAATTTAAATCATAAGAAATGTTTCTTACTTTGGATACCAGAGACAAAACTTGGGGCATCCAAGCTGGCATGATAAATTTCATCAAATGATGGAACTTTATAGCCATGTTTTGGTTTTTCCTCATTCGTTCTGTCATTTTATAGGTTGAAATAATACACTCGCTCCGCTAACTACATTATATCTTACCTAGCAGGCCCGATGGGCCTGCAAACACACAGCTCACTCGGCGCTGCTACGCAGCACCTCGTTCGCAAGTTTAAAACACTGCCATTTGAATTGATTGGATACGTTTTACCGCATCAAAAAATCCCAATTAAATCAAAGTTATGTTTAAAAAATCAAATATTGAAAACAAAATTTATGAAGGAGCAGAGTGGAAAATAAATCGAATTCGTCGGTTAGTCGTAGACGTGCTTAAGTCTAAACCACGTGAGTTTTGTTCCAGCGTTCCGTTTTGATTGCAAGATGATGTTAATTCTGACAACTGATTCTCATACTGACACTGACATTGGATAATTTTGTTTTGTTCACAGGCCAGGAACTGTCTTCGAAATCTGTTATACACCTACATTCGACTCGATTGAATTGAGCACACCTTGTAACCTTAACGGTTAATTTCGCAACTGCAGTTACTACTGTTTTCACCGACTCAACTTTTATTATCGACCAACCTCTGCCACAATGAAAGCAGTCCATTCGAAATATCCTCCGTTATTCAAGTTATGCCCATTCTCCATCTTTAGATCTTGAATTTGAAGTTAAGAAAACGTCCAATTTTCAAAAACTACAGCAAAGCATTTAACAGTTGTTGCGTAATAGAAAGCACTCGCATAGAACTGATCAAAACCTGCACGTGCACAAAATTTGTTTCCATAGCAACGGCACCTCTTTTTTCCCGTTTGCATTCGTTTCTCTTGATATTTTCTTGGCAAGGTCAAATTTAATTGTATACGGCGGCACAGACAGACATAATTCACGTGCTCTTACGAAATTATAATTAAGATAACGCACGCGAAGCCTGCGTTATGTACGTAGATCATTGAGCCCGGCATGCCGTTGTTTTTAAATGCAAACAGTCGCGTTTGAGGGTCGAGATTCCACCTCTCTGCCGGTGTTCCGAGATCTACTTCTGGGGGATTGTTTAGTGATATTACTTATATTAGGTTAAAGGGGACGGGTGGCGTCCACTTAGGGATCCTCTCCCCCTATCATCATTTAAAGACCCCCTCTCCCCGTCGGCTGATGACATAATATGTGACGGCTCGCTTAATTAAGAGAACATTAAGTCTCTACCCTATTGTTGTTGACATTAAACTATGCTTTGAAGCCCCCATATGCCTAACGAAATTTATAAAATTCATAAAATTCATAAAATCACCTCGCAAGCGATATCAATTAGCTCTACTATTATAATTGTCAATAACAATTGGGCTATGTCAAGCGTCATGGTAGACTCATGGAAGCTATTGTGGGAGAGAAGGTCATTTTTATATCGATGGTTATCGGATAATCAAGTCACGCAAAATGACATTTTACATCCCTTTTTTATATAAATACGCGGAGTTCTTTTTATCGAAATACTGATATTGGATTTTGTGGAACTTGGTCATGTCTTTTCAAACGTACGGCCTCCTCCCAGGAATTCTGATGGTATTCATCGCATCTGCACCGAAAACCCAAGGTCTGATCGTATTTAAACTTAAAGTTACGTCTAAATATCATCTCTTTCATGGCCATTGAAATTAAAATTGGGACCATCCGTAACGGTAACACTAAAAGACATCTGGCCAATGCGGACGTTTGTGGACGAAAGTCAAGGTGGGAGGGGGTGTTTGGCCAAATGCGGATGTCTGCATTTATGAAAATTTTGGTCGATTTGACTAGTTTTTCATTAGATTTTCGACATTGACTCAAATAATAAAGTTGATTTTGTCACCATATTTGAAAAAACGGGCATTGAAATGATAACACAAACGATTTTGAATGAAAATGCGGACGTCCGGAAGGGGGATTTCAGGTTGTGGACGTTTGCGGACAAAGGGGACGGAATGGGTCTAAAATAGCCGAAATTTTGCGGACGTCCTTTATGGATGGCCCCATTGGCGGTTGAAGTATACAATTTTTCGCGTAATGAAATTGACTTAATATGGTAAACTTAGGCGACCGAGAGCTTTTGGAAGACACTTTAATACGAGATGAAGATAAAATGATGGAACCCTCCACTCCCATTGGACCAGGAACTGTGTTTGATTTGGCACTGCAATTCAATGGCAACGATGGTTCAAGATGTACTACTACTATGGCATTCGAATTATCAAAACCAGAAATGACTCATCGTTACCAGCTAAACATCAGAAAAAATGTAGTAAACTCTCCGAGGAAAATTTGGCAAACCTTGGTAAAGAGCGACAAAATGCACGGCAAGTATAAGCCGTCCAATGCCATCGACGTGACTGTCCTTGTTACGGGTATTAACAGGCTGGTGCTGAAGATAACAGATAGTGAGTATATCCTGACTCTCCATGACTCAGTGAGTGTCTTTCCAGTGGATGAGGATTTGCTCCCGCCTTACTTCCGGTATGTCGATCTGACATACGAAGGATCTTGCCTCACATTGGACCTGGGTGATAGTTATGTTTTCCTTCAGGATAGTTCTTCAGACCTAGTATTTTCGCCGAGTAAGTCATAAGGTTTCTTTTTTTGGAGGAAAATAAAATGAAAACCGGTGTTCATTTGAGTTCAATAATACATCTTGGTGTCACATTCGAAATTAAACTTGGGGAAAGATTTCTTGGAGTAAATTTCCTATTTTCCCTATTTTCTTCCCATTTTTGAGAGGTAAATTTGTTGGCGTTGGGTAAAGTGGAACGATGAGTCAGGAGTGATACTTGATGTACTGTGGAATAACCTACTTTCGAATTGCTGTGTGAGTAGGTTTTCAAAACTGTATTTTACCAAACCTCATTTCCCTTTTCCTGACTCAGATATCTTCACTTTTATCCTTCAAAAGCTTCAGTTGTCATGGTCAACGCTTTGGGTATATCCGCCATGGCGACATACTCCATAGTGGATGACAGGTCAGTTAACCAAGGTATGGGGACTTCGTAAACCCAAGATCCGCAGATGATTGACATTGATAATGTGACCCCCCCCGTAGTAGTTGTAACACTTACCACCATCTTTCAGATTAAGTAAACGTGTCTCCCTGCCTACTGCCTAGGGAAAGTGTTCTGTCGACACCTCCAGGTTGTTGGCTCTGTGAACAGTGCTCCTGCTCAGCGCATTATCTTACCACGGTGAGCTCAGAGATGTTAACAATTTAGTAACGTCTTCGAGGGCGTGAAATTCATTCACATTCCTTTTAGGATGTGTTTAAAAAATGAAAAAAAATAAGGGACAAATGTCGAATTCTAATTTTGAAATATTGACAGATTTGTCAAAATTCGTAGTAATACGCCACGCATGAAAACGTGGACATACCACTCTGCGATTTACTGCTGTCCTGGTGACAAATGACAATTTCATGCTCTAGAAGTTTCCCTCTTTGCTCATCCATGTGGATCAACTGTGAACTGTCCCCAGCTTAGTTTAACTAATCATGTCGCAAGATGATTTTTCTTCAGTAAAGACAAATCAGTTTGCGTGCATCTTTCCTCATCTCTACCACTTTCAGTGCCGCTGCTTGGAGCTGGATACCATGTCATCGCCAAGTAGGACGCTGAAAGCGAAGATCGATCACGTGGGAAAGGTTCAGAATGACGATAAGAGAACTGCAACCAAATACATGACTGGAGGTTAGTGTATCAGTTTGCTTCAAACTAAACCCAATGTGGGGATCCTATCGGGTTCTGAGAGTTTTACTAATTTGATTTTATTTTCTGAAAGCTATAGGATTTCAATCACTCTTAATCTAAAATTATACTCGCGGTTACCTTCCTCCTCCCTTTTCAACTGTGGTGTGGTTCTCCTACATCATTAGGTGGCAAGAGAAAACGCAGAGGTTTCGGCCCACTGTACCCCTCACAGCTTAAACCATCAAAGATGGCCCTACCAGACCTTCGGAATTCCGGGCATCACATTCCGAAAAAAGGAATTCGTCGTAGATTTCAGTAGCAGTGGAATACTAATTGTTGTGTATGCTTAAATCAAGTATAATATACATCTATGTCTGAAATGAATAATATTGACATGGTGGTTGGCTCAATCCGGATTAATCATTTTCTACTTCTGTATTCCTTGATCTGGTGCTTGATAGTTAATTATCTGTCCGAGCAACTTTTGTGTCAAGTGTCGGTATATACAAAAGTGTGTTTCTCAACACAACCTCAGATTAATTCTGGGATTGTCTGCATTTTTATTCTGGGTCTCAACTCGTATCGTAGATAAACCTCTAACCACCAATTCGTGTCAGTCAAGCAGCCGTTTCAGCAGTTACCGGTGCGACTCTGGAGGACATGGTTCCCTGGCCCGCCCTGCCCCCATTCTCCGCTCTCTGACTCCTCTCACTGCGCTCTGAGGGGATCTTCAGCCTGAACTTCCTCCTCAGGAAGGAGTTGACTTTGTGACTCCGGAGTGTCAGGATGAGGGGGTTGAGGGCTGCGTTGAGGAACATGGTCATGTAGCCGCACACATACGACACAATGTAGGAGGTCTGCCCCAGACCGTGCGTGTTGTCCGGGACACACTCCCAGATAGGCTGGATCAGCATGATGGTGCTGCACAGGAAGAATGCCAGGGTGATCATGATGATCGTAACACCGATTGTAAGCTTCTCTTTCCGGGCCTCTGCCGTGTTGGTGTCGCTCTCAGGAGCTCTGAGGTAGGTGATCTGTATGATGCATCCGATCAGGGCTATAACTGCTGGAACGAAGGTAGGGAGTCCTGTCAGGAACATTGCACTAGTGCACTCCGCCTCATCCGTATGTATACTGCCATCTTCTTGCGTCAACTTAGTGAGGATATGATTGAAACTCGCTGAATTGTAGAAATTTCCTCTCATGAAATGGATTGAACTGGCTTTCCCTTCACTGATAAGAAGGGCAACTTCAGCAACCATAATGATGCCCCAAAGACAACCATAAAGAGCAACAGACAAACAGACGGCGTCCCTGTTCACCACTCTGAAGGGATTGGTGATGTTGATAGTACGGATAACAGAGAAGAGCATGCTCACGAAGGCAGAGAGTCTGAAACAGATGATAGTCATGAAGTAGCCTAAGAGACACACCCAGAACAGGAGGGCAGACTCCCTTCCCTTGAGGAACAGCATCATGAAGAAGATCACGGTATGGAACAGGGCACAGAAACTGGTGCACAGATCACTCAGTCCCAAGGTTATGTAGATGAAGGGCACTATTTGCTTGAAGTGTTTCCAGTAGTAACTGATCACGATGAGGTTGAGAGTGATTCCCACCATGGCCAGGAGGCAGTTTGATGCACAGATTAGAGATGTGGTGCCAGTCCCGAGGAAGTGGAAGTTTGGCCTTGCATCTGTGACGGCCTTCAGATTGTCATCATACCAGTCCTCTGTTGTGGTGGCATCAGCTTGAGCCATGGCCTCTGTGAAACCGGGAACACTCATTGCTATCCTCAAAATGATCATTTGCTACAATGATACGCGATTTGATCGTTTCTAAATGATTTTAGGCATTGATTGATTAAGGTCGCACGTAGAACAAGTAGAACGTAAGTCGTAGCAACTGGAAGATTCTATGTTAAATTCCTTGAGCAATGGGTTGGAATCTGCTAATTAATTTCCCTTAATTCCATAGCTCCATGTGGCTAAATTAATTGACGCGCTTTGATCAACTTCAATGAAGCATTAAACGATAAATTTATATCAAAAACGCGTGGAATCTAAAACTTTGTCTCAATAATGAATCATTAGAAAATCGGTTCATGACTTAGCAAACGATTATTAAATACACGAATGACCCGTAATAATGAACACGAGGATTTTTCACACCGGTATACTGTACTAGCTTCGAACTGTATGAATGACGGGAGGTGATGATGTCATGACCATGTCTTGAAGTGTTCAACTGGTGACCCACTTAACTGCCTATTCTCATTGCCGACCTATAGAATTACATTACTATTGTGGTTATTATTCCCAGGAGGACATCACATGACGGGCCCTACTGTGGAACAGCAGCTGCAGGAGATTTATCACGAGGCCCGGTGGGAGTATCAGATTCCAGAGTCATGATTGCGTCATCATCGGTAGCTTTTATCGGTTATTGGAAGCTATTATCGGTTATTGGTAGCTATTATCGCCTATTGGAAGCTGTTATCGTTTATTTGTGAAGGGTTTAGTAACGAGTAAAATTAAGGGCAGGGATGTATCAGCTTTACCCGTATATGGGCTCATCAGTCGAAAATCGCATTAAGAAAGGAGGCCGAAGGCCGAGGTTTTTATTGCAGAGGTTTGCAATTTTTACGAGTTATTAAACTGAATTATACCAACCAATTACTCGTAAAAAGGGAATAATTTCAAAACAAGGAAATGTTTTAATCTATGATATGAAGCTACAAACCGGGTCAACTTTTGTAAATTATTACGCACTGTTCCACTGCACCATAATAAATTATTACGACCTACAGTGCGAGAAAAAAGCGTAATAATTTATTGCGCACGGTACCCTGGTGCCTATAGGGTTTTTGAAATTGAATACATAGCAAAAACATGCCTGGAAGGTGCATAAAATTGCCCTCCAAAATATGCAAAAATTTGTTAAAAGATTAAAATAATGAATGGAAAGAAATTGCAAGTTGAATATTTAGCAAAAATGCCTGGAAGGCAGGGAAATCAAAGATTTAATTATATGCTTATAAGTCGAAAGAAAAAGTTCAAAAAGGTTTATGAATGGTTCTAAGAGGATGGCTTAAACAGTTTATTTTGACGTAAAAATCTTTAGGTTGAAAATCCTGCTTCCAAGCCCTCCCCTGGGACGTTATTTTGCTCTTCTAATAAATTTCTCAGTATTTGAGCTGCCAAAACATTTAATTAAGGAGTTAACGAAATGACTGACGACGTGGAAAACTGACGGTCATCTTGCCATTCTACCACCATGAGGGGGCCAAAAATTTAATTTTGGTTTATATCCGAAAAAATATGCAAAAAATTAGGGAAAAAGAAGGTTTAATTTTGGGGTTTTGAGGGTTTTGGGGGTTTTGGTCAATTCTTAGTAGTGAAAAAAGGAATTTTTTTAGGAAAAAGTACCATTTTTGAGACCCTTTAAAAATGGTAATCATTTTGGTCGTGAATTTTGGGATTATCAGAAATGGTGCTTATTTTTAATAGAGTTTTTGAGGGACCATTTTGTTTCTGGGATTTTGTAGCTTGGAGACCAAATAGTATCATATCCATGATGTGCTGGTTAAGCCATTCTTCATGGCACCGGGTTTGCACCCAAGTTAGATGGATGATCTGTGTGTGCAGCAGAAGGGGGACCATTTTGGTTTCTGCAACACTCGATTGGGATGGACAAGGAACCATTGGGATGGGCTGCAGGACATTTTTGTTTATAATTTTAGAAGACTTAGAAAAGTGGGAGCATTTTTGATCATCTGCAAGTTGAGGATCTTTTTCAAATGGTACCAAGGCGAGACAGGGTCCGAGGGAAAAGTATGGTGATTTCAAATGGTACTATAGTGTGAGGCACTTTTAGAATGGAGGCAGGAGCTGAAGCTGAAGGAAGCACTGGTGTTGAAGGAGGTAATATTTTTGTTTACAGTTTTGAATTAGTGGTGAAAGGCCCCGGAAGTGGGAGCAGGAGTGAATTCTACTGGTTGAAGGGCCTTGAATTTGACAGAATTCCTGATTTTTAGTTCAAATGGTACCATTTTGGTTTTCCTTTTGGCGATTTTAGTGCTGGTAGTTTTCTTTCCGGTTTTTGTACCATTTTTGTTTATAATTTTTGGAACCCTTTTATGAAATGGTACCATTTTTGTTTCTGATTTTCAGCATCTTTTTCAAATGGTACCAAATTTAATGCCTGATTTTTGAACCTTTTCGAAATGGATTTTTATTCGTGATTTTTGGCAACTTCTTCAAATGGTACCATTTTGTTTCTTCATTTTGGTGCTTTTTTGAATCATAGTAGAATAATTTTTGCTGTGATAGGGGGTTTAATTTTGGGGGTTTAATTTTGCTGTCGATAGGGGTTTAATTTTGGGGTTTAATTTAACCCCCTGGTGGATATGTTTCAATAGGGGCTTAATTTTGGGGGTTTTGGGGGTTGACTTTATTTTTATTTCTTGTGTTTTGTATAGTTGTATGGTAATTGCATCATTCTTTTTTTTGGTAAATGGAGCTCTGATATCATTTTAGTAGCGTAGTTCATGATCTCAAACAAAACATCTCAAACAAAGCTGAAGTCATTTTATTCTTTTCAGGAGGAAATTCATTGAAACATACTGTTTTTCAGGACTCTCAGCTGGTTGGAGGCAAGGATTGACCCTTCTGCTGCAATATCGGGAACTTATAAAACAACTGCAGGCAACTGGCAAGCGAGGAGTTTATGAGGACCCTAAATCAGGAAGAAGGCTCAATACAACATTGAACATTCAGGTCAATGCACAGCAGTGTCATATAGCTCTATGCACAGCAGTGCCAAATAGCTCACTGCTCAACAGTGTCAATGTCATATAGCTCACTGCTCACAGCCGGGATTTATTTTAAAGAAAAAAATGTTGTTTGAACCTTCCTACTACTCAGCAGTGTCAAATAACTCATTTTATTTTTGTCCTGCGTGAAAAAATATTACTACTGTCCTTCTATTCATTGATCATGCCCTACTTCCTTGGGAAGTGGTCATTAAATGGTAATCTTCTCCCTTCTAACAGCAGAACCTTGACGCAGTTCAATATGATCTTGTCAGACGTTGTCTGACACCCTTCAACTTCAAGCGCGGACTGACTTGCAGAGTTGGGGTTGTCAGACAACGTCTGCATTTGCATTGTGTATTTCCTGAAGCAACCAACCTTGTTTTACATTTGCAGGCGATTAGGACCCCTGGAATGTCCCCGTTAGTACAGTAATCCAGTAATCCACTCCTCTCCTGAGTCTCGTGAATTTGGGAATGGAATGCGGTGAAGTGTATAACAACGACCAAGAAAGTGATAACAGCGACCAAGGAAGCTACGAGAAGGGTTTTGAGGTAGTTACACTTCCATTATCACTTATCAGACTGTCTACAGTTAATGACATATTTCATGTTTCATTGCAGCCTATCAAAATAAGTCTGAAACAGGGCTTGGGGCTGTTTTGAGAATAAGCAGCCTCAACTCAAGGTTTCATTGCAACTTTGAGATGAGTTGGCAGAATGATAAACATAATAACATATTCAACCAAACAATTAGAAAATGATACATCTATGAACGCTTTTGTGACAAATTTTTGACAGTACTGCTACCTTTATAATTAGGGTGTGGGTATGTTTGATAATGATATGAGGAACAATTAGGTCAAGTTTTCAAAGCTCATAATTGGCAAAATTATGATCGAATAATTATCGACTCCTCGATAATTATACCTGGTAACTCATGATAATTTGTAGTTACAATAACAAATATTTTAACGTGAAACGTGGACAGCTTTGACCTACGAAGGTATTGAACTTGCAATTTAGCTTCAAACCAGATTCTGGAAAATCAAAATGAAACATTTTTCTTTCAGGTTTTACCGACGCATGAGTCCCTGATCGCCCTGATTGCTGCCGAGTGCCGACTAAGAAGTTGAACTTCGCGGGGATCTGGTTGTACAATGCTGACAAGGCAAATGGATCTGTGCTCCGAGTCTGAACTCAGGCATTCAGTCAAGTATCTGAACTACTGAACTTGCATGCACTTCAAAAATGTTGGATGTTGAGCTGCTCAACTTGAGCAGAGCCTCGCTAATTCTAAAGAGAGACAGTTAAAGTTTAAAGTAATTTGAAAGACTCAGACTAACGTGTGCAGTGTGAACTCTGAGTCCGAGGAAAATACGAAGTGGCACATATGGTTATTAGGTGCCATTTATAAAGAACGTCCGCAAAGAGGGGGAAGGGGGGAGTCTGACCAATGCGGACGTTTGCGAACGTAGGGGAGGATGTGTTTGGCCAAATGCGGGCGTTCGCATTTATGAAAATTTTGGTCGAATTGAGTAGAAAAAGTCGATTTTTCGAAATTTTAAGTTAAATTTTCGACATTGAGTCAAATAATAAGGTTGATTTTCTCATTATATTTGAGAAAAAGGGCATGAAAATGATCACACAAAAGATTTGCAATGAAAACGCGGACGTCCGGAGGGGGTATTTCAGGTTGCGGACGTTTTTGAGGGGGGAGGGAGGGGTAAAAAATAGCCGAATTTTGCGGACGTCCTTTATCATTATGGATGGCCTCTTACCCATATGTGTGTACGGTAAAGATGAAGTTGGTGTAGCTGTATAAATATTAAATGACGAAATATTATTATTACGACGAACGAGTCTACAATGATCCGTGTGTGTCTACTGCAAGTGTCTTTATCAGTCGAGTTCGTAGAGTAGGTCAAAGTAGCCCCAGTTTGTACATTTTTTCCTTTACAGGAACTATCTGTTCATGTTCATCAGCTCTCTTGAAGATTGACACCATGATATGCAATCGCCAAGCCCTCAAATTATTTTTACAACCATTTTGACCTACTTTCTGTCCTGTTGCTTTCGACCTGAGTATGAAATACTAGTAACACATTTCTTTGCTTCAATTTAAGATTTTAATTGTATTTTCATCATTTTTCATTTGAATATTGATCAATAAATTGATGGATTTTCAGAACACCACGTGCACGTATGGCCGTGTATAGTATCTTCCCAGTGCTACCTTTTGATCAAAAATTTGAATCTTGACTTCGCTTCATTTCGATTTTTAACAATGCCAATTTTAACTACAAACTATGTCAATGCCAATTTAATTCTAAATGTTTAACCTTTTTAATCTGTTATTGTTAATTTTCTTTTTATGTTCTATTCGTTCGCGTTATAATTTGTGCACATGTTTAGCAATGATTGCTAATTGCTAAACACGTATACCCCCTTTGTCGCCTTCCTAAGCCTGCATAGGTGTGCGTACGCGCGCCGCGCTACCCTACGGGACACCTGAGGAAGCGCGCCGCGCAACGCAGACAGAGATATACGTGTTTAGCACGTTGTCGCCACATGCTAGGTGTCCCTGTTTGTTCGCGCGCGCTCCTTTTCTATTCGAAAAGTCACGCGCGTTTCGCGTCGCATTTCCTCAGATCGGGGATTGCGTGTGCAGATCGCTCGGTTTCGAAGAAAAGGCGCGCGCGCGCGTGTTTCGAAGAAAAGTGGAGCTGCTTCCCCTAACCAGGGGTGTCGCGTCGTCTCGAAACGACTTCCTAAGCCCGCATAGGTGTGCGTACGCGCGCCGCGCAACGCAGACAGGGATATACGTGTTTAGCAACGAAACGACAGAGCACGGCGTTGTCTGACGTCGCGCGCGCGAGAGGGTCAGGCTACGCCTGACATGACGAGCACGGCGCGCGCGTAAAACTATTGTATGATGTTACCCTATCCTCCGCCGCGCGCACAACGATTTCCGCATGCTTACTGTTCAATGAAAGATAAATATTTTGTGGACAGGAGTGTTGATGTATTTCATCAAAACAATTATTTTAATTTATTTTATTTTATTTAAGGGACTTTGAGTGCAACATAGCAACCATATGTTATGTGTATGCAGATCTTATGTCCAAAGCAAATGTGGCCAAACTAATGGCATTACTTTCACTCATGGTATATCAAATTATGACAACCAGTTCAGTTTTGATAATGCAGTTTATCTTAAATATAATTTTGCAGATTGATGTCTTGAAGAAAGATTTCTCTTAGATTTGAACAAGCTCTAGTAATTTATTAAAAATATTTTACACTCTTTGTAGAACAAATACAGTCATCTTTGTAGTCAAGCCACAGAACTCTCCAACAACTCCAACCATAGTCTTTGACGGGGTCCATGAAAGAAATGCCTTCATCAGAGAGCTAGGCAGATCCAAATAAAGCATGAGACACCAAAAATGATATGGTGTACTGAAAGCTAACACCTATGCCTTCCCTCATTAATATATTATGACAAGCAATAAACCTTCACTAATTTGCATGTGCCATTCTCATATTTTTTTTTCTTGCTTAACTTTATCCATCCATGATCCCACCCACTGTCCCAGGGATGTGATTAAGCTGACAAGGCGAGAGCATCCTTTAGCTGCAGTGAAGTGTGTCGCCCAAAAGTTGAAACTATCAAAATAATATAATACTGAACTGGGATTGCCTGAATTATTGGTTTACTTAAGCCAACAAGGCATCTCTTGCATACTGAATAAGTACCATAGACACCTAGGCCTAAACTAGGATCAGTCGATTAAGAAATCAAGATCTCAGATCAATTATCCTACCCTGAAGCCTGAAACAACTACTCAATTTTCCTTTTTTTTTCCTTGCTATCCTCCCAAAACCTCCAAACCATCCTCAGATTAATACCCAGATTAATCTCAACCCTGTATTAACTTAGCAAACCAACAATTTTGCTATTCAGTTAATCTGCAAGGCTGAGTCCTTTCAGTAAAAATATCTCTATCTGTACTATATCTGTACTCTTGAAGTTCTTGAAATTTCTGTTTAAAAAGGGTGCCATTGAAAACGATATTTGAGATTTCATACCAGATTAATTTATTACTGTGTTTTTCAATAAAGAAATTCTGTAAGCTATAAAGATTAATCTTTGTTTCACTAATCTTTGTTTCACTAACACTGTGGCACACGGACTTGCAACCGTGTTGTGGGGTTGAATGCATTTGACGGGCGCCCAACACTCCCCCAACCACAAGATGTAGTGTGTTAGTTTCAGAAGCTCCAAGTTCATCAAGGAAATTAAGTTCATCAATGTTTTTATCCAGTGTATAATTTTATTTGAACAGTTACATTTTTAACTCCATTGAATCAGATTTTATGTTTTGATAATTACATATGCTGTTCAAATATACTGTACTCACTTTGCATTTTAAGGGCATCATTGAACTTTTTATGTTTGAACTTTTATGCTTAAGGGGTTTTAAAACTTTAAACTTTATTTTTAATTTTTCATCACCATAATAGAAATCCATGAATACATAATATTACAGTTTATTTTCACATTTCTGAAGTAGTTTTACCAGCATTT
The DNA here is from genome assembly GCA_011033025.1 of Beroe forskalii. Taxonomy (NCBI): domain Eukaryota; kingdom Metazoa; phylum Ctenophora; class Nuda; order Beroida; family Beroidae; genus Beroe; species Beroe forskalii. The sequence continues at coordinate 156,542 of WFMF01000138.1, forward strand.
CCAAATTCCATTAATTGTTTTCAACCCTCACCTTTTTTCTACTTGGCCACTACATTAACTAACCTTTTTTCCACATTTAACTCAGGATGATTAACATTCACACGGAGATCCTGAAGATGGAATTTTAAATTCCGAAACTGTCAGTCGAAAGGAACAGATGAAACTAGTGGTTAACAGTCTGGTCATTTCATGTCTAGACTATTGCAATTGTTTGTATTATGGTGTTGCAGAAAAGCTTCTGAATCAGTTGCAAATTGTACAAAACTCTGCTGCTAAATTGGTAACTGGCAAATACAAATATGATCATGTTGATAGAGACCTCCACGATCTTCACTGGCGATCCAAGTCAATAGGCATATTGTATACAAAATAGCGCTTCTATCATACAAGGCAATCAATGGATTAGCACCTTTGTATATACAAGACATGTTTAGCTACTCATATCAAGGCTATACACCAAGGTTATTGACTCCAACCATGAGCACCAAGTTTGGTCAAAGAAGCCTTTCATTTATTGGACCTAAGATTTTCAATAACCTTCCACTTCATATAACCACAGCTCATAGCATTGACTCATTCAAAAAACTATTGAAAACTCATCTTTTTGAACTAACCATATCAGACACTATGAACCTGACAAAATAATTTTTGCCCACTGTGCTTCTTATTCATCTGATTATCCTATTTCGGTATCCTCTGTGATATAAGTGATTATTAATTATTGCATTTTTACATTATTGGGTTTATGAGAAGACGCTCTTATGTATGTTAAATTTTTAGTTTTAAACTTTTGGTTTTAGCTATTTAACACTGCTGAGTATAAGCTAGCCTTAAAAGTAGTGTTCTTAAACTTCAAATATTATTATTATTATTATTATTTGCGTGGTTGTGTGAAATTGTTTGATTCATTCCTTTCATTATCATCATTGAGTTTCATTCATCTCATTCACTTGATATCATGAAGGATCACATTAAAGATTGAATCTTTAAAATAATTTTATTTGAACAGTTACATTTTTAACTCCATTGAATCTTTAAAATGAACTGAGGTGACATGACAGAAAGCAGCTCTGTTGAATATATTAGTCAATCAGAAAGTATTCCCACAGATTCTTTGGGTTCCAGTTCACCTGTCAGGAAGAAAGCTAAACTTGATCTGCCTGCATCACAAGATTCTGAGCCTGCTAATCAATGTCCTATTTGTCTAGATAGCTGGGCATCTAGTGGTTCTCATAGATTAGTTTCTTTAAAATGTGGTCATTTATTTGGCCAACTCTGCATAGAAAAATGGCTCTCAAGTCACAACAAATGTCCCACATGTAATGGTGGTGCAAAAAAGTCAGATATACGTTACATATATGCTAAATCAATATGCACTGTTCAAGATGATGAGAGAGAGAATGCAATGCGGTTGTATGAGGTCAATAATCAACCTTTTTTTAATTACATACCTATAATATCTCATTGGTATATGTGCTCTTAGGTCAAAAGCTACTCTATGCAATGTATGTTGATTTTATTTATACTAACATGGTGATAAATTTGAGAATTTAGTTTACAATATAATTTTTCCAGAGTGAGAAGGTGAAACGAAGTCATCTTGAAAAGCTCCACCTCAAGACAAGCATGCAGTGTCAGTTATTTGCTTCAGAAAATTCAACGATGAGGCAGAAAATCGCTGAGCTTGAAAATAGATTAAAGGTAAGATTTATGGATTGAGTGAATGAAACACCCATAATAAATACAGATACTTATCCTAATTATACTTTCCTGATTATACTATATGCAATATAGTATATATAGTAACATTTTAAAATCACTGTAAAATCAAATCCCAAATTTTTGGATTTTTATGCACTTATTTGATGCAAAGTAAGTGATAGTATATCCAAGGAATTGTTAGCAACTTGCATGACCAGTAATTATACCTTTGATTGATCTTTGTTCTAATGTTTTTTGCACATGCTATGTTTATTCAGAGTTGCAGTTCTTTGTAGTATTGTTTATGCTTATTCTTGCTGAAACCAAATTTCTTAACTTTTGATGTTAACTTTCAGGTCAATTCACAAATGCAGAATAAATCATCTGATCAACATGGCTACTACTCTTTTTCACGATCAGTTTTTGTGTCTGGAGAGAAAAAGGCGCATATTTTTCATTCTGACCCTCACTCAGGCATGATAGCAGTTTCTAAAAAGCTGGAAGACTCGCCCACAAGACATGGTGTCTTGAAAATAAGCTCCATTGAGGGTTCACATCATGAATTTGTTAGTTTACATAGTAGCCAAATCAGAGACATTTCTTTTGATCCACATGGAAATTCAACTTTGCTATCTTGCAGTAAAAACAAGGATATTAAATTAACATCTCTTAAATCAAATAACACTGTCATTACATACCAAGCTCAAAAAGACTGTTGGAGTTGTGGCTGGAGCCAGGGTAATGTTTATCACTTGTTTTGTGGACTAAAGAATGGAGAAGTTTTGTTATTTGATATCAGAAACACTAGAGAGGTAGTTGACAGCATCTGCCCTTTGGTGCCTGAGCAAACATGCCCAGTAATATCCATTATTTCCATCCCATCTCCAGGTGAAAGTGGGATAGAGGGCTTGCTAGTGTCAACCCTGCAGTGCATTTCATTCTATTCAAAAGGAACAGATGGAAATTATACTGGGAATCAATTAGAGGCACCAACAGGAGCTCTGTCAATGGTTTCATATGAACCAGAGCAATCAAAAATATTAGCATCATATAAACCAGGCACAAGAAATCCAAAAGAACGACATGTATTGATGAACTTCAAAGCAAGTGCTAACAATACTGCTACAGTTGAGATAGTCAATACATTTGAGGGTGGTTCTACTCAACATCTGAGATCCCGTTCATGCCTGATTAAATGTCCAGATGATGATAACCACCTTCTTGTATGTGCTGGTGACCAAGCCAACAATTCTGTAAAAATATGGTCATCTCAAACTATGAAACAACAACAAAGCTGGCTTTGTCAAAAGGAAGATGGCCCAATCATTGCGATGGGGCCACACAGGGCTGCAGGTATTCAGTACCTCTGTGCATTAACCAATCAGAGACTGAGTCAGTACAAGTGGAATTTTTCAAAATCTTTTTATGATCAGTCAAACAACTTAGTTAATTAATAACTATGCTCACAAGTACTATGAGCTGTTGATCAGGCAAATCTAAATCTCTGTATTGATTAACTATGCTAGTTCTGACTCAATAAATAGGTACCTTTACAGTATATTATGGTCCAAAGAGGTGGGTGATATTTCAATTTGTTAAAGATTTTATTTCCATCTAATAACTTATACTTATTGATATGAGATATAAAGTTCATTACATCTTTCACACTTTCACAGTATTTGTACTGACAAAGCCTGCATGGAGATATCATTTCATGATTATAATTGAAAATTAATAAATTATGACTTTATAAGAATAAAAATTCTATAATTAGTGTAAGTTACTAAGTTAGATTGTATACAATTTTTGCAGTTCTAGAATGAATTTACTGGATTATATAATCATGTTCATCAAAAAGGGTTTAGATCGTGTTGCTAATTTGTTCTAGTTGAAACATTTTAGTTGAAACATTTCCTGGATGAAATGAGGGAAATTAAAATATTATAAAGTAATGAAGTAATGACAACAAAAGTAATCTTTACTGTGCTTGATGGTCGGTTCTTCTGCCTTGTCTCTCACATAAAGACTATCTTATAATACATCAAATTGGAAATGAAATAGTACTGTGTGAGCATCAATTGTCAACCAGGGGGTATAAATACAACTTATGTCGTAGTACTAATGGGTGTCTAAGTGCCTAATGATCATTCACATGTTATGTAATCACCTAGAGGGGGGAGGGGTTTCCGAATGATTACATCACATAATATTGTAACAAATACAACTACTGTAAACTTGATTACAAGGGGGAGGGGCGTTGAAATCGGCCAAAAATTGATTACGTAATATGTGAATGATCTCTAACCATGCCCCATGGTGAACTCAGATCCTTGCTGTATGGCATTTTAAACAAGGAATTGAAACTGAGGGGCCCTGTACAGGACATTGCTATTGCGACGTATGTGATTATACAGATATGATTTAGATCTCTACCTATTGCTATGCTCCAATGCTCCATGGGCTGATGATCAAATCAGGTAATCAATTGGTGGTCTATTGTTCTGATATACATCGCTTTGTTTTGATATTTAGATTTCGTTATGATCCCTTATCAGAGAATAGCTAAATACATACCTAATACATAAAATGAGAATTTGAGATTTGGCGACTTAGATTATTAAATAGTTACAAACTATTTTTGGCTCAGCTATCCAATTAATACATGATTGATATCTTCCTTAGAGTTTGGTTGGCAGTTTTTTGAAGTTGTGTTTGTTGTTATAACTAAAATTCACTGTAAATGAGATGTTATTAACACATGCTTTTGTCATCAATTCCTGAGAGCTTGATTTATCTTATCCAATACCACAAAAGTATGTTGATATGTTAACCTGCCATACTAAATTGATAATTAACAGTATTTTTTTGAAAAATTGAAAACAATTATTACAAGCTGAGTTATAGAGGTCATTCCATTTTAAAGCTTTCTTTTAGAAAGAGACTATGATTCCTTGGAGGAAAAGTTTTCATCAAATACTAGCAACTCATATCAATTGTGTTATTCCCCGTCATAGTTCAGTGAAAACTGCCGAAAATGCACTTATAGATTATTTGGAAGTTTTTGTTCAAGGTGGTAAAGGAGGAATGGGCTGTGCAAGTTTGCAACACTTGCAAAGAAACAAAGTTAAGCCAGATGGGGGTGATGGAGGCAATGGTGGGTCTGTTATCTTCCAATGTTCAGCTCTCAAGCATGACTTCAGTCATATTTCATCCGAAATAAGAGGCAATCCTGGAACTCATGGATCAGGCTTTTTTCGCAAAGGAACTAGGGGAAAAGACAAAATTGTCCATGTACCAATTGGTTCCATAATTGGTTGTCTCCAATCCCAAAGAGTTCTTACTGAACTCAAGTCTGAAAATGACTCATATAAAGCTGTGTCTGGAGGTGCAGGGGGCAAAGGTAATTGTTCTATAACAAATGAAATGCCATCTGGGAGTAGAAACCCAAATTGTAGGGAAAAGGAAGATGGTCATGATGGTAATATAGCTGAACTTTATTTAGAGATGAAAGTTATTGCTGATGTGGGATTGGTTGGTCTACCTAATGCAGGCAAATCATCAATTTTAAGTGCAATATCATCTGCTAAACCAAAGATAGCCTCTTATCCCTTCACAACACTAAGACCACACATAGGGGTTATCCATTATGATGGATACTACCGAGTAACAATGGCTGACATACCTGGTCTCATTGAAGGAAGTTCACTTGGGTTTGGCCTTGGTATATCGTTTCTAAAGCATATAGAAAGATGTTTGACTTTGCTTTATGTTGTTGACATTTCCGACATAGAAAATGACCCCATAAGAACAATTAATATCTTGGAGAAGGAGTTAGAGGCATACAAAAGAGGTATGACAGACAGGGTATCAGGTATAATTGTAAACAAAATAGACTTACTTCAAGGCCCTGAAGCAATTATTGAATTGGCCCGACATTTTCCAAATTATTCAGTTATACCCATATCAGCATTAGAGCAGAGAAATATTATCTCTGTTAGAGATCTCCTGGAACCCATTAAAAAACTACATCAAGTTGATGATTTGCAAAGATAGTTATACATTAATAGGTGGGGTTTTATATCTTTTTATATCAACATGGCCAGAACTGTTGAAACTTAATTAAATCAAAACGCCCAGAAGTGGTAAAACTTAATCGTTTAATCAAACCAATTTTCGACTTAATTTCAAAAATTATCTTTATTTTAGTTCTAGATGCTTCACGAAATATTCTCAGGTACCTGAGTTTAATTTCCCTGTGCATTTCATTTTTGTCATTGTGTTTTATTTTAAGATGTGTTTTAATTAACTTTTATTGGGATGCGTTTTAATTTTCAGATAGTTAAATGGCTCACTACTCATGTCATAAATGCTGGATGCATAGATTTATAGTGTATCTAGGTACTGGAGTACATGAAGTTATATTGAAAAAACTTTAAATTGTAATCTGTAGGATGAGGGTAAAATTAACTTATTATTAAACATCGGTCACTTGAGTGTGACTGCTGAAAATTGCAAATATAATGTGCTCATCATCAAACCATATCAGTTTTTAAATTTGAAATATTCCAACTATCTGATGTTTGATTTATTATTACCTTTCTTCCTCCCTTGCTGAAGTACATTTTAGAATTTTGATTAGAATATGTCAATAAATATGTCATTCTGGAATTACATAAAACCTAAAGCTATACATAAAATATTTATACATAAATATAATTATTGGTAACATATCTTAATTCAAATATTTGTTTAGTTTAATGGCTACAAGATCATCATCTCGAATCAAAGGCAAGCCAAAGGTTGATTACTCAGCAGACGCTTCTAATAGTGATAGCAACAATGTGACTGCCCCCAAGCAGACAAGAGTTAAAAAAGATACCACCAAAAATAAAACAAATAAAAATGGGAAAGTTAAAACCAAAAATGATGTTTCACCATCTGCAAAAACAAGTCGTAAAAGAAAAGCAAATGCCCCAGATACTTTGCCTGAAGATAAGGAGATGGAAACTAAGAAAACGAAGATAGAAGAAAAGATTGATACCAAGATAAAAGAAAACAAAACTGCTAAGATCATTGTTCCAGTTGATTCATTATGCCCTCATGCTTCAGGAAAAGCTATTTTCTGTGATGAACTTGGTCCATGGGATGCCATGTTGAACCAAACAAATGTTGGAAGTAATAATAACAAGTATTATCTCTTGCAGCTTCTCCAAGATAATTCACCCAATGGCAGGTATTATACCTGGTTCAGATGGGGGCGAATTGGATATTCAAATAGTAGCCAAAATAGTTACACCTCATTTAATGATGTTGAGAGTGCTAAAAAGTCTTTCATGAAAAAGTTTGCTGATAAAACACGAAATTCGTGGCCTGTGGAATTTGAAGACTTTGTAAAACATAAGGGGAAGTATGATTTGATAAAATTGGATTATGCCGTCGAAGAAGAAAATAAGAATAATTCCACATCCGTCAAAAGTGAGCCAGTTGAAAGTAAGCTTGATCCACGGTTACTCTCTTTGATGGAGCTTATTTCTAATAAGAAAGCAATGGAAGCTGCCGTGATGAATATGAATTATGATGTGAAGAAATCTCCACTAGGAAAATTATCTAAAGAACAGATTAAATCTGGTTATGAAGCGTTGACCATTTTAGAAGAATGTATCAAGGCTGGACAATATAATAGCTCAAAAGCAAAAGAAGCTTGTAGCATGTTTTATACTCGTATACCACACTCATTTGGTTTTCAAACACCACCTTTGATCACAACCTTAGAGCAGGTCAAATTGAAAATGGACCTGCTTGATGCATTGATCGACATAGAAGCTGCAGTGAAAGCAATTGATGAGGGTGCCCAGGATACTGTGCACAAGACAGATACATTCTATAACAACCTGAAGATCGAGATGAAGCCTCTGGAGAAAGATAGTGAGTTGTTTGAAATGTTGTCATCGTATCTACACAACACTCATGGGAAAACTCATTCTCATTATACTTTGGAGGTTGAGGATATATTTGAACTGGATAAGGAAGGTGAAGCTGAGAAGTATAAAGATCTTGGGAACAAGCAGCTCCTGTGGCATGGCTCACGACTAACCAATTGGGGCGGAATATTTAGTCAAGGTCTCAGAATAGCCCCTCCAGAAGCCCCTGTTACTGGTTACATGTTTGGAAAAGGTGTTTACTTTGCTGATATGGCATCAAAAAGTGCTAACTACTGTTTCACATCCAGGCAACAACCAACTGGAATTCTTCTTCTTGCTGAAGTTTCCCTTGGTGAGCCTAGAGAACTATTAAATTCTGATTACAATGCAAACAAGCTCCCCACTGGAAAACACTCCACCAAAGGTATGGGCCAAACGTGCCCTGATCCAGATGGAACGAAATTCATTGGTGATGTGAAAGTACCTATGGGTACATCTGTTCAATCGGGGGTCAATAACCCGAATGGGTATACACTTCAATACAACGAATACATTGTTTATGATGTGGCACAAATCAAGATGAAGTATGCTCTGAGAGTTAAATTCAAATATTCATATTGAAACTTTTGAGTTTTGCTTTTGCTGGAACTTTGAACTGGGTATCTTGTTGCCCTCGCTCATTTTTAGCTTTTATCATAAATTATTGCTCACGTGTTTATTAGACCATGCGGCATGCACTGTGATAGTTTTTATTGTTTATAGATAAAATCGTAATTTGAATACTTATATTATTGTTTATATTAAGTCTAGTATTTTCATAAAGTATATAACTTATGGAAAATCATAATTTATGAGTTTATTATATGAGGAAAGAAATCAGACATGGAACCTATTAAGTTTTCTAGTACTCAGGAAAGCTATGTTTCATGACGTGATACTGCCATTTGAATCTATAATTTTTGTGCCATGATTGGATGTCAATAATGTTACTTATTTGCGCTATTTTTAGGAAAGTTGATCAGTTTGAATTTCAAAATGTTTCTGATGTTTCTTAATTGTTTATATTTTAGTTATTGCCTAATTGATCAGAAAAAAGCGACTTGGACTTATTTAGTTATTAACTTTCTAGCGGCAATTTATGTAAAAAGGAAATTTACGAATTCAGTGAATACCTCCAGAAGTTTAGATGATAATCAATAATAAAGTACCTAATAAAAATGAAACGGTTTCAAAATATTTTCCTCTGAACATTGCATTGATTTAACCGTGACTATTATAGTATTATACATGGTAACAAAACAACTTCGCATTATTATAGTAGGAGGAGGTACTCAAGAGTACAACTGTGAACGAGAATAACGCTGCCAATGATGTAAGTGCAATGTGCATCCCAATATTTTCTAGCCTGGTTAATCTTATTTGACCACCCTTGGTTTTACAAATATTCCTTAATTATGTAAGGTTGCAATCGCTTTTATTAATATAAGTTGATATTATTCTATTAATAATGCATGTCACATGACTTATATGAGAGAGAAGACATAATATGTATTCTGTCCGAAAATTGTGACTTGAAATAAACGAATCCTGATTAAGGTTGTCGATCACAGCTTAAAATGTCAACTGTAATGGACCTCATTTAAAAATCCCACAGCCGCATTATTGACGAGGAGCTCCGTGAAGCTTGTGCTATTGGGGACGAAACCAAAGTCCAAGTGTTGGTGGGTCAGGGGGCCAATGTGAACTCTTCCAACAAAGTAAACGGGTGGACAGCGCTCCACTGGGCTGCCTATCGTGGTCACAGGTTCATTGTAAAATGTATAAATTATCTTAATAATAATTTCGTAAGAGCACGTGAATAATGTTTGTGCTTCCGTACACAATTAAATTTGAGCTTGCCAAGAAAATATCAATAAAAACGAATGCAAACGGGAGAAATGAGGTGCCGTTGCTATGGAGATTGGATATTTGCGCACGTGCAACATAAAGTAGTTCGTAAAGTAGTGTTACTATTACGTTAGTGATTAAAGCTGTCGAGATGTTGCTTTTGAATGTTGATTTTTTTAAATTCGTAGTTCATGAGGCATGTAGGAATATTTTGGACGACAGTTATTGGAAGTTTAGGAAAGTAGGAAGTTATTACAATAAATATCTAAGCAGTAGACTTAGAGTTCAACCGATAAAATAAATTCGCATCGAACGATGTTCCTACGTCTCGGCGTGTTTCAAAATTAATGAGAAGTTCACGAAGTTCGATTCAGAGCACTTCACGTAAACGTAAGGGAAAACAAAATTGCTGAACTAACAAAACGCGACGCGCGCGCATTTTAATCTTGCACGCAACGCAGAAACTCTGCGCGCGTTGCAAAGTTATTTCAGATAATCAGATATAGTTACGAACTTACAAGACGAAATGCGCGGCGTAAAAATCATGAATTTGATTTTGCGATTAGTCTGAGCGCGCACCAGACCTAAAATTAATCTTTAATTTGACATTTCTTGCAGCTTTATTCAGTATACAAATGAAGGAAAAATAATAATTCACGGTAAGACCAGTCGAACAATGCGTTAGTGTCCCCTAATGCCTAACCACGCACGCGGTGCAACTTCATTCCGTCATTTGCTCGCTGACATCAACATTCACCTTTGTGCCATCATACAACGCACTTCGGCAACTTCAGTTCCTATCAACCTATCTTTTACTTACTTCATTCTGCTGTCTTTTGGTTTCATCTAACCAGATGTATTTACGTGCGCACAGGCCACAGCCAGCCGCACAGAATAGGACGCAGCTTAGGGCGAAGCTGTTGGTAACGGTCAGAAATCGCGAACGAGGCGGCGCGTAGCGCCGCCGAGTGAGCAATGTAATAGCAGGCCCACCGGGCCTGCTGGTAAGTTAGATAAACGCACAAAAAGCCGATTTGTGTTGATTGAGCTGGATAGAGAATCATTAGAGTAGGGTATGGCAACTTAGATTGTGTTCAGAGTTGGGCGTATTGCATTTCATTGCTGCTTTATTTATAATTCATTATTTTTCAGGGGTCTGGTAATGTACTTATTAAACAAAGGAGCAGATCCCACCATTCAGAATGCCAAAGGAGAGACAGTAATCTCACTGCTCTCTAAATACAGCCTCGATCTTTTGGAAGGGAAAGAAGGTTTGAAATTCTCTCTCAGGCACTTCAAGCTTCCAATGCACTATGACTCCGTTTCCTGAGGCCAGTCATAACCTTATTATTTGACTACCTATCCAAACAGGATGAATCTGTTTGGATAATTTTAAACTTGAGAAAAGATGCTTGTAGTTTCACAAACATACCCTTACAGTAGAGGAAGCATCCCAGTACCCTCTGCCAACGCAACAGGAGACTCTGAACGCCCTGCCTATCGTACCCAACTACATCAAGAACCCTGAGTTCCCCTACTCTACCAACAAGGAGTCAGGTCGAGGTCCGAGTAGCAGTCCCCAACTTCCTCCTAGTAACCCACCTAGTAACCCACCTAGCAACCCACCAGTAAGTGGAGGTGGAGTGACGCCCCCCTCATCAGCTCCGATTCCTGGCAAGTCTCCAGGAAACATCCAGTCACAGGACCAGACACCTGTGGTGCCAGGTCACCAGATTCCCAGCAGTGAGCCAGGAGTGGCACATGACGCTAAAACCCCAGCAGAGAAGAGCATCAAGCAAGGTATGGTTATGGGGTTGGGATCACAGGGTTTAGTTGAATATTGGAATATCCTGTTTATTGTTGAAGTGTCTTGTTTATTTCATAAAACCTGTTGGCTGTGGTTCATGTAGCCCGAACTTGAAAGATTGTAGTATATAATTGCTATTGCCTGGAAAAGGGTGTAGGAAGTTGATAAATTGATCCATAAATTTTGGATCCGTCAATTTATCACGAATGGTTTGTGATGATACTATGAGCTTATGGTACAGCAAAATGACTGCTCTTGTGACGTTGATAGATTTAGAATACGATAAATCGTGAGCCCGAGCATGGAGAACCTAGAGTCTAGAGAAATACCAAGCGCTCCAGAATATCACTTCAAAAGTTCAAATTCTAATGTCCATTGGTATGGAAGTATTCTACTCTTTTAGTAAGCAAAAATGTCACAAGCAATTTTGCATGCAAAAGTCGTTATGGTCATCTTTTGATACATGCAACATTTCCAGGCCCTTGGTTTACTGTTGTGGTATTGCGAGGTGGTTGTAAAATCACCATTTCAAATACTTGATTCTTATGTTATGATGAATACTAATGTCAATGATGAATACTTATGTCAATGACTGATGGTATTGACTAATCACTAATGTCTTCGTGTTCTATTTCACCATGATTTGCGAACACCGGCATGAATTCAGGGAGAAAACTTGTACTGCGTTCACTGACCTCTGCGATTAAATCTATGATTAACATTTGTGATATGTCAAAGACAGCGATTACATTAACCCGAATTATCTAAAATTAACTAGTGCTTCATTAAAGAAACTATTGCTCCTCTTTTTACTTCTCAACTATAATATTAAATTATTAAGGTGCTCGGTCTTATCGAAAATTCAATAATTAATTAATGAATCGCATTCAATAATGTAAATGCAAGTGTCGCGTCAGGCGGCTGTCACTCTACATTATATCAGCATGACTTACTGCCTAATGTATACAATATACCTTAGTACATGAAATTAAGTAAGCAGAAAATTAAGCACTCCAGCCGCCAAAAATGCTTAATTTGATGTAACGTAGTAATGTGCTTTCTTAATTAAATGGTCCGACATTAAATGCGTTCTTAATGTATTGTAATCTATAAAACACAGTACAAAGTTGCAGCGAATAGACCATGTCATGTCTTGGGGGTTTAAAGTAAATTTATATCTAAAATATAGGTACCTATAAATATGCAAATTAAAATCATGCATTCAAGAGTAACAAAAATTCTAAGTTATTTTTTACATATAGGTCAGAATCAAATCAAAACGTGCACCGTGCATATTTAACCATGTCATGAGATAATCAGACACATAAATATGATGTAGAAGAGATACACCAGTAATCGATTTAGGATAGTATGATAATCAGACACATAAATATGATGTAGAAGAGATACACCAGTAATCGAATTAGGATAGTATGATTAATAATCAATGGGTGGAAGGGAGCTGGTATTTTCAGAGAGATTTAGGAGTGTAGGAATCCATCAGTAGACCAACTACTAGACCTGTTCTCAAACATTCAAACTTGTGATTAAGAAGCGTTGTAAAGTTTATTAAAACTTTACAACACTACTTTGGGTATTTTATTCAATCAAATTTGAGACCTAAAGATGTCGTAGAACGACGAAATTGATTGTCATTAAAGAACCACATCGTTTAGATTAGTACTTGTACCATTGAGTCAAAAGAGAATAAATAAATTACTCATCAATTGTAATCATGCGACTCTTATTCAACGACCCGATCCGTGAAATCAATTTAAGAAGCCCAATGGATCATAATATTTACTTTTGTTATTTCACTTAAATGAAAATGGTCTCATTCTTACTGCCTAAATTTAGCTCGAATCAATTACTCAATCAGGTGAGGTGCAGGAAATTAAGAAAGCATTAAATTAAGTAGCATAAAATTAAGCACTGGGGTCACAAAAAATGCTTAATTTGGTGCTGCGTAATATTGTGCCTTCTTAATTTTCGGAGTTCTTAATTTCCTGTACTAAGGTAACTACCTGTACAACATATCCGGTACATGTCCCGTGCAGACTAATGACTTAATTAGTCTCCTGCAAGCAGTAATTGTCTGCACACTCGGTAGCTCAACCCGTTGTCACCCTGGTATGATTGGTATTTTAATCCCATATTCCTGTCTAGGGCAGGCAACTAAATTGCTTTATTTACAGTTTATCGCGAATCACAAGGAACAATAATCTGCCTATGTAGCTGCAGACTGTAAACCTTGTTTATATTCGCCCATCAAGCTAGAAAATCTAATAATCAAGTATAATAGCAAGAGGTGATTGGATTAAGTTGCACCGGTATGTGGGAATCTTATCGAGTGTTGATGTACTATTTTACCTTCTCTTGTCTCTGTGCCGTGTAACTTGTTAGAGATTTTATTCGTTATCGCCGTGATTCGGTAGTGATTTAAGTTAAATTGTGAAATGGGTTCAAATTATAGCCAATTAATTATTGTATCATATAATGTGTAACATGTATAGAAATGTGTCCTCTACGCAATTTTCTAACCATTAAATACTTCTAGAAGCGATTATGATATAACTTTTCGAGTTGCCTTCAACTTTTTAAGACGAGATAAGATCTTATCAGTGAAAATAATGATCGAGCATTAAATTATCATGCGAGCGACCCGTTAATTTGTCAGATTCTTGTATTAATGTAGTTAAGTACTTGTTAGATCTTGAGTTGTCATTCTTATAAGCTTATTGTACAAGTGTACAAGCCGCGATATGCAATTGAGAGTGATGCAGACTATATAGTTGGACACAAGACCTCGAACTTCATTCATTTCACTAGCTGATATTCCTATCCCAGTAAGATGTCTAATGTACTCGAACCTCAGAGCCACTTCCTAAAAGGCAGAAGGTTGAGGATTCTACCTGCACTGATACTGACGGCAACCCTTCCCCAAATTTACTAAATCTCAACAAAATACAGCCTTACATCCGCCTAAAACTGTCCATGTTCATGACACCAGCCTTAAAACACTAGAAAATCAGGGAGGATCTCTCCCAACGTGCAATGCTATTGATATTAGTCCTGAAGTGAAAAGCCCGGACGCTTCTGCACGGATCTACAGCCCTAGGATTGATAGCCCAGAACTGTTCGGTTCTGGGAGTAACAGTCCCGTTACTGACAGAACTGAAAGTCTTAGTCCCGCTCTCAACATTATCATTCCCCTCAAGAGTCCTGATAAGGTCAATCCTGAGAAATCCAGTCCTAAAGGGGACAGTCCTGAAAGGAAAAGTCCGAAAAAGGACAGTTCTAAACGGAGCAGCCCTGAGAAGGAGGTCAGCCCTAAAAGCTGCAGTCCCAAAACGGGTGGAATAGAAGAAACGATCCTGCCATTATGGTGTGATGAACCACCTCTTTCTTCGGATAAACCGATCTTTGAGTTCTCAACCAACAAATTGCCCTCAATTGAAAATGCAGTTAAAAGCGAAGTGATGGATAAAGATTATGACAGTTCAAGTACAGCTGAACCCATTGACAATAAGACTCTAGTCTCCCAGCTCATGGAAATCATAAAACCAGACCTTACTCCGGAAGAGCAGAAGGAATTCGACATTCTAAACCTCGACCTTTCTGTGCACTCTCTGCAGAATGTCTGCCTCACTCTGGCTCGTATTAAGCATGAAAACGAGAGCAAGGACATCGATATGGTTCTGTTCGAGAAGGACCTGTGGCAGGGCTTCCACGAGGTTGGGAACGAGATGATCATCACCCGGACAGGCCGGAGAATGTTCCCAAAGCTGGATGTGAAAGTTACGGGGCTGAAACCTGATGTGTATTATGCCGTGTTGGTGGATATCGTCCCGTGTGACAACCAGCGGTACAGGTTTTGTAGTAGCAGGGGCAATTGGATTCCCATAGGGTCTAGCAAACAGAGCCCGATGAAGCAGATACTGATCCATCCTGATGGCCCCAGATCTGGGGAGTATTGGATGAACTGTGGTCCGATCAGTTTTCAGAAGATTAAGATCCAAATAGCGAGCTGCTACATGCAACCTGTCAATCACATCCTTCTGGAATCCCAACGGAAGTACCAGCCCCGACTGCACGTGGTACAGTGCGATGCTATCCTCAGAGTTCCCATGTGCCCCTTCAAAACCTTCATCTTCCCCGAAACACAGTTCTACGCTTGCACCACGTACCAAAGCGCAAAGATCACGGAGATGAAGATCACTAAGAACCCGTTCGCGAAGGGATTCAGGAACCCAGGGACTGCTACTCAAGCTGCCAGTGACAGGCATGGTGCTAAGGCTACCACCACTGTTATCATAGAGCTGGCAGAGTATGGGAGAGCGCCCTTCCTTGCCGCTGGGGGCACAATAAACCTGACTGGTGTTCCAATGCTCAAGAAAAGTACGGACTTTAAATTATATTTGGAAATCATGAATGATTATTGAATTGATGATCTATAAATGGGAGTAATTAGAGAATATAGAGACCTGTGACTGGGTGAATAACCATTATCCTCCCCAGGTCCTCCGGTGATATCGTATGGCGGACCTAAAGCTACTCCACAGCGGTACGCTGGCACCCAGCCTAACAAGCCTGTCATGGTACCACCCTTCCATCCGTATCCCTCTACTGGAATACCTACCGGCCCAGCTCGACACTCATTGCAGGTGAATGTCCAGAGTCACGTGACATTCTAACGGGTTATCGGCTTATTTTATGTGTCATGTGACTTTCAGGTTGTCAGGTCATTTTTCGAGCTGTCGTCAGACCAACAAATTATACTTCTCTTTTCCCATTGTAGAATTCCAGTCATTATCGTATAGACATAAGACATGACCCTTTCTCTTTACAGGCTCAGAGATACGGGCTGTCCATGTCCCAGCCCCTCTCCACCCACCCAACTCCCCTCATGATAACCCCCCTCGCCTCCACCTCCTCTCGGAGTGGTCCGCCCCAGATCACGCCCACTCCCCAAATGTCCTCCTCCCTCCACCGGTACCCTATCTCCTCTGAGTACAGCATCCAGAGAGTGCCCCTGAGAGGTCACTACGCCTCCCCCAACCGGGGGCCTGCTCCCCCAGTAGCCAGGGTGGGTCCCTCTCTCCCTCCCTCAGGGGGAATGCCAGGGGATTTCTCTTCGGTCATGATGGGATCGCCTCGGAGTTGGGGACCACCCTACAGTGGGAATACACAACACTTCATGCCGCAGCAAGGTATTAAACTATTAGAGTATTGAAACAGGAGTTAACTTAAGTAATTCATCCTTGAAATTTTAATTTCAAATTCAATATTTTATGCCCTTCTGAGCTTCTGCTTATACTTTTTTGAGTCCTGGTTAATAGAATTCCAACTAAAAAGCTAAAAGAATTAAATTACTAAAGCCTAAGGTACTATACCTTTCAGGTCCCATAATGATAGGATCAACATCCCAGCCGGCTACAACCCTTCCCGCATCACCTCAAATAATCAGCATACCTGACAGCACTCAGGATAAAGGTACCAGTACCAAAGACAACATCGAATACGATTTTATGTATCAATCCCAAGGAAATCTTTTAAAGTTTGTGTCTATGACCCGTGTGACGTTTGTGTAACTTTTCTTTGATTCCTTTGTAATTGAATATTTTAGTCCACTCAATTGTTTTGAAATTCGTTCAGCTACGACCCGATATTTTGTGACAGCGCCCCTCAACTTCACTTTCAGATCACTCCTCGGTGAAAGGAAGTCCTATTGAGAAGAGTGAGTCTACTGCCTCGACCAGCCCCTGCCCCTCAGCTTCAGCAGGTGATTGCGTCATTACTTTCCTCATTCCTCACTATCCTCATTCCTCACTGTCCTCATTCCTCACTATCCTCATTCCTCACTGTCCTCAATATTATCCATTAATAAATGTTCTCACTTTGGAGTGTGGGTTTTCTATTTTGCCGGATTTCGAGTTGTGTAAGGGGTAGTTATATCAGTTTTCACCCTTACACTACGTGGTACTTGGGCGTTCGGAAATGATTGTCACTACAGGCATAAAATGACAAATATGACCAAATATGTCAAAATTTCGACATATTCGAGTACAAGGGTCTCTACCAGACTGAATTGCAAATTTTCAGTGTTAACGAAGATTTTTGAGCGGGTCATCTAGCTAGTTTTTTGATTGTTTTCAGGTGCTCCGCTGTACGGCGAATTCTACATCTTCTAGGCCATGTTTTTATGGTCCGATTTCACTATTCAGGACATATTCAGGGCGTTCAGGTCCAAAACTAAAGAATAGGATGATTGGTTGACATTCGGGGCAAATTTCTGTACAATTTAACCCCGTATGATTGATAAAGATTGGAGCTAAATGTGGCAAATTTAACAGTTCAGTAACCGATAATGCGGTACACATCTTGCACACACGTTTCTGAAGTTAAGACAATAACTCAAAATCTTAAAAATGGTTGTCCCGTGTACGGAAGGGTCTGAACTAATAGCCTAATACGATAACCGAGCGTATCAAGTTATTTTAATATTATATTTCTGGGCAATTGTCAGAGCAAAAGTTGAAATTGCCCTATCTGGAGTATATCCTTTTTGAGGTCAAAGCACCCCCTTAAGATTATTTCAACTCGACGAAAAACAGTTCATTTGTTCCAGTAAGCATCCGAGTGTGCTGCAACATCCTCATTTTGATTATCTCGCACTTCCTGGGTCCGTTGATAGCGTGTTTTCTTTGACAAAGAAATTTGTGGTCAGTTTCGTACAGCGGAGCAAAAAATTAGAAATTTGAATCCGCCGTAGAATGGGCTAAGAAAACTTAGTTATCGGTAAAACCCGATTATCTTAATCCAAAAATGTCTGAAAAAACGAATATCACATCAAAAAGTCACTCCCGGCAGCCGTTTCTCCAGAAAATTGCAAGTGACAATCTTTTCCGAACGCACTATTACTTACCTCTAAGATATCATTCCAGATAGCTCTGACTATCAAATTTCATCATTTTATCCGCATTCCACCTTCTCTCTGCTCCAAGCCTTAACTCATTTCATCTTCTCACCGACTCCAAACTCTTATTTCACTGCAGATCCGACTATCAAGGTCCAGTTGACTGCAAACACTAACCCATTCCCCTGTAGACCCGACTATCAAGGTCCGGTTGACTGCAAAGAGTAACCCATTCCTCTACAGACCCGACTAACAAGGTCCGGTTGACTACAAACACTAACCCATTCCCTGTAGACCCGACTATCAAGGTCCGGTTGACTACATACACTAACCCATTCCTCAGCAGACCCGACTATCAAGGTCCGGTTGACGGGTAGCGAGGACTTCTTTGAAGTGGAGTTACCGGACGTGGGGGAGACGTACAGTTCCCTGGTAACGTGTTTTGCGGAGGAGCTGGACATTCCCGCCGATAAAATAGCGAAGGTACGGAATCCAATTTTGATGCACATTATACGAAGAAATTCGAAATTACTTACTGGGAAGCTTGGACTAACCAATAAGTTTCATTTTCATCAAGTATTGTTGTTTATATATATATTTTTTTTCTTTTCGCTGCTCAATAATGGGATGTTTTAATAAAGCTCCATGTTCTGCAGGTCCGGAAGCTGCCGAATATCCTGATCCGGAAGGATCGGGACGTGAAGCGGATCAAGAGTGGGAGCGAGTTTGAGGTGGAGCTCGTCAAGGAAGAGACGGGATCATGAGACTGAGTCAGAGACTTAGTAGAATCCGGGATTACAGATCCCCATTTCGTAATCTTAGGTTTCACAATCCACGTAGGTTACGGCCCCCGGAGATTCTGATGTTTTATAGTGTCATGTTGAGAGATCTCAGTCATTAGTGTTCTGGAGCTACGTCATTTGGTTCTTCAGTCATGTTGAAAGATCGGGGCTCTAGATTTTGGGATTGACTTTTTGCATAGATTGCTGCGCTAACTGGTGTACCGTGTACCTACACTATTATATAAATTTTGCACTGTTGGATATTGCATGATGTTGCACAAAACTCTTCGGGTGCGCCGACCGTTAACCATGTGATGTTTGGTTTAAAATTGATAATGCAGGTTGCGGGAACTTGACTTTTTATTGTTTTGATACTTAGCAGGGTTGTCTTGTTAGTGTGTCCCGTTTAAGTTCGTAAATTTGAAATGCACACTGCATTAACTACAATAGAGATAAAACCCTAAATGGTACTGTAGATTAGAGTAAATAGATGAACATTTAAGCCTATATGGGCCTGATTTGGTTTTCAGAAGTTTAAGTCAATTTTCTTCACGTTGACTGAAAGTGTGAAAAATACATGTTATTGAAACGTGCATTTGAGGTCATCACTTTGAAAGATTTAATGGTCATCCAGGAAGCTACCTGGATACTGCACCAAAATTTAACCTAGCCTTGGTACTCTCCAGTGTATCAACAAAAATTTTTGTGACCCTGGAACTGCTCATGAAGGCGGAAACGACGGGAATCATCGATCAAAGAAGCTGAGGCCAAAAGTGTGCAAACCTCGTTTCAGAAAAGCCAGCTCCCGTAACTTCTAAAAACATCAACCAAACTTAATTTCTTGAAGCGGAAAATTTCGGAGATTGTTCGCCAGAGAATACTGATGGAAGCCTGTGAGGCAAAAATTCACATCTGCTTGACAGAGAAGCAGAGGAAGGCCCAGTTCGCAACATGTAGGGGTTGCGCTTAGAGAATAGAGGATATTACCCTCAGTTTGTTTCCGGGCGAATCAGAGCAATACAGTCATGGGATACATGGGATATCCCGGAATTGGCATCAATATTTTTGGAAGTTTAACAGGGACACTGTTCAGCCTCTTGGAAGTCACCTAACACCTATTGAAGTCATGGTTTGAGGCGCTTTTAGCCCCAAAATCTTCTTTTTTCTTAATTTTTCCACGAAAATGGCTCTCAAATCCAGGTTAATGGGCATATTCACTATGATTGTAGGGGGGGGGGTAAGGCAAACTTTGGCAAACTTTGGCAAACGCTTCCACTATTTTTGGAGTTTGCCAAAAAAAGTGTTTGCCAAAGTTTGCCATAGTTTGCCAAAGTTTGCCAAAGTTTGCCAAAGTTTGCCAAAAATACTCCAAAAATTTTGTAATTTCTGTTTTCTTGTCCACAGTGCATACAGGACGTGTGCATAATGGTTTTCAAAGGAGCTGAACCGATATCCAATGCTTAATTTTCGTTCAGACCTTCCCCTTCGAGGCTTTACGCCTGGACCTTCCCTCTCCAAGCACCTTACTGTTAACAAAAAAGTATCCTATAAGGCTAAAGGCACAGGGTTAGAAATTTCGAGAACCTTTTGGTTCGAGAAAAGAGATGTTTTTATTCCCAGGCATGGATCTATGTATCTACTATCCACTTCGGCAGAATGGTACCACAGGAACATGATAAAAATTAGCCTCCATTAGCATCCATGGAGGCTGAGTGGAGGCTAATTTCAAGAATTAGCCTCCATTGAGGCTAATGGTTGCAATAGTCTTCTTTACGAAAAATAACCTCCACTGTTTGGGCTAGCTTCCATTAGCCTCCACTCAGCCTCCATGGAGGCTAAAATTTTGGTTTAGCCTCCACTAAAGACTGAGCCTCCATAAGCCTCCACGGAAACTGAAATATATATAGAGGCTATTTGGAGGCTGACTGAGGCCTAAATCAATTAGCGTCCATCACAAGAATTCTTGCTGAAACTGGTAAAATGTGCACTAATTTGAAAAACAATTTATAGATTCAAACTTTCAGACAGCTCCAACTATTCTCCACTATGCACCAGTCTGCCTCCACTAGGCTCCACACAGCCTCCACTAGGCTCCACTCAGCCTCCACCAGGCTCCAGCCAGCCTCCACTAGGCTCCACACAGCCTCCATTAGGCTCCACACAGCCTTCGACAGGCTCTACTAGGCTCCACACTGCCTCCACCAGGCTCCAGCCAGCCTCTACTAGGCTCCACTCAGCCTCCACTAGGCTCCACACAGCCTCCACTAGACTCCAGTCGGCCTTCACTAGGCTCCACTAGCTCACTAGGCTCCACTCAGCTTCCACTAGGCTCCACACAGCCTCCACTAGACTCCACACAGCCTCCACCAGGCTCCACACAGCCTCCACTAGGCTCCACACAGCCTCCACAAAGCCTCAACCAGGCTCGAGCCAGCCTCCACTAGGCCCCACTCAGCCTCCACAAGGCTCCAGCCAGCCTCCACTAGGCTCCACTCAGCCTCCACTAGGCTCCACTAGCTCACTAGGCTCCACTCAGCTTCCACTAGGCTCCACACAGCCTCCATTAGGCTCCACACAGCCTCAACTAGGCTCCACACAGCCTTCACTAGGCTCCACACTGCCTCCACCAGGCTCCAGCCAGCCTCCACTAGGCTCCACTCAGCCTCCACTAGGCTCCACACAGCCTCCACTAGACTCCAGTCGGCCTTCACTAGGCTCCACTCAACTTCCACTAGGCTCCACACAGCCTCCACCAGGCTTCACACAGCCTCCACAAGGATCCACAGAGCCTCCACTAGGCTCCACTCAGCCTCCACTAGGCTCCACACAGCCTCCACTAGGCTCCACACAGCCTCCACTAGGCTCCACTCAGCCTCCACTAGGCTCTACACAGCCTCCACTAGACTCCACTCAGCTTCCACTAGGTTTCACTTAGCTTTCACTTGGCTCGACTCAGCCTCCACTTGACTCCACTCAGCCTCCACTCCTAGGGAAGGCTGAGTGATGCCTAGTGGACCACTAGCTCACTAGGCTAGAGTATTAAGCCTACACTAGGCTTGACACAGCCTCCATTAGGCTCCTATCAGCCTCCACAAGGCTCCTCACAGCCTCAATAGGCTCCACTCAGCCTCTACTAGGCTCCACTCAGCCTCCACTGGCACCACACAGCCTCTACTGCTAGTGAACCCAGTGAAAGCTGAGTGGGGCTTTGTGTAAAGTGAGTGGAGCCTAATGAAAGCTTTGTGGAGCCTATTGGAGGCTGGGTGGAGCCTATTGGAGGCTGGGTGGAGCCTATTGGAGGCTGTGTGGAGCCTAATGGAGGCTGTGTGGAGCCTAGTGGACCACTAGGCTCTACAAAGCCTCCAATAGGCTCCAGTGCCTATTGGAGGCTCCACTCGGCCTCCACTAGGCTCCACTCGGCCTCCACTCGGCCTCCACTAGGCTCCACTCAGCCACCTCTAGGCTCCATTCAGCCTCCACTAGGCTCCATTCAGCCTCCACTAGGCTCCACTCAGCCTTCACTTAGCATTCTCAACACCTTTATGTCGGGTTATGTCGCAGGAATCCATTGAAACTGGTCAGTGGTCATGGCGGGGTCTTAGTATTGATTTTTTGCTGGCGCTGCTGGAACAGACGTATGTAGCGTGGATGCTTCGGTTTTAGGGCTGGATCATACAACGGTTTGATCGGACTACTTAGTACTTAAATGCATGAAAATTAAAATAAGAGGTAATGAATATCGTATTTGTTACTGTAGCCTTCTACTCTATTCAATATGGATGTGGTCTCTGCTACAGCTTCTGGATAACGTCAAAATTTGAAACAGACCTTGGGAATCGATTCAGCATCCCTGAAAAGCATATTATGAGTACCTAAAGCGTTGCTAAAGTGGCTAAAAAGGCATTTTATTTTTGGCAAACTTTGGCAAACTTTGGCAAATGCTTCCACTTTTTTTGGAGTTAGCCAAAAAAAGTGTTTGCCAAAGTTTGCCAAAGTTTGCCAAAGTTTGCCTTACCCCCTCCCCGATTGTATGTCGAGGTTTTTGCGTAAGTTGATGCAGAAACACATGCTGAAGTCGTCATGGTTCATGCAAGTTATTACAACACCCCAAACGGATCTCAAAATTCGAGCAGATATATGGCATGCATTTTTCAAGAAAAGCAGTAAGGAAACATATCCTCGTGTCATGGCCTCCCTACTCCCAAGATTTGACTCCCATTGATATCTGGCTATGGCTGACACTCATAAGAAACATCTTCAGTGGAAAACAATAGCCGTTTACCTCTATGACTCTCCTGGAACGAACTGTAATGTGGGGATTCAAGAAACTACATAGGGTTTATTTTGCTCATTTGAGGTCTTAAGTTGAGAGGCGATGGACAAGTTGTGTCGATAACAACAGTTTTAAAAGTTGATTAACCATAAATGTTCATCATTTTGCTCTATAATGACGTAAATCATTTGTCCATAAGTAAATTTTTAAAACTGAAAATATTAACTTGAAATTTACGAACTTAAACGGGACATAGTATATTGTTTAATGTTTTGATTTTATCATTAATTCAATTTCCGGTGTGCACCAGACACCAGTAAAATAGATCATTTTCGGTTATGTGACGATCAGTTTATGAAATTCATTACTTTAGCGCAGTTTAAAGATTATTAAGGTCTGTTAGGTCTGTAGGTATCCAGTAGGTAAATAGGTAATAGGGATTGTTGTTTACAGTCGATTGAAGGATAGTACTTTTTAACTACGATTGATTGGTTGAAGTTGATCTTTTTTCTGCGTTATATAATAAGCCGATTTCGCTTTCATTAAGATCCTTAGATGAAAGTGGGGAAGAAACTTAAAGGCTAGAGTTTTTGTTTTAAGTTATTACCGCCTACCGGAATGTACAATCACAAAGTTCAACAGACGTAAAGAGTTTTTACTTTTTAATAATTGAGCAAGTTTGCAATCAAAATGTTAAAATGTTTCTAATTCAGTCATAATTTTAATCATTTTTATGTTTATACAAGATTTGTTTCATTGCGTTTTTGTTTAACTAAACACTTATACTGTAATCATTATTTACACGGTGACCCGATGAACCAGTTGTAAAAACGGACAAAATGTTTCAAGAATTCAAGTGATCGGGTGTTTCGTAATGATTTCTATTCATTCAGTATGCTTGATTATCTACTCATGAATTGGTAAAGTTTCCGAAAGTCTACTAAAAGTTAAATTAAATAGAAAATGTGATTTCTAGATATTTTTCTCACAATTAAATGCGATGGTAATCGCGTTAATGATCTAGACTTGCTAATCTAGCGTTGTACTCTCCATGTATTAGGAGGAGTTATGGTAGCGAGTGACCTGTCGTATCTCCTCTTCTATGACACCTTCCTTCACTTGGAACATGTGGAGGAGAGTCAGATCGACATGATCAGTTTCAACTCCCCTGTCATACTGCACGAAATAAGGTATGAACTATGAGATCACACAGTTTCAACTCCCCTGTCATACTGCACGAAATAAGGTATAAACTATGGGAGTATGGGATCACAGTGCATGTCTTCGAGCAGCTATTGTGTCAACTCCTTCAACCTCATATCAGACTTCGTCGATTGAAATTGTGGAACAAATTCTTATATCCCTGAATATTATATCGGACGCTCTGTCGCTCTCTATTCTGTACCCCTGAACGCCACACTCGTCGCTTCCCCGAATAGTATCTGTCAACCACTCCAGGAATACTAATAGTGAAACACTGCATTCTACTTATACTCGTGACTTGTAATCCCCTCAGAGTGGTACCAGTTGGAGTGGCCGGACACCCTGCTGCTCCCATGAAGGGTGAAACCAAACCCGAGGCTTTCACACTCGACTTCTTTGCTAAAGTCACCAAAAACAAGAACGCTTGTGTATTTGAGGTAGGGCTATGTTCTCAGATTCCACCATTGAACAGTTGAAGCTTACATACGGAACAAACTTTTGAAATTTTGTCTTAGAAATTTACTCCGTAACCACTTATACACATTTTCCAAACTGTGATATACGGAAAAAAAATCTTCCATGTCCTTCTAATGACACGCTCTGAGGGGCCTATGAAGCTGTCATGAGTCTATACTGGGAGTCATCATCTTATATGACTCATAAGATTTCTTTCCCCCCTCGCATTATTTCCTCCACAACCCAATAGTCCTACAACCATTATCCCCTCGCAGCCGGTAGGTCACCTGGACTACTCGCTCTCCAACATCTCTCTGCCGTGCGGTAGGCTCGGCCTCGTGGACAGCCTCGTGCTGTACGGCACCTTCTCAGCGTGCACCCTCGCTGTGTACGGCACTCCGTACGAGGACGAAGTGAACAACTTCCTCAACAAGCCCCCCGCCAGCCCTGGCAGCCAGAACGAGTTGTGTTTTACACTTTAAAACCAGGGGTGGGAAGTGAACAACTTCCTCAACAAGCCCCCTGCCAGCCCTGGCAGTCAGAGTGAGTTGCGTTTTACACTTTAAAACCAGGGGTGGGGAGTGAACAACTTCCTCAACAACCCCCCGCCAGCCCTGGCAGTCAGAGTGAGTTGTGCTTTACACTTTAAAACCAGGGGTGGGGAGTGAACAACTTCCTGAACAACCCTCCTGTCAGCCCTGGCAGTCAGAGTGAGTGGCGTTTCACACTTTAAAACCAGGGGTGGGGAGTGAACAACTTCCTCAACAAGCCCCCTGTCAGCCCTGGCAGTCAGAGTGAGTTGCGTTTTACACTTTAAAACCAGGGGTGGGAAGTGAACAACTTCCTCAACAAGCCCCCTGCCAGCCCTGACAGTCAGAGTGAGTTGCGTTTTACACTTTAAAACCAGGGGTGGGGAGTGAACAACTTCCTCAACAAGCCCCCTGCCAGCCAGAGTGAGTGGCGTTTCAAACTTTAAAACCAGGGGGTGGGAAGTGAACAACTTCCTCAACAAGCCCCCTGCCAGCCCTGGCAGCCAGAGTGAGTTGTGTTTTACACTTTAAAACCAGGGGTGGGGAGTGAATAACTTCCTCAACAAGCCCCCCGCCAGCCCTGACAGTCAGAGTGAGTTGCGTTTTACACTTTAAAACCAGGGGTGGGAAGTGAACAACTTCCTCAACAAGCCCCCTGCCAGCCCTGGCAGCCAGAGTGAGTTGTGTTTTACACTTTAAAACCAGGGGTGGGGAGTGAACAACTTCCTCAACAAGCCCCCTGCCAGCCCTGGCAGCCAGAGTGAGTTGCATTTTACACTTTAAAACCAGGGGTGGGAAGTGAACAACTTCCTCAACAAGCCCCCTGCCAGCCCTGGCATTCAGAGTGAGTTTCACACTTTAAAACCAGGGGTGGGAAGTGAACAACTTCCTTAACAAGCCCCCCGCCAGCCCTGGCAGCCAGAGTGAGTTACGTTTTACACTTTAAAACCAGGGGTGGGGAGTGAACAACTTCCTCAACAAGCCCCCTGCTAGCCCTGGCAGTCAGAGTGAGTTGCGTTTTACACTTTAAAACCAGGGGTGGGGAGTGAACAACTTCCTCAACAAGCCCCCCGCCAGCCCTGGCAGTCAGAGTGAGTTGCGTTTCACACTTTAAAACCGGGGGTGGGGAGTGAATAACTTCCTCAACAAGCCCCCTGCTAGCCCTGGCATTCAGAGTGAGTTGCGTTTTACACTTTAAAACCAGGGGGTGGGGAGTGAACAACTTCCTCAACAAGCCCCCTGCTAGCCCTGGCAGTCAGAGTGAGTTGCGTTTTACACTTTAAAACCAGGGGTGGGAAGTGAACAACTTCCTCAACAAGCCCCCCGCCAGCCCTGGCAGCCAGAGTGAGTTGCGTTTCACACTTTAAAACCAGGGGTGGGGAAGAGAACAACTTCCTCAACAAGCCCCCCGCCAGCCCTGGAAGTCAGAGTGAGTTGTGTTTCACACTTTAAAACCAGGGGTGGGGAGTGAACAACTTCCTCAACAAGCCCCCTGTCAGCCCTGGCAGTCAGAGTGAGTTGCATTTTACACTTTAAAACCAGGGGTGGGGAGTGAACAACTTCCTCAACAAGCCCCCTGCCAGCCCTGGCAGTCAGAGTGAGTTGCGTATCACACTTTAAAACCAGGGGTGGGGAGTGAACAACTTCCTCAACAAGCCCCCTGCTAGCCCTGGCAGCCAGAGTGGGTTACGTTTCACACTTTAAAACCAGGGGTGGGAAGTGAACAACTTCCTGAACAAGCCCCCTGCCAGCCCTGGCAGCCAGAGTGAGTTGCGTTTCACACTATAAAACCAGGGGTGGGGAGTGAACAACTTCCTCAACAAGCCCCCTGCCAGCCCTGGCAGTCAGAGTGAGTTGCGTTTCACACTTTAAAACAGGGGTTGGGAAGTGAACAACTTCCTCAACAAGCCCCCTGCTAGCCCTGGCAGTCAGAGTGAGTTGCGTTTCACACTTTAAAACAGGGGTTGGGAAGTGAACAACTTCTTCAACAAGCCCCCTGCCAGCCCTGGCAGCCAGAGTGAGTTGCGTGTCGAAATTCGTAGCAGGTGGTGGGGTGACGAAATTATCAGAAGTAAGCGGGTTAAAGTGATGATTTCATGAAGCTGCTTCATCTGTTAATTATTCATCAAATATAGATTATTCGTCCGCGAATCGGAACTTCCAATCTTGCACATCGGAATTGAAAAGATGTATTACGATCACTAACTACAAGTGATTGCTCACGTCAGCACTCAACAGGTCCTCGTTTATGAGAGCAATAACTAGACCCCTTCCCAGACGAGTCCGCCAGCCCGCTGGATGACGAGTCTTCGCTGGAGTCCATGTCAGACAAGGACGAGAGTGAGGGAGAGAAGGAGGAGGAGGAGGAGAAGAGTGATGTGGACCTGGATGATATCGAGCTGGACGCCAAGATTGAGGAGGCCCGGAAAGCCCTGCAGGTTAGTTGAAAGGTTTTGAAGTTCTGCCCAAAAAATAATGCTTGAATTGAAAAATTTAACACGATGACAACAAATTACAAGACATTTCTTCAAAAATAAATACTTAGATATTATTTACATTTTACATAATTTAATAACATCTAGTCAGAAAATCAAGAAGTCATGCTTTCAAGGTCAAATTATGCAGTTTGACCATCATATGATCATATGGTAACTCATGATAAATTTACAAGTTACTGTTATAGTGTATTCGGCATATTATCAAATTAATTGTAAGTTTTACCCCCACCTAAATCACAATATTATCAAATTATCCATGCATATTCAAATACTCAAATAGTCAAATACTTGAATTGTTAATCGCCTCAGCAATAACTCCAAATCTGCCAATAGATCCCAATATAAGCTTTGACAGAGTGATCCAACCTGGCTTAAAATCAATATCATACAAACATAGTTTTTGATACAAAATTCATTTACAAATTGTATACAACACAAATAACGTGTCAATCTGAAGATTTTACATCATAACAACGTACACAGATTGAGCGCAAATAAAATAATTTGTCCAATGTCACTCTATGACACTGTGTAATGACTGTTGAAGTGAGTCCTATGTGTCACACTATGACAGATGAAGTGAATTCTGTCACACAATGACAGATGAAGTGAACTCTGTCACATAATGGCTGATGAAGTGAACTGTTTGTCACACTATGACTTATGAAGTGAACTCTGTCACACTATGACTGATGAAGTGAACTGTTTATCACACTATGACTGATGAACTCTGTCACACTATGCCACATGAAGTGAACTCTGTCACACTATGACTGATGAAGTGAACTCTGTCACACTATGACAGATGAAGTGAACTGTTTGTCACACTATGACAGATGAAGTGAACTCCATACCGCACATTGGGCAGTGTTGGTCTGCGTCCTGTACGCACATGTCACACAGACACATGTGTCTGCAGGGCAGTAGGATGCGGTTCACCAGGACGTCTCTACACACGACGCACATTCCTCCGTCCACCCGACCTCCGTCGTAATACCTGCCGGGGTAAGATTTCGTTTGGGAATATGATCAGTAGTAGCCAGTAACCGTATTTCTGATTTCCTGACAAAGTTTCTTCAAAAGTTCAAAAAATAAAAAGCGAAATCTCTGATTTCTATCGGGGGTAATGTGTCACTGTGATTCGTGTAAAGTTGGTGAAGGAGCGAGTATTAGGAATCAGTGTAAGTGATGGTCCTGACCTGCTCATGGACATCCAGTAGCCGTTCTTGAGGCACACAACCTCCTTTATCTTGCTGGTGATATCAGTGCAGTGCTCATCCCTGATGTGCACCACTGTGATCATGGAAACTATCTCACTCTCCAACACGTTGACATCCCCACCGTGCACAGCAGCACCAACGGAACTCTATCTCTGTGAACAGGTTTACATTAGGGATTTGGTAAAATCAGGAGTGAGGAGATCAAGGTTTAGATCCAAATCAGAAGTTTAAATTAGAGTCAGAAGTTGCTTGCAAATTGTTGGATTATAAAATAGAAGCTGAGTAGAAACCACATTAAAACCACATCCTTCCCCACCTGGGCGGTAGTCCTAGCGTGAAGTCCCTGTCAGGGAGGGCTATGAGCCGGTGTGCACACTCGGCCTGCACCCTCATGGGACCCTGCGTGTAGGTGGAGTGGTCGGAGAAGGTCTGTTCCAGGGAGGAGGTGGAAGTGGTGAAGGTAGAGGTGGGGGAGTCAGTCAGACGCGAGATCAGCTTGGTTTCCACCCCCCAGAACATGTTCAGGGACGTGTCTTCTTTGCATCTGGGAGGGGGTTGGGCATTTTATTGTTTTGGGAGTTTTTATTGTTTCAAAACTTTAAACAGACTGTAAAAATTGCTGAGGGTCTGTAGCTCCATTACAGTTAAGCAGTTAGGTTCATCAACTTCCACCACCTATTCATCATTCAATTGGCTATAAATTACTAAATCAGTCTCTTTATGTCTCAGTGTCTAACCTGATATCGAACTCGAAGCCGGAGTTCCAGTCTGAGTCCGCCTGGTCTCGTATCATGATGGTGAAGGGAGGGTCTGTAGCCGTGACATGGTCTACCTTCCCCACCAACGCAATGTACACCTTGTATAGTCGCTTGTATAGAGCTGGTCCGAATATTCTGATAAGAATCAGGAAGATAATGATCACTGCAATTGTGTAGATTATCATGGTTTACAGTGCGCTCTAGTAGACTGCTTGGCGCTGAGCTTCTCAAGTGGCTGATCTTTATTTTAATCGGTCTTCCGAGCTTCTGCAGACTTCCCTGAACTATACTTCCCTTGATTCTGCTTCAGATCGTTTACCGGGAAAAGTTACGAGGAACAAAGGTAGAAATAACAGTCTCCAATTAATAAAACCAAGTTTTTAATTGGTGATGGAAGAGATAGTATAAGGAAAGCCGGCAACACGAAGTATACTACATACTAAACGCCACACATAAAGTACTGAGCTCTCTCCAACATGCTCTCCGAGGTCCGAGCAATGGGATGTAAGAGAAACGAACTAATTATATACAGTGATACGTTCACTTACTACCGGCCCGCAGCTCTTCTAGGATATACTGCGTGTTAGGGTACAGCCCTCCGCTATTTCCTCATTAGGAGGATGTAATTACCTCATTAGGGTGTAATTACCTCATTATGATCATATGTCATTATGTCGTTATACAATGCGTTGGTCTGCCTGTAGTTAGGGGTTATTCCAGGGCTATACCAGGATGTAGTGAAATGTACTCCGTGTGACCTATGAACTGCAGAATGCTCTATCATGTTCACAGATGCAAGGATCTCGAGGCTCTCAATAATTTCTCCAGATTTACCCATTATCTTGTGACGAGCGATTTTTCAAATTTCTCAGAAAAATCATGACTTAATTACTTAGCGTAACTCGCAAACCGTGATTTAAACGTTATCCTAAGTATTCTAGGAATTACTATGATGGATATAGCAAGATTCATTTCCTGAATCAAACTATCCTGGAAACGTCTTAATAAGTAAATACAGGAGTGTAACCCTAATGAACACATGATCCCACCGCTGAAATGCAAAATTTCCCTGCAGGAACGTAACAAGATAGACACACTCTACGAATGTTTGTCTCCTGAGGGCTCCCCTACCAGGCTTACCAAGCCAGCTGCTGCTCCTAAAGGTACAGTTACCAAATACCAATACTTCTATCGTAAGACAGATTTTCATCTAGTCAGAGTCGTGTCTGTCAGTTTAATTCAGTAATCAGTCCCTTGAACGTTTTGATAGTCGATCATATATCCCAATATCAAGTAATCGGTCGAATTCTATCAAAATATGTAAATTGCAAATTCCAAACCATGGTCCATGGTTAAAACACCTTCCAAAATACCTGTTTCTCGGTCGTAAGTCACACAACACATTACCGTTTCTCAGCTGACTACGAGGAGCTATCGGACGAGGAGCTACCTGAGACAGAAGACACTGCAGAGAAGAGAGAAAAGCGAGGGAGGAGCGAGGAAAGGAGGGATGACGACGATCTGGAGGACGAGGGCAGGCACGAGGGAGAAGAGGAAGAGGAGGAGGAGGTCCCAGCCTGGATATTCGTGTCGGTGAACTACGACCCCTACTCCTTCAGACCCACCCCTCTCACCTACTTCTACACGCCCACTGCTACCTTCTACCAGAAGAACTCGCAGCGGATTGCTGCTAAGAACGCCGGAATCACTGATAAGGGAGCGTACACCCCTCGAGCTCCTCCAAACGTAACGAAGCTGACTAAGCTGGTGCAGGGGCATGGGAGTAACCCTGAGGTGACAGCCAAGTGGATCCTGGCTCTGGAGCAGTGTCACGGGCTGGTGTCTAACTTCCTGCACTACATTGAGACAGATGACTTGAAGTCGATGGTGGTGTTGTTAGGGAAGTGGGTCCTTTCAGCCCTCTCTCTTACTGCTCTCTCGGGGCTACCTCCTGGGCTTAATGTCAGGGGACTAAAAGCAGGTAATACACATGGGTACATGGGTATTGAAAGTAGTGCTTTTTTCTTCATAACGTCGTAAATAGATTCAGCTATTCAGGTTTGGATGCCGGTTCAAGGCTAAGAAGAGAAAAATAAAGAGTAAATCACTATAGAGCTGCCTTTCGACCGGTGGTTTTGAACATTACAAAACTTATAAAGTTGCACCGCTACTAATATGACAGTTATAGCCCTCACCACCCTCCAACCCTCTAGGACTGATGTTGATGGAGGCGCTGTGTAGCTGCTCCCCTGAAATAGTGGACATCCTCCTGAAGGACAACGTGGTCCACAAGCTCCTCAAGACGCTAGGAGAGCCTAGTCTGGGAACCCCGACCAAACTACTCGTTCTCAAGGTAGAGAATTAAAGAACCTGGGATTATCCATAAATTTTGTGCCATGATGATTATTTTAATATTTCAAATCCTAAAATTGTAGAGTTTTAGGTACGCTTATTAACAGGCTTGAAACTTACAGCATACTCCTAGGAATATTTATCATTTTCGAATCCCGTAAAATTTGTTTACATTTATCGGAGAGAAATGATCGTACTCGTTCGAATTCCTTAAAACCCTCGTTCTCAAGGCGATAGGAGCCTCCTTCACCTCGGAGAAAGCAGTGAAGGAGTTCGTTAAGATGAGTCTGGTGGGTGTGGGTAAGACAGGGTACCAAGTCCTGTCCGAGATCCTGCTCAATAACCCCACTGAGAGAACAACCCACGCTGCTACCGTGCTCTTCGGCAGGGTCCATCTCTACGAGCTACTGCTGTCCATCAGGAACTCGGCACAGAAGTGTCTCAAACTCTCTCAGGACACAAAGGTAGACTAAAGCATTCGTGTTTTGATGCTCATAAATTTATGAATTTACATCTAAGCCGTCACAAGTTTATAAACCCTTCTCAACCGTTAATCATTCATGCGACCATGCGTGATGTATAATCAAGTACAGAAATTACTTGAGTTTATAGATCCCCTCCGCTATCATTTCCCACTCCTCTTTTCACTCTTCTTTGTCCACTCACCACTACCTCCCCTTCCACCAGTCTCTGGAGGAGAGTAGCAAGCAGCTAACACTGGAGTACAGCATCGTATCACGAGGTATAGCTACCCTGGTGGAGCAGTTCATTGAGAAACCCCACCTTTTAGCGCTGCTCAACACCAAGGCCTTCCCACAGAACACTGTATCTCCTGAAACAACGAGCGATGGTAAGTGGGGATCACATTCTAACAAAAATCACAAATTCAAGAAATGGGGAAATTGAGATGTTGCCGTTTGTGTACCTATAGAGCTATAGTCTACTATACGTTCGCAAATTTTTCCTTGAATCGGTTGTGAATGAAAGTTCTAGACTTCCAAGAATTCTGAATCCTGAAGTTGAATTACTAAAACTCCCCCAGGGTTCGTGTATCTGCTGACCCTGATGGAAGGTATGAAGACTATTGAAAGTATTGCCCTGGCCACCAGTATCCCTGTTATCAGACAGAGTGTCAACCTCAGCCAGGACCTTCATGTTAGTTTGTGTAAAGGAGCTCCCTGTCTATTCTTCTGTATTCAGTTTCCTACGTCACACACATAATGATTTGCCCTCATCAATAACACTCACTTTCCGTATTCTCGATTCCAGAACTACACTTTCCTCTTTTCATTCACAACACATTCCCCTCGTGTGCAGGACCTGATAACACATTCCCCTCGTGTGCAGGACCTGATAACCCATTCCCCTCGTGTGCACGACCTGATAACGAGGCTGCTGACCTCGTACCGGGGTTCCCTCTACCTGGCCTCGCACGCTGACTCCTGCAGCATCATCATCCGGACCCTGCTAGACAACATGGAACCGGACCTCAATGTCACGGAGCTGCCGACTCTCGGGCAGATCACTCACTCAGACATCAGACTCAGTTCCCATAGTCTGGGTTTGCTGCTAACTGTCCACCTCCAAGCTATTCAACTGCTGGACAAAGTGCTCGCAGTCGCTGTCAAGGAACCTTTCATGGGTTTGTATGGAACGTGGGCTGCTTGGTGGAATGTTTTCTAGATGTGGACTGTACTTAATGAGAAATTTGTAAAATATAGGCTCAACTATTTTGTGATAAATTCAGTCGCAAGGTATCAGCTTATCAGGATTCTCGATCAGAATGTTATATATCCGTCATGAAATAATTTGACTGTCACATTTCCGCAGACGATCCTAAGATGCTGTCTGCCCTCTCCTACATCGCAGCCCTTCTCATGGTCCCAGCCGGAAGAGCTGCTTACTTCACTCTGCTGTCCTCTGAGAACAACATGACTGCTTTACTCACCTTCCACACCGTGCAGGTGGGGCTAAATACGTAATTTAAATGAGGTATCGTTGCGTTACACTCATATCCAGCCGGAAATGATAATATAACAGTCTTAAAGTGTCATTATCCCCACTAATAGCACTGTAAACCCAGCCCGATAAAGGCTATGAGAAGATCAGAAGACGAAGTCTTGCATACAGACACGCGGTCCAGTGTCTATTAACGTTTGTGAAAAGTAGAGAGGGAATAGTGGGAATTATAAAGAATCTGCAGGCTTTCACCAACCTTTTCTCTAAAACTGAAAAAGAGGTGAGGAGTGGGGAACGTTGTAAAGATTGACGGCGATTTATTACTTTTTAGACCATGGTTATATAAATAATAATCATCCACGCTTTCCCACTGCTATACCCTGAAGCCATGACGACTGTCACGACATAAGTTACTCGGTACACATGCCACCCCAAAAGTACCTTTTTTCCTCACTTCTTCCCACTTTTAACTCCCCCTTCCTCCTACTCAAGTACCTCATGTAATGCAGTAATACTAACACCCTTGCAGGGCTCACAAGACCCCTTCATGAGTGTAACCGAGTGGGTGAACCCCTTCGTGAAACTGAAGATGATGTGTGCCCGAGTTAACTCTGTCATGGACTACATCAAGTCTAACTCCGAAGAAATGGTGAGATTTTATCAAGTGATGTCACATTGAAGTGTCACACGATCAATGTAGGTCTATATTCTTATATTGTCTCCTAATGGGATTTGCAGAAAAAATAGAATAGTTCTGAGTTGTTGTAACTTTTACGTTTTTTGCGATCGACATCTGACTAGTTTTCCTCCTCTCATCCGCAGAAAGATGAGAGCTGTTTGCCGCGTCTGACCACCGCACTGCGTATCGTGGAGCATCTGGTAGTGCAGCACACGCCCATGCCTCACCAAGTGGCAATCCAACTGACGGAGTGTGGGGCCATGGAGACCATCATACAGCTGTTTGAGTCCACCTGCAAGATGTTAGAACGACCCTGGATGGAAGGTGGGTGGGACATTGGAGGGGGAAATATTCAGGAATTACCTGCATAATTCATATGGTTGTGTACCTTGTAGACAATCATTAACTATTACTAATATTTACTTTTAGCCATCCTCTCGTATCTTTCATCACTAACATTTCCACCCTAAAGTAGGCATGATGTTGTGCAGAAGGTTTCACCTACTGAAACACCCTACGACTACTGCTATACGCCACATTTCCGATGAAGAACACTTCCACAACCTCAGCAGAAAGCAGCAAAACCCCCGGGCTGCAACCCCCAAACCCCCACTTTCTAACCTAGGTCCGTGTCTGGACCTCATCAAGAAACACGACTACGAACATTACCTGTGTATTCTGATATCTCCGGCCATGTCACGACGCAGTCTGTCTGCCCTCAGAGCGTTTAATGTGGAGGTATCTAAAGCAGCCATCACCCCCTACTCCACACCCCAAGAAAGGGAGATTAACAAGCTGAAGTTAATGTGGTGGAGGCAGGTTGTAGAGGGGAGGGAAGTGGCCGGGTCTCCTATTGCCTCAGAGCTGAGGACTGCCATGACTCAGCGGAACCTCAGCAAGGGCTTCCTACTGAGGCTGATAGACGCTAGGCTGACCCCTGTACGGTACACCTCATTGCATGACGTGGAGCGTGCTGCAGACGACACCTTCTCCGCAGTTAACTACCTCACTATGGAGGTGTTAGGTAACAAGTCCGTGGAGACGGACCACGCTGCCTCCCACCTGGGGCGGTGCGAGGGCCTCGTGGCCCTCATCCGGTCCCTGCCCCTCCTCGCAGCACGAGGGGTGTGCCTCGTGCCCAGCACCACGCTGGCTAAGTGCGGGGTGTCTCAGGAGGAGATAATCAGACGGCAGGGGGAGGAGAAGATACAGGATGTGGTGCACGACATAGCCTCCTCAGCACACGTGCACGCTGACCACTGCGAGAAGTTGATGAGTACGCTGCCCTTATCTGCTAAACACGGACTCCTGCCCATCATTCCGGCAAAACTGTTCTTGAAACGACTCGAGAAGTATGATTTCAACATCTTCCATGATCGAGTGTTGGTTCGGCCACCCACGTTGTTTTTCAGAGTTGCTTTTGAGTCAAAAAAGTTGAATATCGCAGCGAATATTGAGAATCTTAAAAAACTGAAAACGATAAACGAAAGGAGAAAGAAAAAGGGGTGATATTTGTTGAATCTGATTTTCTATGTGGTTCTTTTTGTTTCATATTGCCTGTGGTGTGGGTATTCCATTAATGTAAATAAAAAATATTGGGGAGCAATTTGTACTTTAATTTTCTCTGTTCTTGAGTTCTTGACTTTTCCTCAAGATTGGTTCTTCACGTGTGTCAAATTCTATTGCTCCTTTCCTCAGGTCTCACGATGCATTTTAAATCATCTTAAATGGAATTGGTATCCAAACAACTTAATCTTCAAATTAAAAGTAGCATCTCATCGTAAATAGTGCATTTTGCCTGACATTGTCTACTCTATGAGTTCTATGCCATAAACTGCATATTATACCCCTCCCAAGCTTGTTTTAGCGACCGTGTAAGTTTGGTTATACGGTCTCCATTGAATAACAGTGCAAAAAAACTTAAAATGAAATTTGATTTTATAAAGGAGCACTCAAAATCTACTTAAGTGTTGAATCCGTACGGCTGTAGAAAAGTCGGTCCCATGTTTCTGGTCGAGCCGTCGATTCCATGATCATTCTCGGCTGTCGCCTCGACCATAAGTTACCACGACATGTAACCGCTTATTATACATCGTATCCCATACACTATACACCATACACTAAAGTACTATGTACCCAGGTATACTTTGTGGTGAGACAGTACGGTCAGTGGTGGACATGTTACAACCAGCCCTGGATCTCTGCTACTCCTACATGACATACCTCCTTGCCAAGAACCATTCCTACAACAGTAAGTACCTTAGTGTTATTACGCTCCGTTCATTACTCTCCGCACCCTAAAACAAATCATACCTACGCAATATGTAGCAAATCAGAAACTTATACATTTCAGACATGTACACCTATACATTTCAGACATGGTGATAGTGAAGCCCCTGCTCCAACTGCACACCCTCCTGTTCTCCCTGCCCCCTCCAGCTACTATAGCTAACACGATGTCAACCCTGCAACATACCATCGCTAACATCCTACTTTCCTTTACTACACGTACGTAGCGGCGTACACCGTTCATTTGTTACTGCGCAATTTTGAAGCTACTTTGGCGCT
Source organism: Beroe forskalii (assembly GCA_011033025.1). Lineage (NCBI taxonomy): Eukaryota > Metazoa > Ctenophora > Nuda > Beroida > Beroidae > Beroe > Beroe forskalii. The sequence continues at coordinate 194,052 of WFMF01000138.1, forward strand.
TTTTGGACTGTAGGAGTTGAAAAGTCTAATAGAGATCTAGTAGAATTGTAGAATTACAACGCCGAGCCAAATAACTCCACATGTTTCCCTACACGATCGAGTGTTTCTAACAACTCTAGCTGGACCCGCCTGGTACAGGAACTGATCAAGTACTCTACCAGTACTCCTCAAGCCTTCATCAGTTCGCTCATGATGCTGTGTGAACTGCTGCCTCAAACACTACCCATCGTGTCAAATGCTACTCTAGGTATGTTTTCTGGTGCCGGGTCCTAAGTTGCGAGTTTCTGGTACGCTTATTTTGGTAACTGCTTTACCTCCCAGGTCCTTGAATAGGCGTAAAACTTGTTATTTAGAACCCTCCGTGGATTAAATTTGAGTGTAATAATTCTCGATAATGCACTCGCTCATTAACTTTTCGACAGCTTTGTATTTGCGTAATGTAACTTGTGATTAGAAATTGCATGTGAAATGTACAATATCCCTTCAGAAATTGAAGAAGAAACCCTGCTAATACAATGCCGCCAAACTTGGGCTGCACACTTGCTTCCCTTCTGGGAGGAGCTAAAACAGCACATACAGTCACTTCTCCCAAGTTCCAGCTCAAATGTCAATCAGGTACTCAATGACACACTGCCCTTTTGGTCACAATATGGTCGTTCAAAATGTAAAATATGGATTGCGCGACACAATGTTTCCAGTCACATTAGCGCAAATATACGCGCGAAATTTTTCGCGCGCGAAAATAAACAGGATTGATTGAAGAAAATACCATGTTTGAACTTTTTTGTACATTTTGTCGATGTACAATCTTTGGTTGGTCCGAGACTATCTGTGATTGAGTGGAATTTTAATCAATGCTTTCCCGAGCAACTGAAGATCGTAATTCTATGATAATTTTTCCTAACGTCTGAAATACTCGCTATCTATCTGGCTTTACCCGTAGTCCTCATGAGTTTTCCTGCCGGTACAAGACCCGGAGATAGTGAAATAAATTTTGATAGTAAATGCACAACAGAAGTGGTTCAACAACCGATCTAAAGAATGAAAAGACAAAAATGTCAAAAGACTGCCGAAACCCGGGATCGAACCAGGGACATTTAGATCTTCAGTCTAACGCTCTCCCAACTGAGCTATTTCGGCTTGTTATCAATTGGAAATTGGAGCTTTATTTTCGCTGATTTTCTTTTGAAACTTTCGTTTTTCAGGTTGTGCGTCGGTTACTTGGACAGCTTTGTGACTTGAGCTGTCAATTTTCAGAAGAGATAGTGTCCCTTCTTTTCACTGTCTTCATGGATAACACCTCAGTCCTGCAGTTTGTGTCATATCTGGCATACGTTCCTTCTAGCAAAGGTAACATCTTCGTAGAGTTATGTTTTGTCGTATACAATATACATATTCAATGCTGCCAAGATTGGAATTTGATGAGGTTGAGGCCCTCTCATTAAAAGATAACCCTCAGCTGAAAGGATACCCGTTAACCCCCCTCCCATATCCTGTATCCTTTACAGGGGCGATCATGGATTACCTTATCAACAACAAGGAAGTATTTAACAAGATCCTGGAACACACCACCAGTGAAACTGAGAACCTGTCACACCACGCGCTGGTCTGCTTCTTCGGCATCTGTGATCCCTTCATCAGCATGTTCGACTACAATCCAAATACCAACGGTGTATCGAGATGCACTATTGGCAACTTTAGCAGAAATTGAATTTGTAATTCATCTTTATATGTACGATTATGCATGCAGACATGGAGCTGTTGCAGTGCTGCATGACAACTGTTAAATTCACTGATCACTCGTCCTTGGACAAACCACCACCCCTCCCAGGTGTATCCCAAGTGTTGGTGAACAGCGTGCCCCCAAGTGAGATGTTGCAGTGCATCGCCCAGACCCTCCTCTCGCACCTCAACGACGGCACCTACTCCACCGTAGCTCTACGACTCAGGACCATATGGACTCTGGTGGAATACCATCTGGGTAAGTTGGTGACTGACGCAGCTGTTGGTTAACATTGGACTTGGTGTCAGAGATAATGTGGGTCGAGTTCCCACATAACTTTAGCCTGTTCAAACCTCAATATCACTCTTCAACACGTGACTTTAACTCTGGCTCGCTGCCATGATTAACATGTGTCCCCTGGTCAGGACAAGAAGCAGTGAGGGTTAGCATCCAGGGAGGGGAGTACAGAATGGTTCTGGGCAGGTTGTGTGACGACACATCAGTAACTCAGGAGCATGACGAGTGCTCTTCTCTCCTACTCGACCTCCTACACCGCCTCACTACACAGGTTTTTAATCTCACCCTTCATTACAAACAGTCTAGAGTAATCCCCCACACAGCGATTGGCACGACAATGTCCTAAAACCTGCAATAATTAAGGCACCCCTCCATGGCCCAACATTGATTGACCTGTTTCACTGTTTCAGCTGACAGTCCAGGTTGAGAAGCACGGTTTTCACGTAAATGATCTGTCACGAGGTTTGTCACCTGATATGCGCGTGATCAGGCAGTATTTATAAATATCCCCCGGTTTTGTTGGAGCAGGTTTGTTGAAATTGCACTGTTTTCATCGCTTGTGGGGCATCGAATGTCAATATGCCTCACGTGATATGCATGTGATCATACAGCTTTATATCTGTAAATTCACTGTTTCTCCAGAAAGATTCCCGGTTTTCACATTGCACTAGCAGTATCAGTTGCAGTCACGTGCTGCACGTGACATACATGTGAACTGTAAGAATGCTGTTGAGCCGAAACAGCCCGCAGAATATTTTCCCGGTTTTCACATCGCTGCTCCCCATGTAAATTGTAATCTAATCAGTAGATAGTTCGTTACACTCTTCACTGTTTTCACAGTGTAAGTGTAGGGAATTGTTTTTTACCTTAAAAAAATTTCCAATGGATCTATTGTGTCCATTGAACACCATTGGACATGTCCATCGGATCCATTGGATCCATTACACACTGTTTCTATTGGATTTAATGGATCCATTTTGTCCATTGAACAGAATGGATCCATTGGACAAAATGGATCCAATGGACACAATTCACAACTCTTGTGACACTTTTACCTAACTTTGTAACATTCTTTTTGGACCACCAGGTATTACCTTAAGGGATCATGCTGGTGTTCAAGTACAGAGTTGGCTGTTGGAGAAAAGTCTTGCAGATGCAGGCCTTGAAGAAAGTTTTCTTAATGATTTGAAAATGAATGAATAAATTAAAATATTATAGATATAGATTTAATAAAAGGAACCTTAGCTTTTGATTCTTCCCCATTTGTTACTGATTCTTGCTGAGAGGCCATGCTGCACTGAAAAGGTTACTGGTCAGGAACACACAAACTTAATGACAAGGTTAAGTGATAGGTACCAAATTACACAGGATACAATTCAATTACAGATTCTTACAGCACAAAATACAATATAATACTCTCCTCTCTTGATATACAGAAATGATTTCTTAACAAAATAAATAGCAACTTGGCCAAAGTTGCTTTAATCAACTAGGCCAGAGCCAGTCAGGCTAAGCATATAACTTCTTAGTGCACAGAGGATGAAGGGTGTAACCTGAGTAGCTGAGGCTACCAAACTGCAAACCTTCATGCAGGTAGGACATTTAAGCTAGGAGTGTGGGCCATGCCCTAACTCACAAACCAGTTCCTTGCACTAAAACTAATAGCTCATAGATAAGATAAGATAAGATAAGTATTTTGCCATAAAGCAACTCAATTAGGCATAAAATTACTTCATCACATTTTATCATTTTAGCATGTACCCTTACTAAGGTACTCAAAATATAACTATATACATATCAAAATTGTTTGAAAATCCATAGAATATTGACAATCAGTGCACATTGCACTTTGAGTTCAGGTGCTTGATAACACCATCTTCTCAACACTGTTTACAATCCCGCCTCTGATGAAATGCTGCTTGTTAGGCTCATCAACCTTCTTCCTTCTTCAGCTCTGCTACTAGAGTCCTTTGTGCAGCCCTCTCATCATAGGATCTGTCTGGAGACAGGAACACCATCTTATACTTGTCCTTCTTGCTAAGTTGGCGAGACTTAGAAATGACATCTGAAACAATTGAGGAACTGGTCAAGGTAACCCTTACAGGCCGAGGTCTACCATCCTTAACTTTGCCCACTCAAAACCTCCATCTTTGGTTTTCTCCAATCTCTTCCATGATGCTGCATATCTTCACATTGAGGTCCTCCTTGTCCTCCTCTGCCAGACCAAACACCATGATGTTACGGCTCCTGTCCTCCTCCTCCACAACTTTCTTTACTACAGACACTATGCTTGCTGGTGTGACTGATGTCTGCCCTTGCTGTCCTGACTTCACAACAGAGCTGTAGCTCTTGAACTCCTCTTTGACTGTTTCCTGGACAGATGACTTGACACATGATGTGACTGCACACAACTGATCATCTTTAAACTCCAGCAACTGCTTCTGAAGCAGTACCACATTCTCCTGAGACTCAATCAGCTTCCTTTGCAGCACAACCATCTCATCAGAGGTTTGGTTGAGTGGAGAAGTCTTCAGAGACTCATCATACTTCACCTGCATATTATGATTCTCCTCTTCCATCCCTCGAACAGTACGGTGCATGTCTGATATATGGACAAATGCTTGACACAACATTGCAGCAAGTTTACTCTTTTCAATTGATTCACAGTGGTCAACAGTCAAATCCTTGGTGCTTGGGCAATCCAAAATTTTCAGTTTCCTCTTTATCCACTTATCCCACAAGTCCACATTATCTCCAGTATGATCCATTGCAACAACAAAACTTCGTTAAACCAAAATTATGACACAAAATTATGACACAAAATTGTGTTTTCAAAAGTTAACAGATATTTTCATTGAGAAAGTAATCAAGTGAGCATCAAAAGCTATTATATTCTTATTTCCACCATATATAGAGTTATAAGGCACATTATATATTATGATGTTTTGCTGAAGTGGGACAAGAATGGCATAAGTGGAGAATGGTGTACACTGAATCTGAGGAGGATATGATTTTTTCAGTGCACTAGAAAATCAGCTGAGAATTTCCAGTTTAACTGTGCACAACATGAATCAGTTTTGGACCAAAGTGCTGCACGCAAATTTAAACCATTTCACTCATAAAACCATTTGTCAATGTCCAATCTAAACCATGACCAAAATGTGCATGGATACAGTTTACAGTATAAGACATTTTCATCCAAAAATAACCAAGCTATAACAGAATTTAGTTTGGATGAAAATGCTTCACATTTTCACAAACGCTGTTTATGCCACAAACTGTATCCAAGTACAAGTGTATCCATGCAAATTTTGGTAAAGATTGGACAGATGGTTCTTATATGTGAAATGGTCAAAATTTGGCCCAACACCTTCCGTCCAAAACTGATTTGTTTTGTGTTAAAGGACCTATTTAAACCTATTTTGCGCGCGCAAGCGCGCGCGCGTGATTATAAAATACGCAAAATGTATGAGACTTTTCGAAAAACAGGCGCGCGCAGTGTGCAGTGCGCGCGAACGTGAACAAACAGGGACACATTGCATGTGGCAAACATAATTCTACCACATGTTACGTGTCCATCTTTGTTCGTGCTTGCGCGTGCAAAATAAGTCTCCGTAACATAGACTAAGCATAATTTGATTGATTGCGTTGTAATTTGAATTTTAAACTAGCTATCATGATTTATCATTCAAATATTGTTGAGCAACAAGAAAATTGAGGAAAACAAGAAAATTTATTTCACACAAACAACTTGCCCTAACCAGCGCCCTGGTTTCGCGCACGGAGTGCGCGGCGCGGCAAGCCGCTGGTTCATGGTTAGGGGAAACAAACAACATAAATATAAGTATTAATTGTCAAAGATAAAAATGATTCTAAAAATTCAGCTGATAAAGGATTTGAATGGTTACGTTGTTCTCTGTGGAACTATTTTAGATATTATACACCTAGTGAAAATTATACACCTAGTGAAAATTATACACCTAGTGAAAATTGAAAATTCAGATTTATTCCTGCTAAGCCAACAAGTAGATCAACAGAGCTCAATCGTTTATTTGGGGCTGTTTAAGTTTGGGAATTTAGTAAAAATAGGTCTTAATGTACTTTTTGGAGTCATTGTTTGAATACATTGGGCTGTTGTTTCTATATATTTGAATTAAAAAGAAATCTTTCTTCAATACATCAATCTGCAAGACTTTTATCCAACTCCGTACTTGAACACCAACATGATCCCTTTAGGTAATACAATGTTGAGAGCAGCAGGTTCTAAGTGAGTCACACCAAGATGAGTGGTGTGCAGGCATCTCTAGTCCAATACCTACCTCAGCTTTTGGGGTGTTTAAATTGCGAGAGCTTTTTATCAGGTAGGCCCCCAGCAGTCACCCCCTGGTACCAGGGTATAGCACCTGCCTGAATGAAACTGAAACTTGCTCTTTGGTCTTTGTTTGTACTCGAAGCTGTTGTTTCTTATATCAAATTCTCCATAGTAGTACGTTCAATAATAAGTTTATATTCTGTCATGATAGTCTTAATATTTCCTGCAAAAATTGCAATGTTATCTATCTGATTACCTGTTCCACATGTCAAAAACAGTATGTTGGTGAGACCAGTCAGCCACTTCACAAGCGTATGAATGGTCACAGATCAGGTGTGAAGAATAATGCCTCCACATTTATCTATGAGCATTTCAACCTTCCTGGTCATTGCTTCTGTGAAGCAACTATCCAGATCATTGAATACGTTGATAAGGACATTTCAACCGACGTGAAGAATGATTTGTGTAGTTTGGAGGACTACTGGATTGACAGGTTAGGTACAGCCTATCCCTTAGGCCTTAATGATAAAAAAGAAGGGATATGGCAGTATATCACAAGGTATTACTGTCAACTATTTTAATGGTTTCATCAAACGTTATAAACGTGGCAGAGGCAATAAGAGAGCCTCTTGTAAGAATAGGAGTAAAGAAGAGGTTGCAGATAATCTCGTTCTTTTCAAAGACTCTATTACTAATTTTGACCATTCTTTATTTAAAACTCTGAGATCATATTCCTTAACAGATTTAGACTCCCTATTTAATTTAGCTAGTGTTAATTCTGGAATTTTGTACAATATCTGTAAATCATTTTGTAGGACATTCTCACCGAAATTCAAAGTGAATGAGGCTGAGAAGATCAAGGAACGTGAACACCTAGTTTTATCATTTAATAGTAAATTTATGGATAATTTGAAATTTCAATCCATTTTCTCAGATAAATCTGTTGTCAAGCTTCTTCCTCCTCCTCTACAAGAGAAGTCTCCTCTACGCATTTACTATCGTTATAGTAAACCTCTTAGTTTATCCGTTTGTAATTACAGCAAATTACTTAAAAATCTTACCATTCCTGATGTTCGAGCAATTCTAAATTCTCAATGTAACTGTAGTTTATCATCTTATAATTATGAGCCACTAGGGCATATTATTACTGGTGACTTGAGTATTGCCAATGATCCAGATTTAAGAAATATTTTATCTTTCGGTAGTAAATTTAGAATTCCTTGTCATCAGACTGTGTCAGAGATCAAAGCTAGTATTGTGATGATTTGACAAGCTTTATCAAGAGCAAAAAGTAAGAAGTACCACTTGAAGAACGCTGCTTTTGATTCTTGGTATAGCAGAGTGTCGGATATCGTTAATAATAGACTTAGATTTTATAATGACAACCATCCACATGTCTTTGAACAAACTGAAGACAATGTCCTTGAGAGAGAGGGTGTCAAGGAAGAACTCAAACGTCTTCAGAAGTTTTATATCATTTGTACTATTGATAAAGCATCTAACAACTTCGCTTTTATCTGTAAGAAGTTCTATGTTATAACTCTTCTCAAAGAACTTGGTTTTGACACTGATACACTAGAATGTACGGGTAACAAAACCTACTCTCCTCTCCCAAACGACCCTGACTTCTATGTCGAACAAATCACCACGACATTACGAGACAAGTACTCCATCACCATCGACGACCAAAACATGTGTCTACCACGGCTGTTCTGGAATCCCAAACTCCACAAGAACCCATACAAAGCACGCTTCATAGCTGGGGCGAGAAGCTGTGCTACTAAACAGCTGAACATCCTTGTTAATTGTAGTCTTAAACTCCTACGAGAATACTTCCAAAGTATTGTCAGACAATATACAATAACAGTGGTGTCAATGTGTTTCTGGAGCATAGATTCTTCTGCACAGTTTCTTGAGTCACTGCAGGGCAGTGAAGCATTTAATCTCCAAATTTATGACTTTACCACTTTATATACCAATTTAGACCTTAAAGAAGTTGATGATATGATTGGAGAAGTTATAGATCTGATCTTCTCTGAAAGAAACAAGTACATAAATATTTGTAAATATGATACAAATAAGTGTTTCTTCATGAAGAAGATCTATGACAGCTACCATAGTTTTGATAGAAAGATCAGCTCAAAGAAGCAGTTCATTTTATCATCTATCACACCTATATAGTTTTCATAGGTAAAGTTTTTTATCCAAGTCTTAGGAATCCCCATGGGTGGAAATTCCAGTTCCCCCATCGCGGATCTCACTCTCGCTAAACGAGTTTAACTTCATGCTTAATCTTTTAAAGTCTAAAAAGTTTTCCTAGCTAAGATTCTTTCTAAAACACGGCAGCTATGTCGATGATCTTATCACCACTAATTATCTCAACTTTGAAGCTCTAATCAAACAAATCTATCATCCTTCTCTTGAAATGGAGAGGTCAGGTAATGACAACAAACGTGAACTACCTGGACCTCAATATTTCTATCCAACCAAGCAAGGTTATTGTGTCTGTATATAACAAGACCGATGACTTTAATTTCTCTGTAGTTTCCTTAACATTTCCACAGAGTAATATCCCTCTAGAAGTAGGCCATAATGTATTCTATAGTCAAATCCTTAGGTATGCTAACATTTGTACTGAATTAGAAACTTTCCTCTTCAATCTTCAAAAAGTTTTCCAAAAACTGATTGAAAGAGGATATAGTAACTCAATCTTGTAGACATTATTAAACGTTGCCTTAATAAGAATAGCTTAGTTTTTCAGAAATATGCAATTTTAGATAACAGTACAATTTTTAGATCAATTTGTTTAGGTATTGGCACGAGGTTCTTCACATTCTGTACTGGATAGTTGTGCAGCTTGTTGCTGACCTTGAGCAACTTACTGTATGATTAGCCTGGGACTGAATGTGGGGCTGGACAGGCAGATGCCTGTAACCTCCCATTCATTTAATAACTTTCACTTTCAGGTTTTAGATAGTAACATTAAGATGTTTCACCCGTATTTAACACTCATTGATCTTTTGCCTCTACTGAACTCTTTCCTTTTCCTCCCTCTTCCCTCTAAACTGTGTTGCTCAGGAATCCAGGTCCTGGGTGGCCCAGCCCTGCAGTTGTAAGCTGTGAGGGGTACGTGGGCCGAAACCCCTCCGTTTCCCTTTGTCACCTGCTGATGGGACACCGACATCGCAGATGGCAGGGAGACCTTACAACTGTAGGGTAACCGCTGATGATTCACAGTTTAGTCTCTTCCGCCTCTTATGTCAATCCTTGAATTAGAAAATCGATGTACAGTATGGTGGCCGAGAGTGGCCATCAGAAAAATGTTGTGATAAAAATTTTAAAAAGAAAAAATTATTGTGAAAAAAAAAACAACTGAAAAAAATATTCGAAAGAAAAAAAACTCAAACGAAAATTTTTTGTCGTTGGCCGAGATTGGCCATATACAGGGCGACATACGCGCGCGCAAAAATTCGCGTGCGCGCAATTTTGTACAGTAAATCGTCGTGTGGCGATAGCGCCCACTTATTCTCCGTGTAGACATCGGTCAAGCTTCACTTTTTTCGTTTGAGTTTTTTGCCGATTCATGCGGCTGTTCAGTCAAATTTTAATGAAGAGAATGAATGGCACTTTGACGTGGTCTCTCAGCTCTTTACTTAAGTATCTAATACCTTGATGAATTCCGAATGAAAACCATTTTAAACTTCAAGACAATTAAAACGCCGTCATCTTAGGGATATTTCGACAAATGCTTGATTTCATTTTCAACTTGAATTTGGATAATTTATTTAACAATGCTTACAAGCGAATATATGATACCTAGTTTACAAGCACACAGAAGATGATCTAAAAGGACATTTTACGCATATTTTGCGTGATCACACCGTTCAAGAAAGCATATCTTAGATGAAAGCAATATTCGGAATAGCCAATTGATGTAGTTCAGTGCTACCTGTACTGTGTCTTGGTAGGTCACATTCCAGGTCTGGATCAACCTTGATGTAGAGCAAAACACCAAGACAAACACAGTGGAAAGATTAGGAGTGAGAAGCGTGACCAAAAGTAGCTATATACGATAACCGGTTTAGTTAGGAAGATCTTCAAAGTTTTCGCTCGCTTCAGTGTGTTTCCGTGACTATTTTGGCGGTGGGACGAGGGTGTTCGCCCGCCATCAGCTTTCGCCAGCCTGAAATGACATCGGGTTACTAAGTTAACAAAGTAGTGTTGTCTTTCCCTATCCGCAGTAAATTGTGATTTGTACGCCCCTCTCTATGAAGATGCGGCTTTCAACTTAAATGATTGATGCAATATACAATAGCTCAGCACAATAGCTAGGCAAAACAAATAAAGTCAATTTTGTAATATTAATACATACTAGTTTGATCTTGCTTCAGCCCAAACAAACTGCAGCGTTAGTTCAAACAGCAGTTAATTTGCACATCAGTCGTACCCACCATGCTTCAGCCTTCATTCTAGAGATTATTCCATTTCCCAACGGAATAACACGTCCTCAAATTTGTTAATTATATTTAGCAAGCATTTAAGCATTACAACAACGATCAATGATATAAAACTGGAGTTAACCCCGCCTTGCATGCCGTACTCTCGCACTATTGGGACTTGGCTGCGGCTGGCCGTACACTGAAACTGGTGTGCGGTGTGTCAACAAGTCCCAGGCGGAGTGCAGGTGCTGTCATCACCTGTAGGCTGCATTAACCCCGAACACTTTCATGACAACTTAAAAAAGTGTTTTAAAAACGGGGGCGGGCCGCAGCACTCCCATATAATAACACTATCTTTCAGGGAACCATAACTGGAAAGATGCAGAGAGGAGCTAGTAGAACGAAAAGCAACGGTTAAGTATACCGTATACTTCTGAACCCTAATTATGTATTTAAACCCCACAGGTAGCGCAGTGGTTAAGACGTCGTACTTAGCAGCCACATGGTTCACTCAGCCGAGCGTACAGGAAACTGTACGGGAGGGTTAAATGAGGAGCTGCCCATTGCAGCGAAGTCTCGGGCGACTGAAGTATGGATTACACTGGCTTATTATTACAATTGAATCCTTCGATGACTGTCATTGGCTGTTACAGCTGTTGGAATAGAAGTAAAACCTTCAAAAAATAATATATTTATCGCGTGTCATCTCATAACGTGTTGGTGTATGTGTATCGTGCCATGCCGTATCGTGTCAATGCTGTATCGTGTCATGCCGAGCCTCGTTATATCAATCAGATTTTCATGTTTCATTTATGCCATGTAACAAAATGTGTGACGTCATGTTTCATGTAACACTTGTTATTTGTTGCCGGACTCATTGGATTCAACAGGTTGAGCAAAAAAATTACTTTGACTGATTGACAGACTGATTGGGCGACTGATTTACGGCGAACTGGCTTATATTGACGGACTGACTGACCGACGACTTGACTGATTGACTGACTGATGGACGGACTGAATGACTGATAAGCTGACTGATTGACTGACTGATTGGCAACTGTTTGACTGAATGATTGACTGATTGGCGGCCCAGCTGAATTGGCAACTGATTAACTGACTGATTGACCAGTTGATTGACTGACTGATTGACTGACTGATTGACTGACTGATTGACTGACTGATTGACTGACTGATTGACTGACTGATTAACTGACTGATTGACTGACTGATTGACTGACTGATTGACTGACTGATTGACTGACTGATTGACTGACTGATTGACTGACTGACTGACTGATTGACTGACTGATTGACTGACTGATTGACTGACTGATTGACTGACTGATTGACTGACTGATTGACTGACCGATTGACCGGACTGATTGACTGACCAGATTGACTGGACTGATTGACCGACCGATTGACGACCGATTGACTGACGATTGACCGACTGATTGGACTGATTGACCGACTGATTGACTGATTGACCGACTGACTGATTGATTGACTGACTGATTGACTGATCGATTGACTGACTGATTGACTGACTGATTGACTGACTGATTGACTGGCTGTTGGACTGATTGAATTACTGACCGACTGATTGACTGGACTGATTGACTACGGATTGACTGACCGATTGACTGACTGATTGACTGACTGATTGACTGGTTACTGACTGACCGATTGACTGACTGATTGACCCACTGATTGACAACGATTACTGAACAAACTGACTGATTGACTGACTGATTGACTGACTGATTGATCGATTGACTGACAGACTAACTGACTGATTGATTGACTGACTGATTGCAGACATCATTTATGGATGGACCCTTATGGATGGCATACAAAGCATAGGAATGTGATATTATTTAAGGAAACAGAAAGACTTACTTTAAGACCATCTGCTTTCTCACGGCTGCACAGTTCAATGCATGGAGCTCTGTAGTCTGCAAAAGTGTTACTGTCTTGAAATTGCCACATCAAATTAGTGTATTTAAAAGATTGTTGCATTATAGATAAATATCTGCTGCTCATACAGCTTCAGTTCAATTCAATTCAATTATAATGTTTTACAGCACTGAAATTACAATATATTTTTTCTCTTGCTTTATATAAAAGAAGCTTTTAGGTCGTGCTGAGGGCAAGCACCAAGTCAAATATTAAGGGCCGGATTACACAATTTTCGTGTTAGGTCGACCTAAGAGGCTCGAAGTTTAAGGAGGAGCTCTAAGGAGCACCTCCTGTAGGTCCTCCTTTAGCAAAATCGGTATTACCCAATTCGTAAAGGTCGACCTAAACCGTAAAGGAGGAGGTCGTCCTCAAACGCTAAGGAGCATCTTAGGAGCAGCTCCTCCTTTGACACTTTCTGGGATAACCCAAATTAAAGGAGCAACTCAGTTAAGGAGCAGCTCCATATATGGTAGAGACCACCATATAAGGGAACTGGGAAGTCATATGGAAGTGAAATTAAATCTAGAAATCAGATGCAAATTGAATCTGTTATAGCAAACTAATCTGTTATAGCAAACTAAATTATAGATGGGTTTGAATGTGCTCGGTGCCAGTGAAACGGATTTTACTGCTAGTGAGTAAATATCTTGCAACGATGATTGATGGGGCTCGTTAAAAAATAAACATGCCTTATCAGTCAATCAAACACAGTTGCTAGATAATAGACCTATTGTCAATTTGATTGAAGCCTACGGTGGGGCACTCACACAGTTCCCAAAAGCATGAGAGCTGCCACTGCCAGCTCTGTTTACCCTAATTGCTGAATTGAGATTGAATACTTGAAAATAAATATAAATGTTGTACACAAATTCCAGAGCTGATTATCGGTCTTACCGTTCACAAATTTTACCGTTTACGAATCCCAATAAAACACACCACATTATGGAGGTAAATTTTGGCTGTTTTTGCTTTTTAAACTGATCAGAGCCAGACCGCAAACTATCAGTTATCAGCAAATTGAATCATTGAATTTTATCTCTTCTTATGTGACAACGATGAAGCTCCAAATTATTATCACATATAACGTGTGGTTTAAGGAGCACCTACTGGTTTTAAGGACGAGCTGGAGGTACCTTAAAAATTCGCCGTTTAAGGAGCAGCTAAAGGTCCAACTTAAGGACGAGGTAGATTGGGTAATACCGATTTTTCGGGAATTTTAAGGTCGACCTAACTCGCTAAGGAGCACCTTAAAATCGCCTTAAAGGAGCACATTGGGTAATACGGAATTTTAAGGTGGACCTTAAACTGCAGTTTGGGCCGTTTTAAGGAGCACCTAGGGCTAAAGGTCGACCTTAAACGGTTGTTTAATCCAGCCCTTAGGGCCGGATTACACAATTTTCGTGTTAGGTCGACCTAAGAGGCTCGAAGTTTAAGGAGGAGCTCTAAGGAGCACCTCCTGTAGGTCCTCCTTTAGCAAAATCGGTATTACCCAATTCGTAAAGGTCGACCTAAACCGTAAAGGAGGAGGTCGTCCTCAAACGCTAAGGAGCATCTTAGGAGCAGCTCCTCCTTTGACACTTTCTGGGATTACCCAAATTAAAGGAGCAACTCAGTTAAGGAGCAGCTCCATATATGGTAGAGACCACCATATAAGGGAAGTCATATGGAAGTGAAATTAAATCTAGAAATTAGATGCAAATTGAATCTGTTAGCAAACTAAATTATAGAGGGGTTTGAATGTGCTCGGTGCCAGTGAAATGGATTTTACTGCTAGTGAGTAAATATCTTGCAATGATAATTGATGGGCTCGTTAAAAAATAAACATGCCTTATCAGTCAATCAAACACAGTTGCTGTATAATAGACCTATTGTCAATTCGAGTGATTGAAGCCTACGGTGGGGCACTCACACAGTTCCCAAAAGCATGAGAGCTGTCACTGCCAGCTCTGTTTACCCTTATTGATGATTTGAGATTGAATACTTGAATATAAATAAAAATGTTGAACACAAATTCCAGAGCTTATTATCGGTCTTATCGTTCACAAATTTTACCGTTTACAAATTACAATAAAACACCACATTATCTTAAACTGCAGTTTGGGCCGTTTAAAGAGCACCTAGGGCAAAGGTCGACCTTAAACAGTTTGTGTAATCCGGAGCTTAGGGCTGGATTACACAATTTTCGTGTTAGTAGACCTAAGAGGCTCTAAGTTTAAGGAGGAGCTCTAAGGAGCACCTCCTGTAGGTCCTCCCTTAGCAAAATCGATATTACCCAATTCATAAGGTCGACCTAAACCGTAAGGAGGAGGTCGTCCCTAAAACGCTAAGGGAGCATCTTAGGGAGCTCCTCCTTTGACACTTTCTGTGATTACCCAAATTGAAAGGAGGAGATCCTCCTTAAATTTTAAGGAGCAGGTCTTAAAGGAGCAGCTCAGTAAAGGAGCAGCTCCATATATGGTAGAGACCACCATATAAGGGAAGTCATATGGAAGTGAAATTGAATTTAGAAATTAGATGCAAATTGAATCTGTAAGCAAATGAAATTATAGATGGGTTTGAATGTGCTCGGTGCCAGTGAATTGTAGTTTACTGCTGGTGAGTGAAACTTGCAATGATGGGTCTCGTGCCTCGTTAAAAATAAAAATGCCTTATCAGTCAATCAAACACAGTTGCTGTATAATAGACTTTTTGTCAATTTGATTGATTGAAGCCTACGGTGGGGCACCCACACAGTTCCCAAAAGCTTGAGAGCTGTCACTGCCAGCTCTGTTTGTCCTGATTGCTGAATTAAATTGAATAAATAAAAATTTTGTGCACATAATTCAAGAGCTTATTATCGGTTTTACCGTTTACGAATTCCAATGAAACACACCACATTATGGAGGTAAATTGTTGAAAGATTTTGGCTGTTTTTGCTTTTTGAACCGATCACAACAGGACCGCAAACTCAGCTAGTCGGCTAACAGCAAATTGCAAATTCATTGAAATTTATCTGCTCTCTCCACTCTTGTGACAACGATGTTACTCCAAATTATTATCACATATAACGTGTGGTTTAAGGAGCACCTCCTGGTTTTAAGGACGAGCTGGAGGTACCTTAAAAATTCGCCGTTTAAGGAGCAGCTAAAGGACCAACTTAAGGACGAGGTAGATTGGGTAATACCGATTTTTCGGGAATTTTAAGGTCGACCTAACTCGCTAAGGAGCACCTTAAAATCGCCTTAAAGGAGCACATTGGGTAATACGGAATTTTAAGGTGGACCTTAAACTGCGGTTTGGGCCGTTTTAAGGAGCACCTGGGGCTAAAGGTCGACCTTAAACGGTTGTGTAATCCGGCCCTAAGTATGTTAACATTGATAAATAGCGATGCTTGATGTTACTTTAGAAAACATAAACGTACCATTTTATCATATGGCCATGATTTCCGATCACATTAACTGCTTTGATAACTGCTTTTTAATATGGATCAATTACAATCCAGTTCATGAGGCTTGGATCATACCAGCCTGAGACACTATCAAAATGATCATGTCACTCCCCCGGTAGCTTTCTATCAGATCTTCTGTTGCCAAATAGATAATCTGTGATCTGGCCGCTGGCGGTGTAACCGCTGTAACAGCTAAAAATGATCTTACTGCTAACGATCAAGAACAACAGCTACTCATTGGGTTGCCAGTTAGAAAGAAAATACATATTCGTAATTTTAAAACATTATCTTCATACTAACAGACTGGATAAGGCTGAGAGTCGATCTGTGATCTGTGGATCAAATCGTTGACCCGTTGTATTTTTAATCTAAAATGCCCAAGATCAACGGTTCACTCTCAACACGACACAGTACTGAGTAATAACATCTGTGTTGGCAGTTAGATGCGATTTGAGTACAATTTATCCAAATTGGGGGGTGCCGACATATTTTTTTGTTTTTTGTTTTTTCCAAAAAATCACATTTACCTTAACAAAAAAACAAAAAAAACAAAAAATACAAAACAAAAAAAACCCAAAAAAATACAAAACAAAAAAAAACAAAAAACAAAAAAACATAAAAACATAAAAAACAAAAAAAACAAAAAAAATACAAAAAACAAAAACATAAAAAACATGAAATAAGAATTGCGCCTGCCGGCACATTTCTTGTGCCCGTCGTTCCCGTATGCAGGCGCTTAATTTCCTGTTCCCTTGGGATGGTATTAAAATACGCCGCCATTTGATCGTCGACCGTTGTACGTCTTATTTACCGACAATTGACATGGTGACTTTACGATGAAACGCTTCTTTTATCAAGTGTCACATCGCAATACTAACATAATGGAATCAATTTTCTAAATATCAATTCGTAAGTATAAACTGAAAACAATAATTGCGATCGTTTTCTTTAAGCTGAGCGAGCGCTTTAATTTCATGAAACAATAAAGGTCGTACGTGATCACAAATCGCGTGCATTTTATTGCGCGCAAATTAATTCAACACCTGCCATGTTCTGTTTGCGCGTACGCGTTCATTCTTGGTTGTTTTCCTTTTGAGTTTTGTGTGACGTCTCGTGCCACTGTCCACATCAAGCGTTGCGCATTATCAAGCGTTTCCATTGATGACAATAAAATTATATCATACGAAATCACATTATTTTCTGTCCTTACAAGTTTCTGCAGTTCGATTTTATGTTGCTCAGATGCCACAGTAAGAGGCCAGAGCTCACTTTCAAATAATAACTAGATCGAGGATTGCCACTTTTGATATTCAACCAAATGCAATGTTCTTCCTGGGCGTCGAAATTTTATGATCAACTGTGCCAACTTGAAGATAAAGAGAAGGATTCTAGCCAAGATTGAAGATTCAGATATCGTAAATTCATGAGGTACCAGGACCAATTTTAATCTCTTTACTTTCCTCAGCGAAGGTCAATCATCATTGATCGAACTCAAATTGCTCATTGTCAATTGTCTCCTGCTAAAAGAAAATGATAATGTGATTGAAACTCAATCAAAATTTGATGGAGAATTCAAGAAAATCTTAAGTCATTCATGCACCTCTTATCAAATATCATTGAAAGTTTGATGAAATTGAAGAATGATGAAGTTTTTGAAAAGAATCAATTTCAAGTTTCAACATTAGGATGAACAGAGCATTGAACCGGAATACCTGTAAGCTAGCTGCAGTGCACACTGTACAGCACAGGATGCCACTACTCCAAGGTATATTGGCGCGAGTGATATTATAAAGGAGCAGTTGGATGCTTGAAAATAGAGCATACATACGTACGTACATACGACCAAATTTGGTCGCGCGCAGCACCACCACCTATTTCAGATTTAACAGTACGCGTAAAGGTAGTATACACACAACCCCCACAAAAAACGATCTCTGCTTACCTTTTCTCAATGCCTTTTTGTAAAACAAAAACGCGATTGGGAACAGGAAAAAATACAAAAATTACAAAATAGATTAAAAAACAAATAAAAGAGTAAATATAATACTATTGATACATCAAGTTATTAAGGTTGGCGTAGTAACCTTCTGCTGAATTGAGAGTGGAAAATCCATTTTCACATTCATTTTGTCAGTTTGAGCCCATAACCAAACCTTATTCTAACTCGGAACAAACAACATTGGTCACGTATTTTATTAATTCCTACAACTCATCGACGAACTCACCGGCTGAAATACAGAAACTGACATCAAGTTTACGTGTTTCTATCGCATCTGAACTTGTTTCAATGTAATCAAGTCGAATGACCTATGCAAATATAAATTTCTTGAAATCCCTAATTTCTAGAAAACATCCACGAACTTACGTGCTTCACAATTTCATCGTAGATTTCTCATTCCTATTTATTGAGGCATTGAGAAACCATTATCACTTCGTCATTGTATCACCGAATAGGGCTACATTCAAAATTTTCGGTCTTAAACGTAATTTCAAGCATTTGGCAGTTACATTTTTAGAAGCCTCCTGCGACAAAAATTTTCGACCGATCGCCTTAAATTGAGAACTCCTCTATTGCTAAATCTCTAGGTCTAAAAGCAATGTGTATCGAAGTAAAACACAATCTGGCGAGTTACAGATGTTCAGAGTAGGGAAAATAGCGTTCTATCGCAAAATACTTTATTAGAGTGGTTTAACTCGATTTTGAAGACGACACCACAGCAGCAAAATGGGCACAAACCAAATTCCCTTTCATATTTTTTGTACTTTTTGGTTTTCATGTTTTTTGGTTTTTTATTTTTTTGTATTTTGTATTTTTTGTTTTTATTGTATTTTTTTTGTTTTTTTTGTTTTTTATGTTTTTTGTAACTTTTTGTTTTTTGTACTTTTTGTTTTTTTTTTGTTTTTTTCAGAAAACAACATTTACCTTAACAAAAAAAACAAAAAAAAACAAAAAATAGGTCGACCCCCTCCCCAAATTACATTGTTGCACTGATTCGAAGTTTCAAAGAGTGAATACTGACTCCCCGCTAGTAAGATTACGTTCGCTGCACTCCTGACCAATTTTATCAGTTAGAGCCTCTTTAAAACCTTTTAGCTGTAAAATGGAGTTTTCGGACCATATAATATGTGATATAGCCACTGCCACCAAGAACATGGCTAAAAACTGCTTTGTTCTATGTTAAGGCATGACATCAAGTCCCATAGAACAGTACTCGGTTATGAACCTTACCTGGTGATTTCAGTGAATGTCCTTGCTGAACCGCAAGGAACTGAAGCTGAGAGGTTTCGTTCAGACCGAACTATTGTGTCAAATGGTGGTTTATACAAATTGTGTTTTGCAACACAAACCCAGATTGATATTTAAGATTAATTTTAGTACGTGGGCAAGAATCTCAGTTACAAGCATAGCCCCCATTTCAGTGGGTCCTGAGGGCCCCATTTTAGTATTTCAAGCTGAGGGGGTAGAGTGACCCTGTCACCAGTCACCGACAAAGACCCCCTGCCGTTTTGATTAACAATGCCGAATGCCCCTTCGAGAACTAACGGGCGAGGCAGTTTCAAATGCGACTTTCTGTCCCCGTCTTTTTATCCCCAATTGGCATAAAATTGTAAAGTTCTAAAGTTCAACCATAGATTGTGATAGCTGGATCTTTTGTTTGTGAGCTCATTCTTTTGACGAATTACTTTTCGCGGATGGTACTCGTGGGGCTATAATTTGGTGGCTTTTTCAGATTTTGTCAGATTATAGGTTAGAAACTAAACACATACCTTCCATGAAGCTGTGAGTCTTAGTGCCCTTCGTTATCACGGCACACACCTCCCTGCTCACTGTCTTACTCTTGTTCTCTCCCGGCCTCGAGGTCTGCTCGATACGAGCCTGATGGGAACAGTGGGATTAATGGGGACAGTGGGAATAATGCGGACATTGGGAATAATGGGGGCAGCCGGAATAATGGTGTTTAATTGGGAACAGTGATGAGTGAATTTGAGAGAATATGGCAATGGTAACTCAATAAGTCGAACCCACCACTCGGAAGCCTTTCTGGACGAGCGTCTCCGAGTATCTGCCGAAAAGCTTTCTCCGGAAATCCGCAGTGAGCGAAGTTCCCCTTCATGTAAATCAGACCGAGCTCCTTCACCGCTATCTCGGCGTCCATATGGTACAGCTCGTAGAACTTTCCGACTTTGAAGAAGAGGATGATGTCGAAGTATTCGCTCTGAAATGCAGTCCAATTTGAGCGCAATCGGCTTTACCTTACTACTTTATAACTTAGCTACCTTACCTGAATAATAGACCATGCACAATGTATCCCCGATTTGCATATCCTTGACCTACCTCACCTTAACTCCTCCTCATAACCTCATTTCATAGTGTCACCTCAAGGCGCCGATAATTCGCGGAAGAGGTGCCTCACCTGCCACTGCCTCACCTTGATTTCCCACCACTGCCTCACCTTGATCTCCCACCACTGTCTCACCTTGATTTCCCACCACTGCCTCACCTTGATCTCCCACCACTGTCTCACCTTGATCTCCCACCACTGTCTCACCTTGATTTCTCACCACTGCCTCACCTTGATTTCCACCACTGTCTCACCTTGATTTCCCACCACTGTCTCACCTTGATCTCCCACCACTGTCTCACCTTGATCTCCCACCACTGTCTCACCTTGATTTCCCACCACTGTCTCACCTTGATTTCCCACCACTGCCTCACCTTGATCTCCCACCACTGCCTCACCTTGATCTCCCACCACTGTCTCACCTTGATTTCCCACCACTGTCTCACCTTGATCTCCCACCACTGCCTCACCTTGATTTCCCACCACTGCCTCACCTTGATCTCCCACCACTGCCTCACCTTGATTTCCCACCACTGCCTCACCTTGATCTCCCACCACTGCCTCACCTTGATTTCCCACCACTGTCTCACCTTGATCTCCCACCACTGTCTCACCTTGATTTCCCACCAGACTCACCTTGATCTCCCACGACTGCCTCACCTTGATCTCCCACCACTGTCTCGCTTTGATCTCCTACCACTGCCTCACCTTGATTTCCCACCACTGCCTCACCTTGATCTCCCACGACTGCCTCACCTTGATCTCCCACCACTGCCTCACCTTGATTTCCCACCACTGCCTCACCTTGATTTCCCACCACTGTCTCACCTTGATCTCCCACCACTGTCTCACCTTGATCTCCCACCACTGCCTCACCTTGATTTCCCACCACTGCCTCACCTTGATTTCCCACGACTGCCTCACCTTGATCTCCCACGACTGCCTCACCTTGATCTCCCACCACTGCCTCACCTTGATCTCCCACCACTGCCTCACCTTGATTTCCCACCACTGCCTCACCTTGATCTCCCACCACTGCCTCACCTTGATAGTTGATTTCCCACCACTGCCTCACCTTGATTTCCCACCACTGCCTCACCTTGATTTCCCACGACTGCCTCACCTTGATCTCCCACGACTGCCTCACCTTGATCTCCCACCACTGCCTCACCTTGATTTCTCACCACTGCCTCACCTTGATCTCCCACCACTGTCTCACCTTGATCTCCCACCACTGCCTCACCTTGATTTCCCACCACTGCCTCACCTTGATCTCCCACCACTGTCTCACCTTGATCTCCCACCACTGTCTCACCTTGATCTCCCACCACTGCCTCACCTTGATTTCCCACCACTGCCTCACCTTGATCTCCCACCACTGTCCCACCACTGTCTCACCTTGATCTCCCACCAATGCTCACCTTGATTTCCCACCACTGTCTCACTGTCTCCCACTTCATCTTGATCTCCACCACTGTCTCACCTTGATCTCCCACCACTGTCTCACCTTGATTTCCCACCACTGCCTCACCTTGATCTCCCACCACTGCCTCACCTTGATTTCCCACCACTGCCTCACCTTGATTTCCCATCACTGCCTCACCTTGATCTCCCACCACTGTCTTACCTTGATCTCCCTCCACTGCCTCACCTTGATTTCCCACCACTGCCTCACCTTGATTTCCCACCACTGTCTCACCTTGATCTCCCACCACTGTCTCACCTTGATCTCCCACCACTGTCTCACCTTGATTTCCCACCACTGCCTCACCTTGATTTCCCACCACTGTCTCACCTCGATCTCCCACCACTGCCTCACCTTGATTTCCCACCACTGTCTCACCTTGATCTCCCACCACTGCCTCACATTGATCTCCCACGACTGCCTCACCTTGATCTCCCACCACTGTCTCACCTTGATCTCCCACCACTGCCTCACCTTGATCTCCCACCACTGCCTCACCTTGATTTCCCACCACTGCCTCACCTTGATTTCCCACCACTGCCTCACCTTGATCTCCCACCACTGTCTCACCTTGATCTCCCACCACTGTCTCACCTTGATTTCTCACCACTGCCTCACCTTGATTTCCCACCACTGTCTCACCTTGATTTCCCACCACTGTCTCACCTTGATCTCCCACCACTGTCTCACCTTGATCTCCCACCACTGTCTCACCTTGATTTCCCACCACTGCCTCACCTTGATCTCCCACCACTGTCTCACCTTGATTTCCCACCACTGCCTCACCTTGATTTCCCACCACTGCCTCACCTTGATTTCCCACCACTGTCTCACCTTGATCTCCCACCACTGTCTCACCTTGATCTCCCACCACTGTCCAACCACTGCCTCACCTTGATCTCCCACCACTGCCTCACCTTGATCTCCTACCACTGCCTCACCTTGATTTCCCACCACGGTCTTACCTTGATCTCCCACCACTGCCTCACCTTGATCTCCCACCACTGCCTCACCTTGATTTCCCACCACTGTCTCACCTTGATTTCCCACCACTGTCTCACCTTGATCTCCCACCACTGTCTCACCTTGATTTCCCACCACTGCCTCACCTTGATCTCCCACCACTGTCCCACCACTGCCTCACCTTGATCTCCCACCACTGCCTCACCTTGATCTCCTACCACTGCCTCACCTTGATTTCCCACCACTGTCTCACCTTGATTTCCCACCACTGCCTCACCTTGATTTCCCACCACTGCCTCACCTTGATTTCCCACCACTGTCTCACCTTGATCTCCCACCACTGTCTCACCTTGATCTCCCACCACTGTCCCACCACTGCCTCACCTTGATCTCCCACCACTGCCTCACCTTGATCTCCTACCACTGCCTCACCTTGATTTCCCACCACGGTCTTACCTTGATCTCCCACCACTGCCTCACCTTGATCTCCCACCACTGCCTCACCTTGATTTCCCACCACTGTCTCACTTTGATTTCCCACCACTGTCTCAC
Organism: Beroe forskalii; assembly: GCA_011033025.1. NCBI lineage: Eukaryota > Metazoa > Ctenophora > Nuda > Beroida > Beroidae > Beroe > Beroe forskalii. The sequence goes on from WFMF01000138.1 coordinate 217,532, forward strand.
CTTGATCTCCCACCACTGTCTCACCTTGATCTCCCACCACTGTCTCACCTTGATTTCCCACCACTGCCTCACCTTGATCTCCCACCACTGCCTCACCTTGATTTCCCACCACTGCCTCACCGTGATTTCCCACCACTGTCTTACCTTGATCTCCCACCACTGTCTTACCTTGATTTCCCACCATTGTCTCACCACTGTCTAACCTTGATTTCCCTCCACTTCCTCACCTTGATCTCCCACCACTGTCTCATTCCGGGGGTGCAACTCTTCAGAAAGTCCTGGGGAACGTGCAGGGTCCGGTGGTTGTACATCTCGTCATCACGTGACCGCCTATCCTTATCCTGCCAGGTGAATGTGATCATAAGATTATGTTTGATACTATAATACACATTTTATCAAAAAATATTTCTAATATCCATCTCATTAAATCTTTTACCTTATAATGATTGTTTTATTCTAAGTATCTGACATGACTTTTTTCATTTTCGATCAAATATTACAATCACTTCAAGGCAAATTAGGAATCGTAAATACCTTTATGAGCTCCGGTTTCAGCCACTTGAGAGTATGATGTATATACTGAGCAGCTTGTCCCGACTGAGGAGCAATTAATCGTTATGCCGCAAAGAGTTGATGTGGTTTACAATGCTTCTGATTCTACTGTTATATTCGCATAGAAACAATTTATCAGCGACATCATGATATTAGTTAGCTGATTGCTTTGGGGATTACCATGGCTCGACTAATCATGCTGAATTGATGATGTCCTTATATAGGTCAAGCATCAATATATTCACGTACCTATTTATCTCAATTAATGAATGAATGTAACTATAATAATTCTTCAGAATCATTTGACAACAATTGACGTAACAATTTACAGTTGCCACGCCGAGTGCTTGAGGTTCCGAGAAAACTTCACCAAATTGGCTGCCGCAGCAACGGCAGTGGTGGCTGGCGTTACAGGTGTCCTTGGGGTAGAAGGTTTTCGAGGCAGTATAGGAGTTTTCAAAGAAGCAGGGGTTTGGGTGTTTGCCGGGTCATTTTGTGCGCGGACTGCGTTGTTCCCGTGCCATGGTTTTTGGGAGTTTTTGGGAAAGATTTTCGTTGGAGTGAGGATTCATTGTCGTCGTCCGCGTCGTCCCCAGGTTCGTAATCTGAAATTTCGAGGAATGTGAATAAAAGCAGTTATATCATTTGGATTCATTCGCATTACGATAATATTGGGCGACAATCTGAGTTTCTCTCGTAACTGGGAAAGTGCACAAAAGTTCAATTTCAAGCCCCCAACTATGATTTTCAGTAATTCCAAAATTTGCCCGAAGTAAACACTGAAGGGTTTAGTAACAGGTAAAAAGGTGCAAACCGGGATATTACGCACAGTTGTTTGAAGGCCAGTGTGTAATATCATTAAAGCTCGAAGGTTTTTACTGCGGGGAGTTTTGGTCTTTCTAAGTTTTTAAACCGAATTATGCCGACCTAACTCATTAAAATGGGTTGTTCAAACACAAGTAAATGTTTTTAAATTATGATATGGAGGTAAGAACTGGCTCTATCGTGCGAAATATTTTTGCGATAAATATATATATGAAAAAGAACTGGCTCTTTGTGCGAAAAAATATTTTGCGGGGCCCCGGTTTTTTAGTACAGACTTTAAATGGTGCCTATGGGTTTTAAGCACTGCAAAAACGTTGGGAAAATTTAATTTTTTAAAAAAACATAGTAATGTAGAACTCAAAGGGCCCAAAAGAAACCTATTGGGGCCCTTATGGGATGTTTCACCAATTCCAAAAAACCCCCAATGACGGGGTCAACCAAACACTATTGAAACGAAAATGCAGCAGCTCATCTTGACACTCATCCAGACGCGACGCGCCTAGGGAAAGCCGCGCCAAATGAAAAACAAATAATCTTTTTTCTTTTGTTGGAGATCGGGTTGGCCCCCTTATTTTCCCCAAAAATTTGGGAAAAAATGTTAACAATTGTAAACAAAACGCGTATGTTAACAATTTTCCCGGGGGCCCGAGTTCGTCAGGTTGAAATTCTGATGTGCAAAAAATTTTTGTGGGGATTAATAATGTTTTATGTTTTTTGGGTTGATTAGTGGGGGCCTCCTAGCCGCCAAAACCTTTTTCTCTCACAAATCCCCTTTTCA
>WFMF01000138.1:219786-297514 GCA_011033025.1 Beroe forskalii
CAACTCTTTCGTGTGCGGCGTATTTTGACGCGCGTTGTGCTTTTTGTTGCGTGCAAATGTGCTTCTTGCTGCGCAGTATCGTGCAAATCTTTTTTCCTTAAAAAACATATTAAGCACATCTGCGCGCCGCAGAAAAAACACGACTCGCGTCCTTATATGCCGCGCACGAAAGAGTTGGGGCACCCGATGTCATTGTTATGTCTTAGAATGGTGAATTGGCGACGTGATTAACCGCCTATTATTCGTATGCGATAATATGCACATTTAAGTTTTAATGATGCACGTATAAATACAATATGCAAATCACGTGAACATATAGTAGATGATTTATACATAATCATTCGAATATTTCGAGGCTCATCAACCGCTGTGAAAACTAAATCTAACAAAATAATACCCTCTGACTTTGGGAGCTGTCATGGTAACGCCCGAACCGTGGAAGGTTGTCACTGCATGGCTCCTAAAGTGAGAAAATATCCTATATGATGTGGGCAGTTCGAACTGCAGTTTTTGCGTCTTTTGTGTGCGCGTCTTAAGTTTGCGCGGCGTACAGACATATGAATAACATGTCTGTTCGCCGCACAAACGTCAGCGCAGACAAAACTATAAAAGGCGCGCACAGTTGAAATCGTCTACGTCATTGGTAACCTCTTTATATGGTTTTATAGGGAGCGCTCTCGTCCTTATTAAGTTTGTAATTTTACATGTGCTCGTGCTTTTTGATTACGTGACAGTTTTGATTTTTTAAATTCATTTAATAAACGGAAATCAGTTCCGATATTGCTAATGAAGGAGCTATAATTGGAATGGTCAATTTTCTTTTGAGCCGCTGCCAATACAGGATTAATTAACCGGTCTGTCCAAACACTGAATTAAGATACCCGTGTCGAAACAGGGCTGTGAATATTCTTTTCTGCTCTAGAACGCTGGTGATTTTCATGTCTAATTGAGTTACTAAGATGTAAGCTCTTATCAACCACGGTTGCCCCAAGGAGCTACCTAAGTAAGAAATTTTGAAGCATGAATCGTAGTTTAGTTTTATTCAGGCTCTATAAGTGCTACTTTTAAGAATCGATTGACGTTGAAAATATAAACCAATTCAATTTAATTCGAAATCATATTGATTAGATCAACAGACCCCGCTTTATAATTAAACTTTTGTTAATGTGCTGTGAGATGATAAAATCAATCATGAAGTTGAGATGAATATATCCATGCGTTTGATTTTTCATAAATAAAGACGTCAATATACCAGACATAATTCTTGGGAATTTATTGCGAAGTGATTTCTACAAGTGAACGCACAGTACTATGCCTAGTGATTTTCACATCGAAATCATATGCCACAATTCATGCTAGACGAAGGACTACGAGCCAAACTTCACATTCTCAACTTTTACATCTTCCATTCCATGACACGTTTCTTGGTATATTTCATGTTCACTCCCCAGGAAGTATGCTGAAACCTTGTCTAAGTCCTGGAACAATATCTTCCCCATAGTGCCATCTGATTTGACCAATCAGCATGAAGAGTTTGCGTGATACTGCCCGCTGATTGGTCTAGATACAATGTGCTGCGGATAAACCAATATATTGATTATATTAGTCGGCTCATGAACAAGATAGATTCCTCTGAAGTCTGAAGAATTTCACAGTTCGGGAATCCTGTAAATTCCGAATAACCAGTACCAGTACCCGGAATTCCTAGCAACTTCACACCGAAAGATAAATTAGGCCGTTTGTCCTGCCCAAAATTCATAACTCTCAGCCTTGATAGTGACGTAACTTTACCGCAATATTGTATATTTTGTCTATCGCAAGAAAAACTGAAACCTGCCATAAATCCTGGAACTTGCCAGGAATACTGAAACCTGTTGGCAGGACATTCCAAGCAGGCCTTGGTTGAGTGTAGGCTCTATACCTGCCAGAAGTACTGAAACCGGCTACGGGTGCCCACGATATTCCTAGACGTAGGTTATATGTGTAGGCTCTATACCTGCATAATAATAAGAAATCAAGCAGTAGTTTTGTAGGAAATATTACACCTACTCAGCAGTATAGTCTCACTTCCCAGTCTTCTCAGTCTACTCAGCACGATGTAAGATGTAATGTAGTCTGCATTGAGTGACATCATTATCATGGGTTAGCGTGATCAACAGCTGACGACAAGACGACTATTGTTATTGAAAGGCCCAGCTTATCAATACCCCCAGGTCACTTCTATGGATTGCACTATTTTAACAACACAGTCTGTTTAAAATCACCACCAGTCAGATTCAAGAGTTTAGGTTGAAGCTGATTTTCCGAAAACGGGAGAAATTTATTTCACAGATGGTAAAGTCATAAGGTATCCATATATCACAACCAATTTCCCTGAGTAGGTCTCATATGAAGTGAAGAGTAGTGTGTACTACGTACATGGCCAGGTTGGAAATTCAATTTGTTGTACAACTACAAGTAATAAGGTGATGAATGAGTATACGAGCTAGCTTTGCCAAACTTCAGATGATATATTCTCTTCTGGCAAAATAACGAATCAAAATAAATATCTAGCCATTCTAAAATCATAAAATTTGTTCAAGTTTTCGTCTAAAAAACAACGCTAGAAAAAGAAAAGGCCCATTAATCACTATTCACTAAGCACTTATCTTACTATATATAATGCGTGTTGTTAATATATATATATTTATTTATTTATGGCGATTCGTTTTCAAGTAGGCAACGAAATTCTTTTTTCATCGTGTTGCAAAAAACTTTATAATAAATCAGAAAAATAATATGAGATTTTTTTCGGCCACCCCTGAGGGGCGTGGTGGGCCACGCCCTTTTTTCGCCAAAATCAAAGTTTAGAATTTTTCCAAAATTCTTTCGCCATCGAGTTGCTTATGATGAATAAAAATTTTGAGAATTTTGTCCAAATTATTGGGTCACCCTGAGGGGTGTGGGGGCCACGCCCTTTTTCCGCAAAAAATTAAACTTTCGAATTTTTTCAAAATTCCTTCGCCATTGAGTTGCTTATGATGAATAAAAATTTTGAGAATTTTGTCCGAATTATTGGGCCACTCTGAGGAGCGTGGGAGGCCACGCCCTTTTTTTCGCAAAAATTAAACTTTCGAATTTTTTCAAAATTCCTTCGCCATCAAGTTGCTTATGATGAATAAAAGTTTTGAGAATTTTGTCCGAATTATTTGGTCACCCTAAGGGGCGTGGGAGGCCGCGCCCTTTTTTCGAAAAAAATAGATTTTCGAATTTTTTCAAAATTCCTTCGCTATGGAGTTGCTTATGATGAGTAAAGGTTTTGAGAATATTGTCGGCAATATTGGGTTACCGTTGGGGGCGTGGGAAGCTTTTTTTCGCAGAAATTAAAGTTTCGAATTTCCCCTCCAAACTCGCACGGTCAAATCACTGTCAAAAGGACATGTGGCCGTCAGCTCATGCGGCTGCCATCATTCGCCGTCCGTAGGACGGGAACCGACTAGTACATTATAATGACGACAATTTTAAAGCAATTCGATCTTTATACCAACCTTGGTATTAGTGAAATGTTTAATCAATATCATGGCTCGCCACTATTTTCCAGATGATTATCTACTTTTAAAAGCCTTTCATTTTTGGCCCGTATAATAATATCTTGATCTACTCATCTTTACTTTCACCAATCCCAGTCTCGGTCTAGATAATTCGATTAAATTCAATTCATCTGTAACTTATCATCCTAGAAAGCAATGTATTGATGTCTTTCAAATGCCAGATATCTTGCTGCATCTAACATACTACTACTTTTCAGGAGCATAAATGCTAGTCCTTTACCACTGTGTTCAATTTCAACTTTTCTTCTGAAGTTTTCAGCCATGAGCGCCATGATTGAGGTTCATGTCTGATTTATGCCAATTTTAAATTTCTTGCTCCTCGGCTGATTCATGTGAAATTGGCATCAAACACTAAATTAATACGACAATTGTCACACTTTTGCACCTTTTCGTGAATTCCAAGCATCCATGCAATTCCACCCGGCTCGAGCTTTTATTTTTTTTATTGTGCTCTGTATTTCTGGTAAATCTCTGTCACATCTCTGTGCTCCGTATAATTTCATGTTTGCCATACATGTTCTTCTCATACATGTTCTTTTCATCTTTAAACATAAACTCTCTGTCACATCTATGATAGCTGATAATTGTCACTGAATGTTTTTACATCTTTTAACATAGCCCCTCTGTCACACGTCTATAACAGCTCCCCGCCTGCCCCGGGGTTGCCCCCCGGCGTCAGTTTGCGGGGCTTGGGCGGTGGGTTTGATACTTTTACCCCCCGAACTGTAGTACTGAAGATTCAACTCCTCCAACTTCTTCCGCTTATCTACCTCCTGGGGAGGTAGGGTGTCAGGGGAGGAGAAATTAGGAGTTTCAGAAGGTGAGGAGTTTTCTGTGAGAGTCAGACTGCAGAGTCAGAGTTAGGGTTTTCGGAAGGAAAGGAGAAAGTATCACTAAGGGGAGTAAAGTTTGAAGGAAAGAGGTTGAAGAGGGCTTTTGAGTAAGAGGTTGTGTGTCAATTTTCATGGGGGGCGTCAAATACCTGCATGATGTCCTTAGCCATCTTGTTGGAGCTGTGGAAGGGATGTCTACCATTCCGGATAGCCTTCCTGTAGAAACAGTGCACCGATACAAACATCACTACTGGTAGGATGAGCAGGAGCCACATTGCTGGTGTGAAGTCCCCTTTCACTTGAACAGTTTTCTGGGGGGAAAGAAGGGCGATTAGAGTTGCTAGATCTAGTTTTAATGGTCATTTTCGGTCTCTGGTAAAAAAATGAAGCGTGGTCGATTACATGGGCTATACCAGGTATGAACTTTGAAGCTACATCTTCTCAGCTAGTACTCACAGATTTGGACTGAGAGAAGTCCACCAGTTTAACCACGCAGGAATAAGCCCCACTGTGGACTTCCATGGTAGATGCTATCCGGAGTATAGCTTCCGTTTGGTATACGTAATCACCCGTTATCACGTCGAACTTGTAAGATACCCCGTACTCTGTGGAGGTTTAATTCTGGGCGTCCTTTCTGAAACAGAATTAGATCAAAAAACGATCTCAAGTCAATTAAAGTGTAAATTCGCGATTAACTTTTGACTAACTCTGTTACGGAAAGTGCTGCTGATCTGTATGCTGTGAAGTGTGAGTGTGATTACCAGATTACTTCCACCTGTTAGGTGCCAATGTCAGTACTCTGATAGTTAACGTGTCATTGAACTTGCATGTAACTTTATATGTAACTTCTCAGCTACATTTTAACGCCGTAGAGTGTTAATGCCCCTGGTCCGGAAACATCGTGAGTTTGCAGACTCGTAAGGAAAGTTGAAGCTTCCTGGACCTGTTGTTAATGCCAAACAATTCTTTGAAAATCTAAGCAAAAATTTTATCTGAATTCTAAGAAGAACCAAGATAAAACATCCTCCCACACTCATAACTTCATAGCTTGATAGATGCTACTTATTTCTCAGGCTTAAGGAGGTAAAGCGCTTTTAGCATATAAGTTACACTTCATAACTCGCCTGGTGTGAGTCTGTATAGAATGAGAATTTTACCATTTCTATGGATTTAATTCATAGAATGTGCGGTGTTAAAATTTTAGCTTGTACACGCAGTAATTATCTCTAGGTTTCAATATATTCTCGGAAAAGAACGTTGCTGTACAGCAAAGACAGAGAGAGAGAGAGAGACGAAGAACCTTAATTGCTCACTTTTTATGGTTATTCACCCCCATACTCTTTACCACGAAAAAATTTTAAAAAGTGAGTGAACAGTAAGAGGTTTTCTATTCGTGAGGAACGAAAATGAGGGTTTACTGTTAAGAGTAAAACTTCTGATGCATAATTCTCTCAGAGCACTAAAAATGACAAGAGTAATAGTTTGAATTTATTTCAAAATTACCAAAAAAAACTAAAGTTCTCAATATCTATAAAAATCCACAGGGACACTGCGATGAAATTAAAAAACTAACCTGTTGGAGACCCCATCAATGTAGGAAGTAGAGCTGGTTCCATCGTTGTTGGATGTTTTCTGAGCGAGTTTGGTGGGAACTTGCCAGGAAATGTCAGGAAGGGGGAGTCCGTCACTTGTCAGGGAGTGGGCGATGCACTTCAGACTTACTTCCAGGCCTGTGTGCAGTGGTAAATTGGCAAATGGACTGAAATATAATCTGTTGGGTCCTGCTTAGCTTTTATCGAAACAGCTTTTAGGTCGGGACTTCCATCGGCGTAATACTTTTGGGAATTGGCAGAATTTCCCCATTTAGGGTCTTAGGGTCTAACTTCTAAGTCATTACCTTACCTTGGTCGACATTGATCTTATCATCAGTGTACTTGATTGTTCGCTCAGCGCTGTAGTCAAGGTGAAAATCCACTCCAACTGGAAGTGAAAGTAATGAAAGTTCCATTTTCGCCAGTTCATATTCAAGCAAAAACGTCTCAGAATTATACCAAAATCGATACCGCAATGATTATTCCTCTACAGTAGTCACTGATAAGTTTCCCTGAGTAAGAACATTATAACTTCCACGTTCCTCTCACCGAATGTACACAGTTCCCTGAGCTCTCTATCGAATGTCCCATCATCAGTACAGAGCAGGCTGACTGGTCCGTTGTGTTCTCTGGGGAAGTAACCGTGCTGGCACTCCACCTGCAATAATGGGGTCTCAGACTGTTGAGTGTTGCGTAGCATGGGTGTCATGAGTTCGAGAAATGGGAATCATTCTGAAATTTCTGAGTTGTGCGGCACCATGTCCGAGCGGGGATGTTCTGTAAGTTCAGTATCACGCACGTACAAATTGCGGTCGTGTGGAAATTAAGGAGGGCATTCTTAGAGCTCAAAACAGTGTTGCCGTACATTTAACAGGCTTGGTTAGATTGTTACAATGTATGCACATCTTGGTTATAAAGAGGAAAGACAATCATTTCGTGTAACTGAATAATCGGATAATTATTTATGAGCTGAATAGCGGAATGAGTAATTTTCATTAAAAGGAGAGCCAAGACGAGAATATATTGAAAATTACGCCTCAGTTTCTCATCATCAAAATTAGATGAATTTGCTTGCCAGGTTTCAGAAAATTGTGATTTTCTCACAAGAAAGAAATCGTTAAGGTTATGCAAACATGCATCCAATTAGAACTGATTAGAAACACGCATACCTTCATTTGATTTGAATAATTAATGTTATTAAAAGTTCTAACTCCTATAATTACTCACGTTTATTCTCTGTTTGTGCTCTGGAAAGTTTTTAAATCATGCTACTTTGGTTCCATCCACAAGCCACAATATCCTACCCAAAGTCCAATAAAGGTTTCAATATTGCGTTTCCATAACTTCTATACAAACTTATCCCTTAAGTCAGAGAATTAAAAAAAGTCCATAGCTGATTTAAAGTTTTTTGCCAAAATTTTGCCAATATATTTCCTTGTGTTTGGGATTACCTCTATTGACTGGCCTCTGTGTATGGTTTGTGCTGCTGTGGGGTTAAGGAAGTTGGATATAGCTTCTGATTCTGTCAAGGTGCAAGGGTATCCTGAGGGAGATTAAGATCAGATCTTCGGATTGATACATTTGGTTATTCTGAGTACAATAAAATTGTCTGAAAGTCCATACAAATGGGAGAAATCCTTAGAGATACTATAACTATATGCATATGAGATCTTGTAATTACCTTCCCTGATCAACTTCATATCAACTTTGTCAAATTTTCGTTCATCACCTCATGCTACTTCATATATTTTAGGGGTTGTTTTGTCTAACCCTAATTTTTTTTGTCTAACCCTAATTAAACCTTAATCATTCTAATTACTCCTTCCTAATTACTCCTTCATCAACTCACCCTGCCACTTCTGGACGCAGGAAGGGAAGGCATGATTGAATGTACCGTTCTCATCGGTACACCGTAGCCTCGTGTGACTCGATGAAAAGACGTACGTTTCATCGCACAGATACGTCACTTCATCGCCTGTTCAGGGGAAGAGGGATGATGACGTCATTATCAGGGATTAGAGTGGGGAGTTGATGACGATTAGCAACATTTAGTGGTCTTCAGAGTTGATTCTGTCAATTATATCGTCCGTTTAAAACGTATAATCTAGTTTAAAACGTCTAATCTAGTTTAAAACGTCTAATCTAGTGTATGGTTGGAGGATAACTTTTAAATAAATTGCCCTCTCTTTACCGGAAATTGGATTTGTAGGACTGAGTAAATTTTTAAAAGTCTGCTAACGACTAATTTCTGGAAATTGGTTTGATTATCAGACGGCATTGTCTGTTGTCTGTTTCGTCCAAACGTTATACCGGGTTATTAAAAACCCAGAAAAAATATATCATCCTGATCCATTAAAGCTCTAAAGAAGAAAATCTGATAGAGTATTCAACAAGAAGCTTTCAATGACACAGTTTTGACCTGTTACTAGGACTGAAGCAATCAAAGGAGAAATCAAAAATCGTCCTAATCTAGTAATCTTGGAATTTATACCTATAAAATTGGTATAAATTGGTTGAATGGGTTGACCAAGGACCCTCAGCTCACCCAATTTCGAGCCTTGAGTTCTCTTATTATCTAACCAGTCAAAACCTGGATTAACTCTGCCCCCTGGATTACCTGGATTAAGTCTGTCCCCCGAGGTGTATCCCACACAGGATCCGTGGCTTATGTTGCACTTCACCTCACACTCCACTATTTCGTTACACGTTGGGAGGAGGGAGGATATGTCTGTGGAGGATGGTCCACAATCCACTTGGGAGTTACCCTGCGTGGAGACGTGTTAGAGGGGTTCAAACACGGTGACGGAGTTTCACTACGGTAAATTGAGTCAATTACTGAATCCTGGAAAAGTGCCAATTGTCACCTCCCTCCTTTGCTTCAGTCTCCTACACCTCTTCCTATCCAATTCATCAGACCCTGTCATGATATTCATACAATCACAAAATAATTTTACCTGTATCTGAAAGCCCTCGTAGCAATCCACTAGGATCCTATCTCTCAGCTGATCATCCCGAGTCTGATACACCGCCCCATTCGCCACTGTCACGTTGTCACATGTCATGATGACATGGTCACCTTGGTTACTTGTCTCGTCACCTTGGTTACTTGTCTCGTCACCTTGGTTACTCGTAGTGACGTCATCGTTTGCAGGAGTAGAGGAGACCAGGAGGGGTGAGGAGGAGTGGGGGTAGTGAGGAGTAAGCAGGGGAGCAATTAGGATGAGCAGCCACCTGTGAAGAGGTCGGAGTTTGGTCCTTGGTATTAAATCTCATTGGGGTATGCATGATTTCCCCAAATGAGCCTCCCAGCTCCCTATGAATCTGAAGGTTCATAGGGAGCTGGGAGGCTTATTTGAGGGTATCTAAGGTTCAAAGAGAGGCTTATTTGTGGTGTATTTCATTTCCAGGTTCATAGGTAGAATTCGTTGAAGGCAATTTCCGAACTTTCTTCAGTATTGCAAACGTGACAGTAACTGCAAGCAATTGTGAGCCAATTATAGGGTTGCTGGAAAATGTGTTTAACTGAAGCCTATATATCTCAATCTGTTGATAGGTCACACTTTTGTCGGCATATTTATTTTACAATTATTTTCCTCTTCTACCACCCTACTGTACTACTGTATCAGGGGTAGTACCAGCTACAAGTCAGGATGAGCATGGTGCAAAACAAAAGTTTTAATGTGCGACCTGTCTGATATCTAACAAAGGCAGTGTTATGTGACAAACATTGCTTATTGCTACAATAAACAATGTTTGTCAGAAGGCGGCTGCTGGTCCTTCTCTCCACAAACCAAGAACCTACACAGGAAATCCCTTTCATTCAACCTTGTCTAATATCTAAACAATATAAGGATTTATGGCCTAGGTTAAGTCTAAGTTTAGTCTAAGTTTAATCTAGGTTTCACAGCATGATGTGCGTGACAGAGTCGGCCTTTCTTCTTTGCATTCTTTTCGAAACAATGAAAATTCAAATGGAGTCATTAGTAACACAAAGAATATAATTTTTAAGAGGAAACCGCATAAAGCAAGGCTCCAATCTTCATGAGAAAGTTCATTTGGCAAAATTGGGTTGGCAAAATTCTAAATTTATGGCCAACCTCTGAAGTTGGTGTCTTGGTTAATACACAGGCCCTTGCCTGATCAGATCCATATTGGTTGAGATTCTTGCCCAACGGGCTTCGGCCATCTAAACGGAAACCGGATACATTCCTTGGGCTTAGCCCCAGGAGACTATCCTTAATTCATGGACTTTGTAAGTTCTTAAATGTGCTTAAATGTGCTTAAATGTTATACGTACCATCGAATCTTGAAACAACTGCTGAATTCCATAAGACCTTCTTGTACATTGTCTGACAAAGCTGTTAAATTGGTTTTTCTAAAATCACAGAATTTTACCATATCAATGAAATTTGCAAGCGGCTAATATCAAAATGGACACTGAATGTAAGAATTTAATTGTAGAAATCTCTAAAATTTACATTGTATTGGCAATAAAATGTACTATGTACATTGTACAAAGACCTAAAGTGCACATTGTACAAGACAATAAAATGTACATTGTACATTGTACATAAGGCCCTAAATGTACATTGTGCAAAGGCCAAAACGCTAAAATATTCATATTACAAGTAACTAAAACTTTCAAAGTAGCATAAGCGTAGGATAAGTAATAAGAATATGAGAATATATGATGTAATTGTCCCTTTTGTCTCGTTTGTCTCTTCTCTAGACCTACAGAGTACTTAGAGTAGTTAAGAGCCTCGGTATATGGAGACAGGGTACTGAATGGTGACCCTCATTCAATATGTTCATCACAGCGAAGGTATTACAAGCAAGCAGATATATATAATTTATATGCCCTGTTGTGCAACAAAACAGGCAAACAAAATGGGTTCCAACACGTGTAAACAATGCTAGTTGCTCACAACAAAACATCACAAATTGCCGGAGGTCAATAGATATCATACTTAAAATCCTTGTGAAATCGCTGGTGTCCGTTGCTTCGCACGAGCCGTTGAAACAGAAGTAAATTATTCTATTGTTTGACGAAGACAATGAGAGAATATCATCATAGGTGGTACTAAAACGTCATAGACTCAAAATAACTTCTTACTATAAACCCTGATAATGACGTTGTCAATAAACTATTATACTCTAAACCCTGATGATGATATCATCAACTAATCACTCTAAACCCTGATAATGATGTCACCAGTTCACTTCTCTAAACCCTATAATAATGACGCCATCAGCTCATTACTTTATTATTAAGCCTGAAGACGACGTTTTCAGTTCACTACTCTAAGCCCTGATAATGAAGACATCAATTTTCTATTTCCAACCCTTATACCTATAATATGATCATTTCACAAGTTCACTTCTCTGCACTGTTTCATGATAGCAGGCCGCTTAACCACGCGTAGTTAGACTTAGAGTCAATCGCGTATCGTTATTCGCTACTAAAGTAACGAATTTTATAGGAACAAAGTGATAAATAAGCAAATAGTCATCAATATCAGTATCACAACATTAGATATACCCATTCTATGCCAATAATATGACCAAAAGACCAGATATATGATTTGGGAAAATGATTTGGTCAAATGTTCCAGGCATCGATCGCATTTAACTGGTTAATGACCTTGAGTAAAACTTTCTTATTACCGTTACTGCTAGCTTTTATAGTTTTATTTTTACAGATATTTGTTATACGTGACTCCAGAGCATATGTCTTACCGGGATATTTCTTTACCGGTTAAGCCAAGTATTTAGATAGTTAAATGTCAAGTAAACCGGGCCAAATATATGCGAATTTTACAATTTGAAAGCAGAATATTCACATTTTAAAGCACATTTTGAACAATAAAGAAAAGGAATGATCTTAGATTTTTTTGTGAATAAGTGGTGTTTAGATTTAGAGAGGTAGTATAACTATAATATAAGTGGCATGATAAAGAGCGCTTTATCTCAAACAAAAACAGGCAAAATATATTGTCAAGCGTCAACAAACAGAGACAGGCAAATATTGCCAACAAGCAACAAAATGCAAATCAGCAACTACTTTGCGCCAAAGGGCAACATTTCCATAATATTTTGCACAATCGAGCTTCTTTGCTCGTTCAAGCATAATGCATATGCAATGCGGATTGCGGTAGCTATTTGACTTTGAGTAGTTATAAAATCCTCACTTTGATATTGAATACTAATAATCCTCACTTGAATGTATGAGGATTGAGGAATTATAGCATAAGAACGATACAAAGATAGACGGCAAAACACAAGGTTTGGTGGTCCTCCTCAATTGTAAATTCCGCTTTATAACGCGAACGTGTGTGGCTGCTATTATACTGCATTTATTGATGGGATGCAAGCATTGTTGTATAACTTCATTGTTTACTTCATTAGTTCATTATATTTATACAAACTTGGTCTTGCCACCTGCTGATGAAAGCTATGCAGCTATATTCGTAGGGAATAGGCGTATAAAACGGGATTGTAAGACGCTACGAATGAGAGTCAGGCTGTGTGACGTCATCAATTCGCCATTATAACCCCTCATGATGACGTCACTCGAAATGCCGAGAGGGGCAGCCGAGGGAACCCATTGAGGAGTTCCGGCGATCATCATCCCATTGAGCGCGGTATAATGGCCAAAACCGCCGGTATATCATTATGTTCATATGCTGCCCTATTACAGGTCGAGTTGAATAGCGGGCCTGCACCCCCCGCCACCGGTTAAAGGTTTGATTACAGCTGGTTTCGAGAGAGTGTTGGGCCGTTTAGAGTCATTATCAGGGTTTAGAATGTCTAATTAATGACACAATGCTGTCAGTTATCATACAGTGCATACAAAGGCCGTCAATAAGCTGACATGCACACAATGGGGACTGGCAGAAAGAGAGCCATGTTCGTGCATCTTCCTAGGTCGTACAGGGGCCAAATTCAAAAGCAGACCTGTCATTTGCCAAAAACTCTCGCCTCTATTATTCAATTTGCTTTATGCCTTAATGGCTAATTACCACGAATGCGCTAAACAATTGAAGAATAGAAGCGAGCCAGTTTTGTGGATATATCAACTCTGCAGTTTACCGTTAGAAGTGTAAGGTAGCAAAATACGTTGCAACTTATGGATCACTGCAAAGCCTGGAATTAGAAAACGTGGAAATCTTGAGACTGCAATACAGAGGAATGCAAATGAAAGTTGTTGAAAAACTGTCCTAACAAGAAACTTTTAATTCTATCAATTTATTATAAGGCAACATCGGAACTATCATGTAAAAACTTATACATATTCTGCTGTAGTAGACATGTCCAATGTCAACACCTCCTAATGAATTAATGATATAATGACTGAATTTAATACTTCAACAGATGTAAGAAGAAGTCCAAAAATCACGTTATAAAACTAGCCTGCAAGAAAGAATAAAAATGGCTATAAGTAGAAATAGTTTAACGAAAAAAAACTTCAAAAGGAACACTAAATAATTCAAATCAATATAAAAGATAAACTGGAGTGGGTAAAAAATAATTAAAACTTCAAGTATTGAAATCAAAATCATAAAATTAAGTCAAAAAGACTGAAAACGTAATTATAGTTCCACTTGGTCCTAGGATAAAAACTTCATATTATCTTAGATATTCTAAACATGAGTTCTGCAGCAGGGCAGGCTGTTGTATAACAGTCTGAATAAACACTGCAAAAACCACAAAATACCAAAAAATACACAATCCTATAATATTTATATCTGATGCTAAAAGTAGACCACAAGCTTACAAAAATACCCCAATACTGCCATCAATTTCACCCACTCATCACTCTAAAGCCTGATACTGACGTCAATAAATATCTATTATTTTCACACTCTTCAGGCCTCCTATATGGGCTCCCAAACAACTAAAGCTGTCAGGTATACTGGAGTAGCTATACCGGACGTGTATACCTACGCTTTCGACAGATTTCAGACCGTCTTGTGGAGCTCAGTGTGCAATTAAGGTATCTGACAAGTGCCATAACCACTGAAGGCATTGCACAAGACACGACCGAACAATTGCAGTAAATGCAGTGTTTAGGGAGCAGTGGAGAGTTAGGGAGCAGTGAAGAGGTTAGGGAGCAGTGAAGAGTTAGGGAGCAGTGAAGAGTTTAGGGAGCAGTGAAGAGTTTAGGGAGCAGTGGAGAGTTTAGGGAGCAGTGAAGATTTAGGGAGCAGTGAAGATTTAGGGAGCAGTGGAGAGTTTAGGGGGCAGTGAAGAGGTTAGGGAGCAGTGGAGAGTTTAGGGAGCAGTGAAGATTTAGGGAGCAGTGGAGAGTTAGGGAGCAGTGAAGAGTTAGGGAGCAGTGAAGAGTTGGGAGCAGTGGAGAGTTTAGGGAGCAATGAAGATTTTAGGGAGTATTGAAGAGTTTAGGGAGCAGTGAAGAGTTAGGGAGCAGTGGAGAGTTTAGGGAGCAGTGGGGAGTTTAGGGAGCAGTGAAGAGTTTAGGGAGCAGTGGAGAGTTTAGGGAGCAGTGAAGAGTTTAGGGAGCAGTGAAGAGTTAAGGGAGTAGTGGAGAATTAGGGAGCAGTGGGGAGTTAGGGAGCAGTGAAGAGTTAGGGAGCAGTGGAGAGTTAGGGAGCAGTGAAGGGTTAGGGAACAGTGGAGAGTTTAGGGAACAGTGGAGAGTTTAATGAGCAGTGAAGAGTTAGGGAACAGTGAAGAGTTTAGGGAGCGGTGGAGAGTTTAGGGAGCAGTGAAGAGTGAGGGAGCAGTGAAGAGTTAGGGAACAGTGATGAGTTAGGGAGCAGTGGAGAGTTTAGGGAGTAGTGGAGAGTTTAGGGAGCAGTGAAGAGTTAGGGAGCAGTGGGGAGTTTAGAGAGCAGTGGAGAGTTAGGGAGCAGTGAAGAGTTAGGGAGCAGTGGAGAGTTAGGGAGCAGTGAAGAGTTAGGGAGCAGAGAAGAGTTAGGGAGCAGTGAAGAGTTAGGGAGCAATGGAGAGTTTTGGGAGTAGTGAAGAGTTTAGGAAGCAGTGGAGAGTTTAGGGAGCAGTGGAGAGTTTAGGGAGTAGTGAAGAGTTTAGGGAGCAGTGGAGAGTTTAGGGAGCAGTGGAGAGTTTAGGGAGCAGTGAAAAGTTAGGGAGCATTGAAGATTTTAGGGAGCAGTGGAGAGTTTAGGGAGCAGTGGAGAGGCCTGAGCGTGACTTAAACCTTAAACTTTAAAGTTAAGTATTGGAGCTAACATAAAATCATAACCCATGTTCAAATCTAACTCATACTGAGCAAATGTAGGCTGGATAGTAGATTTTAATTAATTTGCAGACTAGGGTACTGGTAAATATCCAGCAAATTCAATTGTAATGGCTGGGAAAGTACATAATGAAGATATGTAAATACGTGGCTTAATTATAGTGAAATACAGCTGGTATGTGAACCTTAGAATTCTGCAGAAATTCATCCTCTGGTCACTGATCATTCACATTAATTTAAAAGACTAATTAAATTGTATGAAGCTTGCTGCTAATTTTAGTCATGTAGGTATTATATTATGTTTGGTGGGAATATGGAAGAAGCTGACTCATAAACCATGAACTTTGGAGGGTTAATCTCTCCAAGCTTCCAAGAGCTCAAGAAAACTTGTGAATAAACCATTGCAGAAAGCCTTTATCAATTAACAAAAGAAAGCTACAATAGAAACATTAAACTGCAGAACTGAGAACTGCGAATTAAATTGAACCATAATCCAAAAGCAAGACTGGCCAGCCTCTCTAAGTCTTCATACCATGTACGTATTCAATATAGGCCTAGGAAAACTCACGGCAACTCTGACAAGAAAACCTTACAAAGTTTAAAATGTGACCAGGAAACGACCAGTAACTCTGTTAGACCTAAAGTCTGCTAGAAGTAGCACTACACTCTACAACAGGACAAACTTCTCTGGCTTTGTGTACAGTTTCACTGGGTTTAATTAAACATTCTACACACTTTACACTAGCCAGACGTTGTTCCCCCCTCCTGTTTGGTGTAGACATAGGACTATACGGCCCTCTGGGGGGGGGGGCTCCCTTGAATTCTCCCCCTGAGAAAATGTAAGTCTAACGGGGGGAGGGGGTTGGGGGTTTGGCCCATTATAGTCAAATATTTGTGCAATGGCATAGGGACAGCCGTCAAACAATTTCCCGCACAATCAACAATGCTTGTGGGGACAATCTATCAGTATTACTATTAGGGCACAAGGAAGAATGCTGCTATTTGTCCATAAATTTCCTAGAAAAATACCACGTAAAAACGTTTTAAGAATGCTAATATAAGTCTGAGATCATCTTCCTCTAACTCGTATGAGACTTAGTGCCCGCTAGCATTAGCCAGCTTTTCACAAGGTGTTATATGCCTCTAATTGTAAATGTTTGCATGATAAAAGTATGTCTATGGCTATACAGAAATCGCAAAAAGGGAAAGTCGAAACTAAGGGTCATACTCAGTAAGCAACAGATGTGACTATCATGACTAAAAGGTCTTTCGAATTCAGTCAAAAACAGGGTATAACGACGAGCGTGCGTTAAACATTGACGGGTTAAACTGAAAATATTAAACTTTAAACAGCAATATGAATATAAACGTCGTCTATAGCTGTAATAGCCGTAATCGTAGATCATGTTAAATCAATAGAGGCAGATTCGTAATCAGAACTTCAGTGGTAAATCAGCAAGTTGTGTGCCATACAGAAGTATAGGCAGGACTAAGTGATGACATGGTTATGGTTTAGGGTGGTGGATTGCCGATGATATAAATAATTCAGTGAGGGAGTGCAGCGTTTTGTGTGGAGTTGCTGAAAGCTGCAGAGAGGCGTTTGAACTTGCCCGTGGGCTAATGCTACGATCGTGTGTCGTGGGTGTAAAATAGTAAAATATGGATCAGGGTGATCAACGTCATCAATTCACTATTCTCAACTTTGATTATGAGGTCACTTTTAGATTCGCCTACTGTTTTTCTCCCCCCAAAGAATTTTAACCCCAGCTGCTTTAGATAGTTAGATATACGAATTAGCATGACCTGAAACATTTCATGAAGCTACTGCAAGACGTGTTGATGGTGTATTTTACTCAGTGCATTACATATCGAGTGGATAGGGTTTAAACAAATCAAAGGATTGTTTAAACTATGGAGTGTGGCTGGTGTTGATGTTTGTATCGGTGCACTGTTTCTACAGGAAGGCTATCCGGAATGGTAGACATCCCTTCCACAGCTCCAACAAGATGGCTAAGGACATCATGCAGGTTGGTCTTCTAATCGAAACACCTATTACATCATGCAGGTATTTTACGCCACCCTTGAAAATTGAAGTTACATGAAAATTGACACACAACCTCTTACTCAAAAGCCCTCTTCAACCTCTTTCCTTCAAACTTTACTCCCCTTAGTGATACTTTCTCCTTTCCTTCCGAAAACCCTAACTCTGTGAAAACCATAAAAACTTACCTTACTCTCTAACCTTAACCCTTGTCCCTTACTCTCTGAAAACACCTCACTATCTGAAACCCCCAACTCTCTGAAAACCCTTACCTTACTTTCTGAAACGCTAAATCTCTCTCTCTCTCTCTCTCTCCCTCTCTCTCTCATCCCCTTACGACTAACCTCTGAAAACCCCTACTTCCCCCACCCCTGACACCATCCCTTTCCCCAGGAGGTAGATAAGCGGAAGAAGTTGGAGGAGTTGAACCTTCAGTACTACAGTTCGGGGGGTAAGAGTATCAAACCCACCGCCCAAGCCCCGCAAACTGACGCCGGGGGACAACCCCGGGGTAGGCGGGGTGCTGTGATAGACGTGTGACAGAGGGGCTATGTTTAAAGATGAAAAGGACATTCAGTGACAATTATCAACTTATCAGCTATCATAGATGTGACAGAGAGTTTATGTTTAAAGATGAAAAGAACATGTATGAAAAGAACATGTATGAAAAGAACATGTATGGCAAACATGATATACGGAGCACTGTGTCAGTGTGATCTATGTGACAGAGATTTACCAGAAATACAGAGCACTATAAAAAAAGTAAAAACTGGAGCCGGGTGGAATTCCATGGATGGTTGGAATTCACGAAAAGGTGCAATAGTGTGACTATTGTCGTATAAATTTAGTGTTTGATGCCAATTTCACATGAATCAGCCGAGGAGCAAGAAATTGGCATAAATCAGACATGAACCTCAAAAAAGGGGGGTGGCCGACATATTTTTTTGTTTTTTTTGTTTTTTTGTTTTTGTTTTTTCAAAAATCACATTTACCTTAACAAAAAACAAAAAAACAAAAAAAAAAAAAACAAAAAAAACAAAAAAACAAAAAAACAAAAAAAAACAAAAAAAAAAACAAAAAAAAACAAAAAACAAAAAAACAAAAAAACATAAAAAACAAAAAAAAAAAAAAAAAAAAAACAAAAAAACAAAAAAAACAAAAATACAAAACAAAAAAACAAAAACATGAAATACAAAAATACAAAATTACAAAATAGATTAAAAAACAAATAAAGAGTAAATATAATACTATTGATACATCAAGTTATTAAGGTTGGCGTAGTAACCTTCTGCTGAATTGAGTGTGGAAAATCCATTTTCACATTCATTTTGTCAGTTCGAGCCCACATAACCAAACCTTATTCTAACTCGGAACAAACAACATTGGTCACGTATTTCTTATCAATTCCTTCAACTCATCGACGTGAACTCAACGGCTGAAATACAGAAACTGACATCAAGTTTACGTGCTTCTATCGCATCTGAACTTGTTTCAAGGTAATCAAGTCGAATGACCTATGCAAATATAAATTTCTCGAAATCCCCTAATTTCTAGAAAACATCCACGTGAACTTACGTGCTTCACAATTTCATCGTAGATTTCTCATTCCTATTTATTGAGGCATTGAGAAACCATTATCACTTCGTCATTGTATCACCGAATAGGGCTACATTCTTAAGTTTCGGTCTTAAACGTAATTTCAAGCATTTGGCAGTTACATTTTTTAGAAGCCTCCTGCGACAAAAAATTTTCGACCGATCGCCTTAAATTGAGAACTCCTCTATTGCTAAATCTCTAGGTCTAAAAGCAATGTGTATCGAAGTAAAACACAATCTGGCGAAAACTCTCTGAGTTACAGATGTTCAGAGTAGGGAAAATAGCGTTCTATCGCAAAATACTTTATTACAGTGGTTTCACTTGATTTTGAAGACGACACCACAGCAGCAAAATGGGCACAAACCAAATTCCCTTTCATATTTTTTGTATTTTTGGTTTTCATGTTTTTGGTTTTTATGTTTTTGTTTTTGTATTTTTTTGTTTTTTTGTTTTTTTTATTTTTTTGTTTTTATTTGTTTTTTTTGTTTTTATGTTTTTATGTTTTTAGTTTTTTTTATTTTTTTTTTTTTTTTTTTTTTTTTTTTTGTTTTTATTTTTTGTTTTTATTTTTTTTTTTTTTTTTTTTTTTTTTGTTTTATTTTTTTTTTTTTTTTTTTTTGTTTTTGTTTTTTCAGAAAACAACATTTACCTTAACAAAAAACAAAAACAAAAAATAGGTCGACCCCTTGGACTGGTGAAGGTAAAGATGAGTAGATCAAGATATACACGGACCAAAATGGAAAGGCTTTCAAAAGAAAACAATCATCTGGAAAATTCTGAAAAATAGTGACGAGCCATGATATTGATTAAACATTCCACTAATACCAAGTTTGGTATAAAGGTCGAATTGCTTTTAAAATTTAAATTGTCGTCATTGATGAGTGCTTAGTGAATAGTGATTAATGGGCCTTTTCTTTTTCTAGCGTTGTTTTTGACGAAAAATTGAACAAATTTTATGATTTTAGAATGGCTAGATATTTATTTTGATTCGTTATTTTACCAGAAGAGAATATATCATCTGAAGTTTGGCAAAGCTAGCTCGTATACTCATTCATCACCTTATTACTTGTAGTTGTACAACAAATTGAATTTCCAACCTAGCCATGTACGTACTACGTAGTACGCACTTCTCTTCACTTCATATGAGACTCACTCAGGGAAATTGGTTGTAATATATGGATACCTTATAATGTCCTGGCAACAGGTTTCAGTATTCCTGGCAAGTTCCAGGATTATGGCAGGTTTCAGTTTTCCATGCGAGAGACAAAATATAAAATAGTGCGGTAAAATTCCGTCACTATCATGGCTGAGAATTATGAACTATGGGCAGGACAAACGGCCTTATTTATCTTTTGGTGTGAAGTTACTATGAATACTGACTACTGGTACTGGAATGATATTCGGAATTTACTGGATTCCCGTAGTGTGAAGTTCTTGAGACTTCAGAGGAATCTATCTTGTTCGTGAGCCGACTAATATAATCCAATATATTCGTTTACCCGCAGCACTTTGTTTCTAGACCAATCAGCGGGCAGTATCACGCCAATCCCTAGTGCTGATTGGTCAAATCAGATGGGTAAAATAATGTTCCAGGACTTATATACAAGGTTTGAGCTTACTTCCAGGGGAGTGAACGTGAAATATACTAAGGAACGTATCATGGAATGGAAGATGTACAAGTTGAGATGTGAAGTTTGGCTCGTAGTTCTTCGTCTAGCATGAATTGTGGCATATGATTTCGATGTGAAAATCACTTAGCATAGTACTGTGGGTTCCCTTGTAGAAATCACTTCGCAATAAATTCCCCATAATTATGTCTGGTATATTGACGTCTTTATTTATGAAAAATCAAACGCATGGATATATTCATCTCAACTTCATGATTGAATTTATCATCTCACAGCACATTAACAAAATTCAATTATAAAGCGGGGTCTGTTGATCTAATCAATGATTTCGAATTAAATTCAATTGGTTTTTATTTTCAACGTCAATCGATTCTTAAAGAGTAGCATCTAAGCAGACATTTGTACTTATAGAGCCTGAATAAAACTAAACTACGATTCATGCTTCAAAATTTCTTACTTAGGTAGCTCCTTGGGGCAACCGTGGTTAATAAGAGCTTACATCTTGCTAACTCAATTAGGCATGAAAATCACCAGCATTCTAGAGCAGAAAAGAATATTCACAGTCCTGTTTCGACAAGGGTACCTTAATCAGTGTGAACAAACCGGTTAATTAATCCTGTATAGTGTATTGACCATTCCAATTATAGCTCCTTCATTAGCAATATCGGAACTGATTTCCGTTTATTAAATGAATTTAAAAAATCAAAACTGTCACGTAATCAAAAAGCACGAGCACATGTAAAATTACAAACTTAATAAGGACGAGAGCGCTCCCTATAAAACCATATAAAGAGGTTACCAATGACGTAGACGATTTCAACTGTGCGCGCCTTTTATAGTTTTGTCTGCGCGGCTTACGTTTGTGCGGCGAACAGACATGTTATTCATATGTCTGTACGCCGCGCAAACTTAAGACGCGCACACAAAAGACGCAAAAACTGCAGTTCGAACTGCCCACATCATATAGGATATTTTCTCACTTTAGGAGCCATGCAGTATCACCGTCGGACCTTCCTTCGGTTCGGGCGTTACCATGACAGCTCCCAAAGTCAGAGGGTATTATTTTGTTAGATTTAGTTTTCACAGCGGTTGATGAGCCTCGAAATATTCGAATGATTATGTATAAATCATCTACTATATGTTCACGTGATATGCATATTGTATTTATACGTGCATCATTAAAACTTATATGTGCATATTATCGCATACGAACAACAGGCGGTTGATTACGTCGCCAATTCGCCGTTCTAAAACATAACAACGATACCGTGGTGTCCCGACTCTTTCGTGCGCGGCGTATAACGACGCGGTTTGTGTGTTTTCTGAGGCGAGCAAATGTGCTTAAAACGTGTTTTTGAAAGGAAAGTACATTTGAACAGTACCAAACGCCGAAAAAAAGCACATTTGCGCGTAGCAAAAAGTATAACGCGGGTCATAGCACGCCGCACACGAAAGCGTTCGGACACTTGGGAAATATCATAATCTCAACCGCCTATCATCTGCACGCGTCCTGAGTGTATATAGTAAACAAAGCAAACTCGTTATCAAGCGATGGAGGAGGTGGGGGTGTGATGGGTCCTACAAGTCCTTGAGAAGGTCGAGACCCTTATTCAGCTCCGTTATTATCGACTGGGAGTGACGGATCTGCAGTTCGGACATGTCAACCAGGTGCTTCCGATACGTTTCCAGACGACGGTTCTTGAACGTTTCCAGTTCTGGGAGAGGCAGATAGTAATTTTGATAGTTCTTATTTGTTCAAGAGAAAAGATCCCAAATTTGGAAATGGAATATGAAATAGCTTTTATATGAGTTGCAAATATCACGTTACGGTCCTGAAAATTCCATCAAGGTGTTACCTGTTTTTGCCATATCGGATATTGACTCGAATCTTATCCGACAGTCTTCAAGATAGGCTTCAGCTGTGGGAATATCCTTGAATTTCTTTTGGGCGGTTTCCAGTTTAGCTTCTGCGATTTCTTTATCAGCAAGTGAACGTCCGCGTCTGAATTCAGATGGAAAATTAAGCAGGAAAATTAATGAGGTGGAACTAACGGGCGAATCTCCGAGCGAGTTTCGGTGAAAGCAGTATACTGTAAATTCTACATTGCCCACAAGTCACAGGTAACTTCATGGCTATGATAAATGGTAAATTACAGTTCAGGATGAGATTTTTAACTGGAATTGGTGGTCAGATCATTATAATCGTACTTATTAATGCAGAATGACGACCCCAAACCTCCAACTACCAACCTGTAGAGAAGTGATTTAGAATTACGACCCCAGACTACCATTAACCGACCTGTAGAGGAGTGATTTAGCAGCCTGGGTTTCCCTCTGGTAATACTTGAAGAGATCGCTCAGCTTCAGATCCTCGTCTGTGCTGATCCTCTTCTGTAACTTCTGGAGGGACTCGAAGGTGATGGCAGCCTGGGCCATGAAGCGGGACAGGGACGCGTCCCGTGTTGAGAGCAGGGCCAGGCATCCTGCTACCTGAGGAGAAGGGGAAAGTTTAATTGGAGTTTTCATACGTGATAAGAAATTTTGTTATCTCGATCAAATGAAAATTCATGGAAAGTTTGGTGAATAAATGCTAGATTTGATGAATTCCCGCTCAGTAATGAGAACTCTTAACTTGTGCATACTTCAATAGTGATCGTATTGAATAATACTGTATTAATTTAGCAGTGTTGTGAAGTTAAACTGCACGAATTTCCCGGTTTCTGAAGTACCTGCATGTAATCCACTGACAGTGCGTTGGTTGCAGTCGACAGAGCAGCGCTTTTCTTTGTCGTTTCCTTGATCTTGTTATGGTAGTCCTCCAAAAATGCCTTTCGTTCGATGAAAAACTCGTCCTTTTCCTTCTGCCCAGACAGCATGGCTTCGTCCACATTCTTCGTCATGCTTTTGAAGAAACCGCCGATGATTTCCTTCTTGTTCTTAGATCGAACTTTGAGCTGCAATAAGCAAGGATTCAAGAATCAAGTTAGGGTACAAGGGTGTAAGAATAATGGAATATTGGAATAATCTCCATTTAACTCGAACGTGATAAAGTAGTAAATACATAATAGGATTGTTTAAACATAACACGGTTTACGAAGTCACCGCTTGATATTTCTCAATAAGATTGCGATCACTTCTTCAGATCTTTGGTGTACTCAGAGAATATGTACTCAGATCTTTGGTGTACTCAAGGAACACCCTAAAGTTGCTATCCTCCCTCAACTTGGTATGAGCTGCTATCCGTAGCAGGTAGATCTCGTGCATGGCTACAGTTTTCTTGAAGAGCGCCAAGTAGTCGCTTTCCAGCTCCTTCCTAAGTTTCTTGTATTCGTCCTCAGTCATCGTGTTCTCCGCTGGAATGTAAGAATGAGAGTTACAAAATTGAAAGATCGACTTTTTTATTAAATCATTAAAAATGTCCCCTTTTGGAAAATGAAAACTTATCGCAGGAGTATTTGTGAAAATTCGGACAGAAGTTTAAACTATTGATTCGATCGGCCCTGAGGAATTTTGCAAGTTTATTGATTAGTGTCTTAGTGAACTTCTCGTTCCGTTATATCTCGTTGAATGGCAAAGGTCGCATTTGGCACGCGTGTGAAAAGTCACACATTCGGCACGCGCATCGACATTCAAACTGCCCGAAAGAAACGCGCGCATTTAATCGAATCAACGCGCGCGTATTTTGCGCGAAGACGTCTAAAATTATGTAAATTGTCGTTTCGCGCGCGCCGTCAACAAAATAATTATCGTATCATGAAGCATGAAACTTTGGCCACTTGTCAATAAAATTAATTTGATAGCGCAAATCTATTTAATTTGGGCAATTGAAGACTCCCCATTCTTACGCTTCACCAATTTGTACGCAAAATGAGGCAACAATACATCTTCCAAATCTACGACAATTATATGAACAATTACAAATGCTATTTACAATGTATAGTCAGAATTTGAGAACACTGACAATGGTAACCTAATACATATCATTTCCTTGTGTGTATAATACACACAGAACATTATTTTAGAGTGTGTATTGAAATGGAAGATGGTGTATTGTTACAGATGGAAGGCAACTCTGCAGTAAGATAAGAATAAGGAAGCACTTTTTGCAGAATACTGGACACAAACTTTTTCCTTTTTTCAAAAATATTATTGCGATTTATCATTTTTATCAGGGTTGAATTATTTCTTCCAATAAGTTGGCTCAGAACTGAGAAATTGAGTTTATTAAGATAAACCATACCTGCAGTAACTCTGGTAAGCTTATCTCTGGCCACCTCAAAATCAGGTTTAGGTGGAGCAGGTGGAATCTGAAACAAAAGATATTATATTGAGAGATTCATTGGTAATAACACATGCAATAAATGGATGGAAATTATTGTTTCCAGATGGGTTCCAGATACTATAAAAATGAACAATAACAAACGAAGTTGGGAATGGCAACAGAATGAAAACCATTCAAAGCCATCTAAAACAACATTCAAAACACTCGTGACAACACCAGTGACAACACTTGACAACACTGTTGACAACACACTTACAATGTATCCTGCGTACTCTGGGTTCTCACTCAACATGTCGTGTAGCCAGATGAACTCCTCATGACACCGGATAACTGACATCTGGTGCTGTGAGAACGAGGGCAAGGCCGTCTGAAAAGGGATGTTAAAAGAGAGAAGAGACTAGGAGTGAGACAGAGGATAAGAGAATCGGACGGATGGGAGGTTAGAGTTAGAGAGGGTCAGAGGGGGGGGTTAGAGAGAGGTGTGTTAGAGAGAGGGTAAAAAGGGGAAAGGAATATGGATTATGGGATCAGAAAGGGATTGGTGCCTACAATGTAAATAAAAGCATATATCTGACCTGAAATAAGAAACAATACATTGACTTATTACAACAATTACATTGATCAATGACCTTTGTTTTTGTGTTATAATACTCGTAGTAACAGTAATAACCACGAGCGAGCCTATTCCATGTTGCTATAGGACATGATGCATATGCCTATATGGCGAGTACATTAGTTTCGTAAGAAACGTACTGCAGATCACTTACTTGTATAAATGTAAAATGATTCCCCCAATATACAAGTACAAAATAATGAAGGCTTAATATGATGTTATTATCATGTACTAAAGTGGTAAGTTAATGACGTATTTCACTTCTGAATGCAAGGATTAGCACTTACCTTCGTTTGAATAGTAAACTTGACAGTCTCCAGCTCACTTACAGCATCGCTGATACTGACCGTCAGTCTGCCGTCGTTCTCATCACTCAGACTTACGGTTGCCGAGTGGTCTCTCTGCAAAGTTATTGTTATGTTTGACGTGTGGTCCCTTTGCAAAGTTATTATTAGTTTTGAAGCGTGGTCCCTCTGCAAGGTTATTGTAACGTTAAAAGTGTGGTCCCTCAGCATCGTTTTCGTATTTCATTTTTATAGTGTTTAAAGTGTAGTCCCTCTGCAAAGTTATTTTAATGTTGGTTCCTCGGCAAAATTAGCAAAGATTTTAGCTTCTTGTCATTTCTATGTACCTCTTCACATAAAGAATTTAGCGATTACAAAGTTTAATCGCTGCAATAGTGGCTGATAACGTGAATAACACAGAACCCTTCTTCAATAAACTTAAGCACTTTCCAAACCTACGAACATACATGAATAATACTGTATGAGTTCGTGTACAATATCAACACAAAGTGTTAATATTTAATTGATAATATTTGCAGAATGCATTAATGGAAGGGAATTACAGAATTAATGGGCAGTAGATTACTGAAGTGTTAGCAACATTTCTAATACACAACGTGTCAACGTGACAACCAAACCAATACCTGAACCAAACCGCATAAAATATGTGATGAAATTGCTGCATCATTATGATATTATGAAGGATATGGAGTAAACATGAGTTTTGTTCAAGAGAACTTAGACGGCAAATGTCATACGATAATACATTATATGATTTATGCACACATCACATATCATACATCCAAATGCCTGTGTGTAACTCATTCTTCAGCCTCATCAGTAGGTACATCACGAGATTGAGTGCCCTAGGGAAAAGTGTTGAGCTTACCTAGAAAAAAACAGAAAATTAAAGATAAAAAGCAAAAAAGGCAAAGATAAAAAGCAGAAATGAGAAAACTGAACTTTTCCTTCAACCAAACCATCGAAGCATCAATTCATATTTCATAACCATAAAGTTTCAGGTGGTCACTTTGGTTTGGATCGCCGTTAAGATCTCAAACTCTCACACGGCAACAGATCAATGATTTAGATTTCATAGGACTGAAGCGTTGAAATGGGATTGAAACAGAGAAACGTGACTGAATAATTTGAATGATAATTAAGCCAGAATCAAATGTGGGACTAATGCTTTGCTGCTCCGATTAAAAGCAATGATCTGAATAATGAATAATGATATATTCAATATTCCGTGCGCTAATGAAAGACTTACTCCGTATTGGAATAAGTGGTTTAAGATGAAGCGCAGTAGGTATCCACATACAGACTTACCGTAGTAGTGTACACACAGACAAACTTACGAACGTAATAACACGTAACATTTTAAAACGCACATATCATGGAACACATTTTCTACTTCATATTAATTTGTAGGAGGTATTCAAGCTTTTAATGGACCGTTTGTTCGAAGGTGGTCCTACACATATTACACAAATATCAAGGCCACAACTTTGTGCGTATCTCACTGTGTATATTGAGCGCATAATATCAGTGGATCTGGTCTTATAGCAAGAAAATATCTTTCTTGGGTCTTCCATGCTGGGCAAGAAAGGTGCTCTGTAGCATATGTCCTGCTAAGCGTTTTGGCCCTTGGCTGTCCTCTGTTTATGAACATGGACTGCTGCCGAGGGGCGGTCAGAGGACTGTTACCTTGCACTGGTATTCTACCTAAAATATAGAAGAAATCGCTTTACTACAAAATTGACTTCAGAGTTCTTGGATCACCTTAATATACTCAAGAGATCTCCAGAAATCCAGGACATCTTCAAACATAAAGTCAGGAGTTTCTCTGCCATTGCGCCCTACTGTGACATCTGACTCCGCTTCAGGAACCACAGCAGACTGTGATGAGCTGATAACAGGATCTCTTGCCTGATCATGCCAATCCACTTCTCTTGTTATGTGATCTCCTGCCCGATCAGGTCTATTGTCTCCTCTTGTTATGTGATCTATTGCCTGATCAGGTCTATTCTCTCCTTTGATCCTGTAATCAGTGGATATCCCCTCGCTTATTCTCCTCCTTGATAAGAGTATCTTTTCTAACTCGGTAAACTCATCAGGAATGACTGGAGAAGACTTCGAGGCTTCATGGGATGAATGGAACGACTTACAATGACGAATTTGTGGAGGGTCTGAACTGACATGGTACGTGAGATTGCGGTGGCAACGTTGCGGACAATGCTCCATGATTCCGGAATGATTCTGCTCTTTTTTCGAAGATGGTTCAGGGGAACCAGTCACGGATGGTTTGGAGCTACCAGGCAGGGATGGTTGATCGTTGCAATGCATAGAAGAGTCAGGAGTACCATAATCAGGGGTACCAGGGGTAGATAAACCGTCGTGGTAAGAGGGTGGACCAGTCACTAACCTCGGGTTTAGACACATGACTTGATGGAGTCGGGGGGTGTCCTTACCAATGTCAATGACAACACTTATCAGACATGTTGTCATGTGGTAACAATGACAACGCGTTGTCACGTGACAACAGTGGCTTGCTGCCATGGCAACGGGAATGATAACAAAACGCTCTTATGGAAACGTAACAAAGCAAGTTCTTTGTTATCCTGACTGTCAGAATTTGCACAGTTGAGAAAGTGCTCGGCAATATACAAACTTACAAAAGTACAAATTGAGACCAGTATAAATCATGAGTTAGAACAACATTGTGAGGCATAGATTCACAGAACTCACTATTGATGTTAATTCAGTGGCTCTAGAAATGGTGTGATTGCTACGGTGTATAGGAACAAGTCAAGCGATCGTAAAGAAGGGTTGTGACGATATGCTGATATGGATAGGGAAAACACGTACTAGAACATCCTTTTTATTACCTTTAACATTAAAAAAAACCTTACACATTAAAAAAAGTGAGTTCCGTTTTCCTTTTTATATCTAATACGATGCATATCGACCAGATGTACATTGTATTCTGTATATTTGACATGGTTTACAAAACACATGGTATACAATACACATGATATACAATACACTGTATGGAATACACTGTTTCCACTTTACACGAGTTTATACACTTTACACACGTACAGAGAGCACAGTGAAGTTGCTGAGAAGGTATTCTATCCTCCCAAACGCTGGAACATCCCTCGAATACCCATCTCCGTAGGGTCTAACGTAGACGGACCAGCAGTGGTATAGCTCCTGCCACACCGTTAACTCCGAGGTGTCGGCACACATCTCACATCATCATCATCAGGAGTGGTAGGAGTGGTAGCTAGATATTACAGAGAGGGTTCAGTGAACTACCACTGATAAGGGTGGGGTGGTAGCTAGATATAACAGAGTGGTTTCACTTCTACCACTCATCAGGGGGGTGGTAGAAGTGGTAGCTAGATATATTACAGAGTGGGTAATGCTCACTTCTACCACTCATCATGGTGGTGGTAGCTAGATCTCTAGATATATCAGAGAGGGGGTAATACAGAGGGGGAGTGGTAGCTAGATTTTACATACTGTATAATTCAAAACAACCGAGTGGAAGCAAATAGGTGTATTAGGGTAGATAGCAAATATAATGGCGATGGCAAATATGGTGATACCATATATGCAATAATATGACTAATATGCCATTGAACTTGAATAAAACTCTATTTCGAGCAAGATCCCTACCATTGTGCAATCTAAAACGTCAGTTATTTCGCAAACCAGAACACAAAAAAGTTGAAAATAGCATCACACACGAAATATAGATCTTCACAAAGACTTAAGTCATATAAATAAATGCAAAGGAGCAAGAGCTCAACATATTGAGCTAATGAATTGGAATTTGACTAAAGTGGGAGGGTACACTATACTGCTAAACTAAGTGTACCTACTTATGAACACAGTGTGAACAGTGAACATACGGAACTACTGAACCAAGGTTACACAATACACATGTCATGTTTAAACTGACTTTTCCATCGTGTAGCAATAAAATGGTTAACGTTGTTAATGTAAGCGCGGTAAGCGTTTAATACGAATTAAGATACGTAATTCCGCATCGAACATAGCATATATCCAAGTGCAAATCATCCAACAAATCGCGTACATGCCTCAGGATACAAATCGACTACAAAAACGATTGATTCTGAAGATGAATGTAAGTAAGTAAACCAAATACCAATAACGGGCAGCAACGAAACTGAAAAACACGCACGAGCAACGAAAAAAGGAAAATTCAACATGAAAAACTTGTTCATTATATTAACTCCCTCATTGTAAAAAGGGGGCTTCTAATTGAAACAAATGTACACAGCACAAAACCTATTAACACAGCAAGGTATAGCAACACCATTGTATATATCGATATAATAGAGCAGTGATAATGAAAAGGACGATGATAATAATAGGCCGTGGTGTACATAGTAGAGCTCTAGTTAAGTGCAATGTGCACACAGGTGTGTGTTTGGACTCTAAAATGTAGTGTTTTATTGTGGTGTCCAAGGTGTACCTTATATGGGCTCTAAAACCATAGTGTTTTATTGTGGTAAACAAGAGGAATGTCATCCTTAAATGTACAGTGAAAAGTAAAAAATAAATGTAACCATCGCAACAGGAAATCGTATCACACCATAACCTCAGCTCATGGAACGTTTAAGAGGTCGCGCAAAAATAGGCGGTTTTGATAGAAGTTTTCACGGCTCACCATCCGTGAAAACTGAACATGACTCAAACAACAATAACTACCGCCGCAACAGTACTCTATAAGATTCAAGAATGTGAATGACAGGATGGTACTATTTATTTACGCTACTGTGACAAAGTCAAAGTCATGTACCCATTGTTTTTCCATGGATTTCATTTAATAGGTCAAGTTCGTGAAAAAATAGGCAGTGGTTTTGATGAAGAAGTTTTGAGCATAGATACATATGAATTTAAAAAGAGTTATTCAATGGAATTTTGGAATATGATACTGGTAAGATATTTGGTTATAGTTAACAATAACAATGTTTCATAGAGTGTGACTATTTGAAACTACAGTCTACAAATTAATGAAAGACTTAGCACTGACACAGTCTTCTTGTTATGCCAATATGTTTGGAATTATGTCAAAGTTTTAGATGATTGGAATTGTCAAATTTTTACCTATTGTTTTTCCACCTAGGGCATGGGGCAGAACCTTAAATTTCCAAATTTGATGCATGCCAAGAGATTCGCTGTTTTGGATACCTTTTAACGCGTTTTGTTGGTCCAACTGAGGTATGGTGTCTAAATAAAATCTAAAGGTACTTTGAGCATAGATGTATGAATTTAAAAGATTTGAAACCGTGCCCTAGCAAGAAGGTTAATGGAAAAATTTTTACAATATAAAAACTGGTAAATTCCAAAGATATTTTAACAAGTTATAGTCTTTGTTATTTCCAGTACAGCTTAAAAATAGTCACATTTAATATGAAACACCCTGTAAGTAACAAATTTACTATACTAGAAGAAAGTGTAAAGTAAGCATCAAGCTTATCGTCCTTTTTTCAACTTTATGTTCAACTTAATTATTTTTGTGACCAGTTTACACTTTCAACTCAATTTTTAAGATCTAATTATTGGGTAAAACAGAATCAAGAAATTGTTTCAACTCACCACATCATTATCATCATCTGCAGTCATCATGTCGACTTATGTACACTGTACCTATTGAAAACATATTGTTATGGAATCAATGATAAGTTCTTTCTATAGGTCAATCAAGTATTATCATGAGTTATAATATGATTTAATCAGGTGCCTCAATACTGACTCACTTTCATGGCTATTGCTGTTTAATTTCAAGAAAGATGCACAGAATTCGAATTAAATCATAGTTAGTTAATAATTTGGTTAACGTCTGCGGGGATAAAGCAATGATTACACAGAATTGTCAAGCTTAAATAAAACTGAATAAAATATTGACCTACAAATAACACATGCATGGATACCTAAATATATAATTTCCTATGTACAAAGTATTATATACATGCAATAGATAGGTAACGGGGTCATTGAGAAACTGTCAAATAATTCCATGCACTTCGAATTATCAATTGAAGACAGTTGAAAATTATATATAGTTAATTAATTGATATGATAAAATGTACAAATGATATAAAATGCAGTTAAAATTCATTTTTTAAAGTTAAAATTTATATTATAGATGAAAGATGTCATTAAAAACAAAGTTTGGCTGAAATAGTAATTTGTACATTGATATTATACATCATTTACAGTAATCGACCTCTAACAACTGATGTTAACAATGATTAAAGTTCCACCTAAGTTGTCACAGCAGACTCAGGAGCAATTACTGTGTAAGTCGCTGCACCATGATCATTGTCATTCATCAAAGCAGAAATACCAGAAAGTTCTTCAGATTCAACTAAAAGTTCCTTGCTTGGCAATGGAGTACACTCACAACATACTAACCAAGGAATCAATACACCAGTATTGTGAACATATCTGGCATAAGCTTTGTCTCTACCCCATTTCTTAAGTCCATTCTTTTCAAGCTGTGGGATGCCAGAGAGGAAGCAAAGCTGAAATGCAGTTGCAACAGGACAAAACAATGCAAAATATGCCCACTGGGAACTGAAATAAGGTGCAGCAGCTATAAACAGTCCAAACCAGAGAGCAATTTCTCCAAAATAGTTAGGATGCCTTGAAATGCTCCATAATCCAGATGACATAAAACGATCTTTATTTTCAGGTTTATTCCGAAATATAGCTTTCTGATAGTCAGCAATAGATTCAAATACAAGCCCCAAAAGGAATACAGCCCAACCAATAACAGTTAAGAAACTTAGATGAAAATCATGCTTAGTGCTTGTCCACAAAAACAACGATGGCAAAATGTTGAGGAGTACCCAGAGACCTTGTAAAATCCAAACACCCATCAATTTGCAAGGATTTTTTATGCCTGAAAATCTACTACTTTTTCCTTGCTTAAAAGTTCGATACATCATGAATGAAGTAAGTCTTATGGACCATACAATAATGCAGATACTCTGAATTAGCCTAGCCTTAAAAATCAAGTTTTCTGTTGAACTGTGTTCAAAAATTAAGCCAACTATAGCACATGTCATATGAGATATTCCACCCACTAATTCAAAAATCTTCATAGTTTCAGCAAATATGACTGAGATTCCACCAAATAAAAGCTGGAAGCTGAAATTAAGCACAATGACGACTGAAAATGTGTCCATAGATCCAACTCTAGTGAAAAATAGATTTGAGAAGTATAAGTATTAAAATACAAATAATTCAAAGAATTTGAATTCAAATCAGAGAATTCAAATATTAGATTCATAGATTCACTATTGAATTAAATAGAATTGAAATTATATGAATTTTAAATGTAATTTTGATAAAGTGAAAATGTGAGATTATTATTATTAAATCTGGCAATAGTAAATACTTGAATATATTACTATCGTGCCTCTTCACGTAGGCATAACAATCACTTGCAATTGATGGCTTAACAGGATAATTGTTTATAAATCAACATACTCTTTAATTTATTTATTCTTTAATTGTTGATATACTCATCAAAATGAGAGCAAAAGTAATAAAATTGAAAACAGTGTGATGAGGACCAGAGCATGAAATAATGAAAGAGGTAAACTTTGTCTCTAGGCATGATCAGTTATGAGTGCTGATAATTAAAATGAAACATGTCTGAAGATAAGAGACACTAAGAGTTAAGACAATCAGCCTTTCTGATGTGTTTGAGAGGAATAGGAAGTTACAACACAAAAATATGAATCATATTATATCAGGAAATACTATTTGATAAGTCTTCAACTCACATCTCTGCCCCAACTGCTAGAACCAGTATTGTGTAGGTTAAGGTATACTCCTCTTATCACTAGCCACCTACACACACCTTAGTCTTCACACACAGCACACCATTCCCCCATTTCATCCAAACCTCACCCTTCACTGCCCCAGAGTTAGAGGCATACACAGTCCCATCATG
Organism: Beroe forskalii; assembly: GCA_011033025.1. Classification (NCBI taxonomy): domain Eukaryota; kingdom Metazoa; phylum Ctenophora; class Nuda; order Beroida; family Beroidae; genus Beroe; species Beroe forskalii. The sequence continues at coordinate 253,465 of WFMF01000138.1, forward strand.
GGACTATCCTCTTGCCGGCCTCATGGTCCAGCCTCACATAGAAACAGAGAGTTACTGCAGGGTGTCACTGTGTCAGCCTCCTTGAGAATTTACTACCCTTTAAATAGAAATAGAAATAGAATAAATTATGGTATTAAACCATCACGCTTCCTTTCAATGAGTAGCTTCAGACTGATGAGCATTTTGATCAATTTCATGCTTAAGAGCCTCAAAAAAACCTTGCTTTTTGGCTACAAAGTGGTGTTTTTGGATAATATATGGCTATATAGATCCAAACTATGGCTGAAAACTGTTTAATGTGATGTGAAGGCATAGCACCAAGACTACTAGAACCAGTATGTCATTCAACTATTTTTCTTCAACTATTTTTCTTCTTCTTTCTGAACATTTGTTTTATTCTAAGATTTTTGGAGTTGTTGGGAGGGATTTTCGGTTTTTCTGACCAGGGCATCTGTGGTCCCCTGATCTTTTTATTTATTAGTTAACTTACATAACAAAAGGATAATGGACCATCCCTCTTCACATAGACAATAATCAAGAAAAATAGATAACACTAATACACACATTTTAACTCAGGTGCTCATTACTAAATGAAAACATTCATAAAACAATAAAACATTCATGAAACTTTTAAACATCATTCAAGAGTGATACTTTGTTACTGTCAATTGTGATCCAAGTTTAAAAAAATCCTACTTTCGGAAATTAGCATTTTGACAAATTTCAATCCTTTTTAGAGTCTCAAAAACCCCCGCATTTGAGATAATTTATGTTCAAATACCTGAAAACTGTTTCGTGTGATATTGTTTGACGTTGACAGGCCTTGTCGAGAATCAGCGCCGTGCGCGGCGCTGATTCTCATGGAATGGCTGCATGCGCATCTGCATGATCAGCGGGCCTGGTATCACCAAGCAAGCGTGCGCACACTTATTAGTTTTCATTTAAATATATGCTAACGCCGAACAGAAAAGTTTGCTATTTGAGGAGTGAAATTAAAAACAACGGCGCTAAAGACTTAAATGCTTGCTAAAGCTAAACACGTTTATCTAATCTCTGTTTGCGTTGCGCGGCACGCTTGATCCTCAATCGCTCAAGGAAGCGCGCGACGCGACACGTACACACACTTATGCGCGGGCTTAGGAATTTATAAAGGCTAAAAGAGAATTCTGCATTTGCATTTGGTTAATGGTTATTGGTTAAAGTCGTAGGATGTTACCCTACCCTCGCGCGCGGCGCAACGCTCCACATTTGGACGTCACTTTGCAGGTAAGTCTCCCATATAAACGGGAGCCTTCATTATCTATGACAATGACGTCACTCAGAAAAATATTATTAAGCGCATCTAGCGCTTTAAGCAGTAAGGTTAGGGTTCTGGTTAGGGTCAGGATTTGTTAGGTTTAGGATAAGGATTAAGGTTAGGGTTGTGGTTAGGGCAATGGTTAGGTTTAGGATACAGAAAAATTGACGTTTAGATCTGTGACGTCACTCAGGGCCGTTTATATGGGAGACATACCACTTTGCAACCTCGCCCGGGTTGATAGCCATCCAGTCAGAAGAAATAGACGGGGCAACGTCCGTCGAGGTTAAAGTAACCCCTGGCATGGTAAGGGGAACCTACATTACACTTTTTTCTACACGTTTGCCCATGCCCCTGTTCTCATTGCTCAGCGCGCGTTTTTTTATGTGGGCTTCGGATATTGTTGTCAAAAGTTATTTATTGTTTGTCCCCGTGGAGATTTATGAAAAACATTTATGAAAAACATTCAACACAGGGGTGAATAATGTTCATAGTTCCATAATGACAAAAGCGTTATATCAAAATTTTTGGAGTAAGATCCACTCATTTGCTGACATGGACACTCCGACACTAGATCCTTGTTCAGCTAATAATCCAAGTTCGGCTAATCTAAACTCTGCTTTGAGTTAATATCACAGTGTGGGATAAACAGTAAACTCAAGCCATTTGAGCCTGCCCTGGGAAAAATCTTGCTGACTAGGTTGGCAACACAATACTAGCCAGAAAATGTATAACAAAGAATAATTCTATTTTGTATTTTAGAAAATGCTAGGTCAAATATGCCTTTTCTTCAAACTTTATAGTATATCTTATTGAGTTTTTTGATACAATGGATGATGTGATGGATTATACAGAGCATGGAATGGGCTTTACAGGGGTAAGTAGCTGGCAAAAGGCAGAAATCATTGGGTTGTTCTTGTGCAAAGGATATGACTGTTATATAGGCTATAGGGCTGGGTTATTTTGATTTTTATCGTTGTAAGTTTAAAAGCAGAATAACAAATTGAATACACTCAGAAGAAAACTAAAAATCAGAGAAGAAAACTAAAATTTATTTCGCATTTCATTGAACACTATAAATATATCAAAATAAATCAACAAAAATTTTCCATTATTAGGATTCTGATTTCAGGGTGATATGGGATTTATGATATAAGATTAGAATATTCTAAAAAATAGAGGTGGGATTCTGATTTCAGGGAAAAAAGGGAGAGCTGTAACATAAACAATGGGGTTCTGATTCCAGGGAATTGGGGAATAATTTAACATTATTAAGCATTTGAACATTCTAACTTTCAACGGGGTGATCAGGACATTATAGGAATTAGTCATACATTGACTTAGCTCACGCCAACAGATGACCTACTACCCAGTATAGGTAGGCTTACAAGTGCGGGCGAAACGCAAGGTCACAAGGCTGGAGGCTTATTGCTTCCTTTAGGTGTACCAGCACTTGAAGCTAGGAAAGTCTTTATTTCTAGTATATATGATTTTAAAAATAGTTTATAGTGTTTGTATAGTGTGAGCTAAGTCTGTTTTCATAAGATGGATGAGTTTCAAACTTTTTCAACATACTTTTATTTACTTTCATTTACATACATATCATAATTCAAATTGATTGAATTGGCTTTAGTATATTGCCATATGTAATATTAGACAAAGTTCATACCAAAGTACCAACCAACGCAACAAGAAGGGATAGATAATAATAAATAAATAAATATTGACAATTATGAAGCACTTCTTTTAAGCAAGCTTTCACACAGAAGTGCTGGAAACATATCAGTCCATAATAATTTAAACTAAAAGTTTAACAAATTCCTAAAAGTTTCCATATGAAAGAAATCTAAAATTAATTTACCCTAAAATATCAATCTGATGAAACAATAAATTAAGTACAATTGAAAATAAATTAAAGAACAGGGATGACAACAAAATAAAGTTGCTAATCAAGCTATCAATTGCTTCATGTCAAAATCAGATGCATTAAATAAAAGGTTTTAAGTAAAGATTTAAAAGCTTCAACATCATTTGCTGACACTACATGTCTTGGAAGCCTATTCATCAATTTAGGGCCAATAACACTAAAACTTCTACTACCATATAATGATTGACAAGAAGGCACAATGAGTTTAACAGAATGGCCATGGTGTGAATAAACAAAAAGTTCTTGTAGATACTGGGGTGACTTCCCAATAATGGACTTGTAGGATAACAGAGCTAGCTTGAAAATAACTCTTTTCTTAATGCTAAGCCAGTGTAAGTCATTCAAATCATTTTTCAAATGGTCATGCTTGTATTTACCTGTCACAGTCTTAGCACATGCATTCTGAATGAGTTGAAGCTGTGACAATAACTTCTCTGAGATCCCAAAATACAAACCATTACAATAGTCCAGGCATGACACAACCAGAGAGTTCACAATAATCTTTAACTGATCTTTCTGTAAAAGGAAACGAATTTTGTTGATGTTCCGTATTGTTCTGAAGCATTTCTTCTTGAGTTCTATTACTTGTTTATTGAGAGTCAATCGAGAGTCAAAGAATACACCAAGGTTTCTAAAGTTGGATACAAACCTTATGGTCATACCTGATGGAAGATTGAGACCGCCAATACTGATTTGGCTCAAGGCCCTTTTGTTGCCCAGAATTGATATTTGTGTCTTAGATCCATTCAGCTGTAAATAATAGTGATCCATCCAACTTTTTACTTTTTGGAAGCATCGCTGAAGTTCATGAACAAGTACAATGCTCTGTGAAGAGGATTTGAAAGATAACATGATCTGATGGTCATCAGCATACCCTTCAATGGAGAAGCCTAATTTCTTAACAAACCTGTATATAGATCTTATGTATATATTGAAGAGTACAGGTCCAAGCACTGATCCCTGGGGTACACCAAATTTTATTATAATCTCCTCTGAAACTGTGTCACCAATTCTTACTCTTTGAGTTCTCCCTGTAAGAAAACTTTTGAACCATGTCAGCACTGATTTTAAGAAATTTGTATTACATGTGGGCATGCGACTGCTGCTGGGTTTTGCAATATCGCCAAGGTAGGAATTTTTAGTACTGGTGATACTGTAAGGCGTTCCAGGTTCCATGTTCCCATTCACCGGGATCACCTTGCATTTGGGTTTGGAAAATTTTTTCCTTAATATTAGACTTGATGGGACCTATTTTTAATGAAAAATCATAAATTTGTAAGAGGTCACGGACAACATTCCAAATGATACTACCGATATAAAAGAAATTTTTGGAGGGTGTAGGAGTCAATAGTCTTGTGTCTCTTCCATTTCTACCTGAGAGTACAAATTTCTCAAACATAATAAAACAAATAAGTTTAATAAAACAAATAAGTTTATATTTAGTAGCGCATTACACCATAATTTGAACAGTTGAATTCTTTCTGGTCATATGACAATTGTGATTTAGATTAAATTAATATGAACATAATATACTGATATAATAATTTAAAAACTGAAATAATAAAATAAAGTAAAGTCAGGATATCCTAACAAGCTGCATAACCATTATAGTGAAATACTATTTAATTAAAAACACCCATTACAAAACAAACCAAGCAGGAATAAAAACTAAGGAAAAATGTATTGCAAATGATCACGGTAATTGGATTTTGTTGCGGCTACAGGAAATACTTGTGGGTACTTGGGTACCACCCTTGGTACAACAGCAATAGATTCAATAAGAATTTACAAAAAGAAATTTACCTACTTGCTGTGAGTCAAAAACAATTTCACTTTGATAAAATCAATATATTAGTTGAAATTAATAAGTTACAATTAATAAGTTAACAATACAAATAACATACATGTCCATTCTATGCAAGATAACATTAGTAAGATTTCAAAATTTTCATTCTGTGTATCATAACGAATATTTTAAATCCATATTGGGTTTGAGGTAAAAGTGAAGGCATCTAAGAACTGCTGCAGAATGTATAAATAATATATCTTTTGAGTTTCTACTTTATTTGAGCAACTTTAACGTCACAAGAACTGAGGTTGAATCAAAGCAATTCAAAATTTTGGTTACGATTCTCCCAGAGCTCAATATGTCCTGATGACTGAAGGTCAAAAATAAATTTTTTGAACTTCTTTTTTGCAACAAAGGTTGATGTGGAGAGGTCAGAGAGAAAGTTTGTACCACACTGAGCAGTTTTATCATTGAATTTATTCCATACATGGGAGCCAAAGTACAGAAATTGTTGTCTAGAAGAATGAAGGTTATAATCTGGTACAACAATACTATTTTTTCGATTATTTCTTGTTGATTGGGGTGAGTTTTTGAGTAGTGTATATAAAGGAATTGGATATCTATATTTTCTAATTTTAAAAATTTCATTTAGTAAGAAAAGTTTGTGTAGATTATGGACAGTTAGGAATTTTAACTCTGTGAATAGAGGTTTGGTATGTTCTAGCACATATTCTTTAGGAGCTAATTGTTCATCAATTGATCTAGTTCTAGCACAAGTTTTATAGAATTCAGCATGATCAAAGTTCAATTGTTTTCCATATAGCAAGCGTAAACATCTCTTTTGAATATTGAATATAGGCTTCAATTTATTATTGGATACAGAACCCCAAGCTGATATCCCATAAGTTAGGTGTGATATGAAGAGTGAGTGATAGAGTTTATTGAAATGCTCTTGGGGATGAATTTTCTGATTCTTTTGATTGTGATAATTGAACTGTTTAATTTTTGTTCCAAATGTTCAAGATGACTTTCCCAATTCAAGTTTTCATCTATGATAACTCCTAGGTATCGTGCTCTATTTGTTTTTTTGATTTTGTTATTGTTCAGGAATAGTTTGTGATCAAAACCACTAATTTTTGTTCTGGCACAAGTTTTTTGTTCATGGTGATTAAGCCTTGGTCTAAAATGCATGTACACACACTTTTCAATGTTAACATGCATTTGATTACTTATCATATACAAATTTACATTTCTAAGCACCTCATTGGCCTTGGAATAAGCTTCTTCTTCAGTACTTCCACTAACAAATATATTTGTATCATCAGCGAACATTACAAAGTGTCCAAGTTTAGTACAATTGACTATATCATTTATATAAAGAATGAAAAGCAATGGTCCTAGAACAGATCCCTGAGGGACACCATATATAACAGGCAGTAAATCAGATTTAACAGAATCATAGTAAGTTAGTTGTTGCCTATTAGTCATGTAACATACACATGGGTGTCCTGAATTTGAGTATTTTAAAAATTTCGTTAGCACAGTGATAAACATAAACGTTTCGGATATTCATTATTCTGTGATTATTGAAGAGAGATTTAGTGTGTTCTCTTCTGTAGAATTCTTGGCCTAGTATTTGGTTGTCGAATTCCCTTACCCTGGCACAAGTTTTGAATTTATTGATATAAGCTTCCTTGTCTCCAAACAAAATTCTTATGCATTTCTTCTGGAGTTTGAACAGAGGCTCGATTTTGTTATTAGATACTCCTCCCAGACTGTGATACCATATGAGAGATGACTCTCAAATAGTGTATAATATATGTTTTTAAATAACTCATTTGGAATGTTGTCTTTGATTAAGTTAATGATTCCTGCACTGCAGGAGAGTTTCTTGCCAAGCTTTTTAAGGTGAGAGTTCCAATTGAGGTTTTCATCAATTGTCACTCCGAGAAATTTGGCTTCACTAACTTGTTTGATTTTTGTGTCATTTATTTTTAATACATAGTTTTCGTCAATAATGTTGCTTGATTTTGGAATTTTGAAGTCGATGAAGCAGCATTTTGACATGTTGATGTGAAGTTTATTCACTAGCATATAAAGGCTCAAGTGGGCAAGAATTTGGTTAGCATTTTCATATACAAGTTTTTTATTTTGTGCCTTTATAAATATATTAGTATCATCTGCAAAAAGAACAAATTCAGTATTATTGTTTATGTTAGGGAGATCATTTATATAGACCAGGAACAAGAGTGGGCCAAGGCAACTACCCTGAGGAACTCCAAACACAACCTTGAGTTCATCAGAGGTTTCGCCAAGAACATTCACATATTGCTTTCTATCTGTAAGATAGCTTTCAATGAGTCTGAGTGCAACACCACGTATGCCATAATTTTCGAGTTTTTTATGAGTATGCTGTGGTCTATTGTGTCAAAAGCCTTGCTAAGGTCAATAAAAATTCCAAGTACATGATTTCCTTCCTTTATAGCTTTTTGGATGTGATCAACTGAGTAGTTAAGTGCATGTGATGTTGAGTGGCCCTGCCTGAACCCAAATTGGTTCCTGGTCAGTATACCATTAGAAGTAAAGAAGTCGTAAAGTCTAGAGTATATCATTTTTTCGAAAATTTTGCCAAATATTGGTAAGGTAGAAATCGGTCTATAGTTTTCTAAAAGCTGTTCGTCATCCTTTTTAAAAATTGGTGTGATTTTTCCGGTTTTCAATATGGACGGGAATATACCTTCAGCCAGAGTGTTATTGAAGTGCCCTGTTAGGACAGGCGTAAGGATATTTGAGAGCTTCTTAATAACACGAATTGGGAAGTCACTAGCTTTTCCATTTTCAAGTTGACTTATTATCTGCTTGACTTCATCTTCTGTGCAATCAGAAAGAAAGATAGAGCTAGGTGTTGGGAGAGGCATAAATTGCTTGAAATCAATGGATGCATTTTCAACTATTGCAGTGGTCTCATCATTAAGTTTAGTTGCAAGGGATGCAAAATAATGGTTAAATTTGTTGGCTATCACTCTGCGCTGAAGGATAACAACCCCATCCACTAAGAAACACGGCTTCATAGACTTCTTACACTTGCCCCTGAGTTGATTAATGATCTCCCATGTTTTCTTAATGTCGCCAGAGCATTGAGCAATTTTGTTTTTATAGAAGCTGGACTTCTGGCCTTTTATAATTTTCTTAAGGCAATAACGATATTTGCTGAATTTTTCATAAAGATTTTGGTCGCCAGTGTCATTATCATTGGCTTTTGTTCGAGTCCATTCGTTATAAAGATCATTTTTATGTTGAATGGCATCAATGATGCCATCTGTTATCCATGGGTTATTGATTGGATTCCGTTTAGAATATTTTGGTTTTGATAGCTTACAGCATTGATCTACTGCATCTTTGAAAAGTCGGAAGAAGCTCTCAAAGTCAAGGCTCTTATAAACTTCAATTAGTTCAGGATTTAATTCTTGCGCCAATGCTTCTATGTTCTTAGCAGAATAGCTGTATTCTTGGACTTGCAGAGGTGGTTTCTCTTTTATACCTAGGTTCAGGTCAAATAATGAGAAGATTGGTGAGTGGTGAGTGCCTATGTTATCAATTATGCCTGAGAGACAGCATTTTTCTATTGAATTTGTAAGGATATTGTCAATGCATGAGCTACTGTTGTTGGTTTTATGTGTGGCAAGTGAAATTAATGGGAAGAGTCCTTGAGAGAGAAAAACATCCTCAAACTTTCCAATCATAGACTGAATTCTATTGAAGAGATCAAAATTAAAGTCACCCATGATTATAGAGGTGGCGTTTGCGGGGAATTGTTCAACTAGTGATAGGAGCTCTTCTAGAAATTTTTCCTCATCCCCATTTGGAGATCGATAAATGCTACCAATATTTATTTTCTTTTCGCCATCATTGACAGTGACAAAAAGTGATTCAATGTCTGGCGACACCAAGCTTAGTTTTTCATTTTCAGTGGCATTGAGGGCTTCATTAACATACAGAGCAACACCTGTTCCTTTCTTTTTGTCATGTAATTTTTCATTGTAAAAACTTTTGTAGCCATTTATTCTAAATAAGTCTGCTGTTTCGTTTTTACCAGTATTTGTTTCTGCGAGACCTACCACTGTGAATTTAACTGGTAAAGCAGAGAGTTCGGCCAAGAATGTATCAAAATTCGATTTATTTCCATCAATATTGTAAAATAGGGTGGTGAAGTCACCAGGGAATTCCATGGCCAAGTTCTTCAGTGATGAACTCGGATAAGTTTTGCATTTATTAAGTGTGTTATTGGCCATTTGAAGGATTGGAATTTCATTATGAAGTTCTCGGTTGTAGAAATGTTCAGAGTCATTATCAGTGTTGCCCTGTGTATCAAAGAATTCCTCAAAAGGGTTGTACTTTTTCACTGTGCTGAGGGCACAGTTTGGGCACATTTGCTTGGAGTTATGGATTGAAAAATTTGACTTTTTGTTGCATTTTTTGTGGACTATTTTATTGCATTTCTCACAAATCATATACCGTTGGCCTATAAGAATATATCCCTTGCAGCAGTCACATACTTCTTTTTTTATATCAGTAATAGTCATTGTTAATTATTGATAGCTAGATAGGTGCAATTGGCCCTCCTCGTGTTACGTTGGCATATGTTCTCTGGTTTACTGTTTTATTATAGGTCTTAGCCCTAAATATAGATTGCTTTATCAATCTAACTAGGAGACGTACTCCCTTGGTAGCATTAATGTGCAAAATGTCATTCACATCGTTAACAGCATATATATTTCGCAAAAGTGAAGAGTGGCCATCCAAAAACTCAGCAAATCCCTCGACGAATGTAACATGTAGACTTGATTGAATCAGGTCACTGTTTATTAAGTGCAGGACACGAGGCCGGGGTGGGTGGTGTTTGGCCCTTGGCGAAATCACTTAGTCCACTGTACTAACTGAGGTGGTCACCTTATTGGAAAATCATAATCACTTAGTCCAAATAGCATATTTTTCCATATTTGGGCACTTTTTTTTGCCAGATGACGTCATTATTTTGGGGTGGGTCCCCACAAATTGTATTAAATTTCAGTTAGTACACGGGACAAACTGCTCATTTTGGGGTGGGTGCCTACAAAACATGACAAATTTCAGTTAGTACATGGGACAATCTGCAGCGTTTTATGCTCATTTAGGGTGGGTACCTTCAAATAGTGACAAATATCAGTTAGTACAGGGGACAATCTGCCGCTTGGATAGGTTTTTATGCTAATTTTGGGGTGGGTCACTACAAATAGTGTCAAATATCACTTAGTTCATGGGATTATCTGAAGGGGTGGTGGGTGGTATTTCAAAATTGGGCAAAAAATCACTTAGTACCCCTCGTGTCTTGCACTTAATCCATGATCCCCCCCCGGAAAGAAATGTTTTAGAATCAAAATCAATATCAAGATGTAGTAGATATTCCAATATCACTAAACTGAATACCTAGATGATATGGTCGTGGTGGTGCGTGGCTCTGTGATCTCTTGACTCACTCAATAAACGTATACTCAATATACTTGAAAATCAACAAACTGAAATCAATATACTTCAATATACTTTGAACCAATGAATATACTTGTAATCAAAAGTTCTTTGATATGATCAAGCTCACACTCAATGGAGCTCACTCAGAATGGATGTCGTAGATGTTGATGTAGATGTAGGACGTTGTTATCGACAGACGTAACATAGTACGTAAGTAGATACCAAAACCACAGGAAAGAAAACACAGGATCAAAACAGCAGGATAAAAAACAGCCTGAGAAATAAGCTGTCTTAGACGCTAGAATCTAAGATACTAATCTAGCTAGATATCACTACGATAAGTCAGAAAAGAGAATAGAAAATATCGTACAAGAAACATGTCCCATGACATGCACTAGCCTAGGTAACTAACTCACCGTGGGAAACACCCAATACCACGTAGTAGGACTAGAACTGTTTTCTCCTGTCAGGACCCAGCTTCACCCGACTCCTCTGTCAGTCCCTCGCAGCTACCTTCTGTACTGCTTCACCCGACTCCTCTGTCAGTCCCTTGCAGCTACCTTCAGTACTGCTTCACCCGACACTTACTGCTGTCAGTACCTCACTGGTTATCACCTCTTACAGGAAGACGTAGTCCTTAGGTATGGTTGTCACACGGCTGTCATCATGGAAAGAAGGACTTGCTATGGTAGGGGTTAGTTAATGAATACAGCTTATATCAAACACTGAAAATGATGATGTTGCATCAGTGTGTTTGAAGTGATTGATCATTGATGCAGTGAAACACAATTCTCAAAATTGATATCAAACCCACACACTTTGTAAACTACTAGTTGACTGACAGTTTCGAAATTGCATCAATGCTGTGTAAAGCATTTGTACACATATCAAGCATGCATCATATCATCAGTGGGATGAAAGACGAGACTTCTTGTTTGGCGTTTGCAGGAGAAATTTGAAACTCATCAAGGTCAAGCAAGTTGTAAGATGGTTGTATAGCAGCAGAACCTTCTTGAGTCTCTGGAGAATGTGTGACAGCTCCAGAAGCAGCTATTGGAATGTTGACATGAACAGTTATGTGTGCTGCCCTCAACCAAGGAAAATTTCAAGGAAGGATTTAAGAGTTATATAGCTCAGTTGTGATAGCAGGGCAAAACAACAAGGGAAATGTTTCAACAGGCCAAGAGCCACAATATCATGATGTTTGGTACCATAGAAGAAGAAGAAGATGATGAGCTCTGTAAAGGTTGGCGGAATTATGGAAGCTGTTAGTGAGAAAATGAAGATGGAGGTCTGTAAGATTGAAAAAATTTTCAGACAAAGGACCTTGGCCAGTAAAGGTTATGCTGTCAAACTCCTTGGTTGTGACACAGATACTTTCGAAGGCTTGGAAGCTCAAGAGCAGTAGCAGGTACAAGACAGTGTTCCTGTCTCCTGACAGATCATTTGAGCAAAGGGCAGAACGCCAGACTCTTGTGGATGACCTGAGGAAGAAGGATGCAGAACCTAACAGGCTGTCAGTGGTGTAGTGGTATTGATTTGGGCACAGGACCAATTGAAGAGCTTATGGACCTTGCTTTGAATCTTCCTGATAAGTCTTGTCCCTTAGATGCTATGCCCATCAATCTGTTCAAGGAATCTCTCCCAGAGTTGATACATGTGCTTCACTATATTGTTAATGAATCTCTTAGAACAGGACAATTTCCTACAGCTTTCAGAACAGCAGTTGTGAGGCCAGGACTGAAAAAACCTAATCTTGATTCAGATGTCCTCAACAACTATCGACCTATTAGTAATTTATCCTATGTCTCTAAATTGATAGAAAAAGTAGTACATAAGCAGCTTGTTGATCACATTGAAAGTCAAGGACTATTTGCTGAAATGCAGTCAGGGTATCGTAAACACCATAGCTGTGAAACTGCTGTTTTGAAGATCCAGAATGATCTATTGATGTTGATGGACAAAAAAGACAATACAGTACTACTTCTTTTGGATCTTAGTGCAGCATTTGATACAATAAATCATTCTTTGCTTCTTAAAAGACTCAGATACACATATAATATCACAGGGATTGCACTTTCATGGATAGAATCGTACTTGAAGGACAGAAAATTCACTGTTTTGGTCAATGGTTGCTATTCTCAAGAGTGCTCTCTTGAAATAGGAGTACCACAGGGATCTATTCTAGGACCTCTCCTCTTCATTTTATATACCAAAGACCTGGAAAAAATAGTTACCAAGTATGGTTTGTCTATTCATTTGTATGCTGATGACACTCAGGTATACTTTTCATTTGATGTACATAGTTCTTCTCCTGATTTGACAAAGATTAAGTCCTGCTTTGCTGAAATACGTGCATGGATGAGTGCAAACTACTTGAAGATGAATGATGACAAAACAGAATTTGTTGACATCGGTTACTATGTGAGTCCCATAGATACACTTGACCTTGGACATGATGCTTGTAATTTATCTGTAAGTCCAGCATTAGCAGCTAAAAATCTTGGTTTTCATTTCGATCATAGACTCAGTATGGATGATCAAGTTAGTCATGTTTCCCAGATTTGTTATTTGAATTTGAGGAATATCAAAAAGATTGGATCTAGACTCAGCCATGAATTAAAGGTTCAGTTAGTACATGCTAACATTTTGTCAGTATTGGACTATTGTAATTCAAGTTATGCAGGCATAACAGATAAAAACCTTCAAAGACTTCAAAAAAATCCAGAACAATGCTGTGCGATTTATTTTTAGGTTGAATGGAAAGAAAAAGTGGCAGTCAATAAGTCCTTTCCTTAAAAAACTACACTTTTGCCAGTAATTTATAGAATAAAATTTAAAGTTGCTTTGTTAGTTTATAAGTGCATCAATAATTTAGCTCCTATTTATTTGAAGAATTTGATATCATTAAGAGATACTAAAAGGATGAGTTTGAGGTTAGATGATGATTTCTTTATACTAAAAACGTCTAGTCCTGTTAACTTGAAAAGAACAGAAGGTGCTTTTCAATATTATGGTCCACAAGTTTGGAATAGTTTACCTTATGAAATAAGAAGTATTGGAGAAATTGATAATTTTAAGAAATCCTTGAAGACATATTATTTTGAATATGCATTTTCGGGAATTGATTAAATTAAAGTTAGGTATGGTGGGTATTTTCTATTTTGTAATATTCTACATTAGATGAAATTTTCCTTGGGCACATTTTTGACATGAAACACTTTTGCTATCTGAGCCTTTGAGTTAAGTTTTAGTCACGCTTAAATGGCTAGAGTAGTTCCCTCCTAGATATCTATTTGACAATGTCTAAGCGTGTAATAAATGTTCAATCACCTAGGGGGAGGGGGTGGTTTCAGAATGATTATGTTACATGTTATTGTAATAAATATAACTACTGTAAACTTGATTACGAGGGGGAGGGGGGTTAAAATCTGCCAAAAATTGATTACATAATTAATATGTGAACAATCCCTAAGGGTGAGAGATTCAACTTGAGCCTTTTTATGATAACAGTGTTATGTTGACAACAGTGTTATGTTATTTTTAAATGTTCATTTACCAACTGTTATTAAGAAACATTTTAAATTTATTCAATTTATTTTACGTGGGCAAGTTATGCAGCCTGACCTCGGCATGTCATAAAAATGCAACCTTATTTTTGTAAATACGTTTTTTATTTAAATTTTCATACATCTTAATTTAAATGGTATGTACTAGTTTCAAAGAGTACACTTTTAGTTACATTTATTCAAATTTATTTCCAATATAATTAACCATATAACTATTATTAGTCCTTAGTGGGTGACTCTATTAACAGTTTTCATAATTGACTTGATGTCCGCCCTCAGCACATGGAATTTGCCTCTTTTTATATGGGAAGAAAGGATATGTTTAGAATGAGTGCTGTAAAAAATTGATATTATTATTATTATTATTATTATGAAGCCCAACAGTTCACTCAGCCGAGCATACAAGAAACTGTGTGTGTGGGGTAAATGAGGAGCTGCCCATTGCAGGGCAACTGTCACTGGCTTGATAACTTGGATCCTCGTATTCCTGTCATTGGCTGTACAGCTGTTGGAATGGAACTAAAACCTTCAAGACTAAAAATATTCATTATGGAACAGTCAGCAGGCAGAAAAATCATGAAACTGCAATTTTTTGTGAATAGTACAATTAGAAGGAACATACGTTTTTGGCATACACATAAAGACTAGCTTAAATAACTTCAAATTGGAAATTAACTAGTACTGTGTGAGCTTCAATTGTCAACGCAAGGAAACATTTCTGTAAGACAGAGGGTATGAAGCCAACTTTCGTTGTAGTACTAATGGGTGCCTAACCATGGTGAACTCAGTGTAGATCATTGCTGTACAGCATGTTGATAAACAAGGAATCGAAACTGAGGGGCTCTGTACAGGACATTTCACTGCAATGTATGTGATTATACAGCCAAGATTTAGATTGTAGGTGTACATAACAGTGATAAATTAGCGTTATGATTCAATGTAAAGAATGTTGCTCTTTAGCAAAATTGTTACATTATAAATTACATTAGATTTTTCAAGTAGAAGTGAGTCCCTCTAACCTTTTACTCAATGAGCACATGACTGGTTAAGTTTGTGCGACAGTCTATGGTAATCTTGAAGAGTTGAAGAAGAAAACAAGATATTTGAAGAAAACAAGATATTTAAATTTCATGCCATTTTTACAAACATAGAGATCGTACAAGTACAATAAAATTATCAAGGATGGGAATATCATGGTTAGTTGCTGCCTTGTTATCCTGAGAACAGATTTTGGGACCAATAAATGTTAACTTCCGAGTAATTCAGGCTGAGTGGTCAACAACTACCCCATGGTGTAATCTCACATGCAGCCAATAATAGCATACTTGCTGGGGCTATTGTATGAACCAAAACAAAATATGCAAAGTTAAGGCAAGCCTGAGGTTTGAGAAGCCAACAGATAAATTAAGAATGAAGAGTTGAAGATAAGTGGCTGCTCTGTCAGATTCACCTTAAAGAATATTTGTTTACATGCCCCCCATTTCTAGGGGGACGGCGACAAAAACGTCAATTTCGGTTGAAGTGTGCACGAAAAATGTCCAGAAAGTGTCACAAAGTGTCCAAAAACGCGACAAAAAGCGTCCAAAAATGCGACAAAAAGTGTCAAAACGCGACAAAAAGCGTCCAAAAATGCGACCTTGTGTCTGTGGCCTTGTGTCTGTTGAGTGTGGAGGCTGTGTGAGATCCATTGTAGATAATAGCTTGCCCTAGCTTCGTATTACTGGTTTTATTTCGTGAGTTGCGGTTTACTTTATAACTGCACAAAGTATATGGCCTTTAGTATGGTAATTGCATTGGTTGAAAAATATATTGCAATATTTGTGCTGTAAAAATTTATTATTGAATTGAGTTGAGGAATGTTCTCATCATCATATCAATCTATTAGGATTTGATCATGTCTCGAGGTGGATCAACTGCTGGATTTGATCGAAGTATCACTATTTTCTCACCTGAAGGGAGACTCTATCAAGTTGGTGAGTATTTATACTGAGGAATGTATTGTGAGTATTTATACTGAGGAATGTATTTAGTATCCGTTGAAGCTAGTCACAGAGACTATAACTAACTGCTAACATTGTCCACTATCAGCGGCTATCAGTTATGCGAGTCCTTATATTATACTGATCCAAGCATTTACTCTAAAAGAATTTACTCTAAAAGTTTCTCTACTGTAATTTGAAATTAGGCTGGGTCAGGCAGGAATCAAACACGGATCATTGTATCGTGCTTTTTGTGCTAACAATATGTTGAAACATTTTTACTCTATTTTGATTGTTTGACCCACAGTCCTGAGTCCCCCTGACAGCTTACAACTGCAAGGCTGGGCCGCCCAGGACTCTGGAATCCTGATGAGCATCACAGTTTAGATTAGCTGTTGCATAGAAACTGTTCATTCGAATTTAGAAACCGTCGGCCAAACTTATAGATGGTGCACAAAACGTCTCATTAGGGGGAGGGGATGCATATCTCTTTCCGAGAATGGGAACCATGTGGATGTAGCACAACTTTACCAAGTGGTGATTACATTCCTTTTCAGAGTATGCCTTCAAAGCCATAAACCAGAGTGGTCTGACCTCTATTGGGGTGCGAGGTAAGGACAGTGCGTGTGTCATAACCCAGCGTAAGATCCCTGATAAGCTGGTGGACGAGGATACTGTAACTCACCTCTACAGAGTCACCAAACACTCTGGATGCGTCATGACGGGCATGATAGCAGATAGCGACATGCAGGTTAGTTTGTTCTTGATGTACCGATAAATGGGGACTGAAGACATCTCTGACAATTTAATATGATCACCTTCCGTAGTCCGGAACCAAGATTTTAGTTTGAACTATCTGATATAATTCAAGAAGAAGATGATACGTTCTCGTCTACTGATCAGTTTCAAAACATTTAACCGAAAGTTTGAAATCAGGATCGATGTTGCTGGGTGCTGATATTGTCAATGAAAGTTGTATGGTCATTAACCAGTGACCTGTACAATGTATACCTAGGTAAAACGAGCCAGGTATGAAGCAGCCAACTACAAGTACACTTACGGCTACGAGATGCCGCCTGACATGATAGCCAAGAGACTGGCAGACATCGGACAGGCCTACACGCAGGTAATGCAGTGGTAGTAAATTATGCAAGTTTGGCATTTAGAAAATATTTCCTGCTTCCAAGTTAATGCGTTTTTGCTTGATTTATGTTGACTCTCGTTCTCTATTTCTTCGTCAACAGTCCCTCACCTAACTTGCTCGTGTTTTGCGCAAGCCTAACCAGGCCTACACGCAGATCGCGCACATGAGACCCCTCGGCTGCTGCCTCATCATGATTGGCTGGGACGAGGAGAAGGGCGCTCAGCTGTACCGGGTGGACCCTGCGGGTTTCATGTGCGGGTTTAGAGCCTGCAGTGCGGGCACCAAGCAAACTGAGAGCAACAACTACCTCGAGAAGAAAATCAAGAAAAACAGTGAGTTTGCGGACAAGTGTAAAGGTTGTCCCGTACCTCCCAGTATTACCAGGGAGGTACTGTTAAACCGTTGTACCGAGATAACATAGCATGTTACTAAAATATACCTTAGGAGGTTTATTTATAAAGGTTGTAATTTGGGGATTTTTCAGAAAATCCCATTTAGAAACTGTCATGACAGTTCAAAATGACGTCATTATCATATGTTATGGGGAGTAATGATGAAAATCCCTATATTTTCAACTTACCAAAATTTGAAACACCGAAATTTCATCCCCGAACTCCCGGGTGTCTAAAACAGTTCAGAGGTCGAAGTCCAGTGGGCTGGATATAAATCTATTCCCCCCAGGCATGCCCAAGAAATCCACTCAGAATCTGGATATAAATCTAATCCCCACCCCAGGCATGCGTTGAAGGTCAGAATCTGGATATAAATCTAATCCCCTTATCCGGCCGAAACGAAATCCACCCAGAATCTGGATATAAATCTATTTCCCCCAGGCATGCCCAAGAAATCCACTCAGAATCTGGATATAAATCTAATCCCCTCCCCAGGCATGCCCAAGAAATCCACTCAGAATCTGGATATAAAACTATTCCCCTCCCCAGGCATGATGGAAGAGCAGGAGGTAATCCAGACTGCCATTGCTGCTCTGAGTCATGTTATGGCTGTCGACTTCAAGCCTTCAGAGATTGAAATCGGTGTGGTTAGCGAGAAGAACCCTGCATTCAGGTGAGTTGCTGTGTAGAACAGATGTCTTTGATCCCAGTTTACTCTGACTGCTGACACCAGTTAACTCTGATCTAAACAATTTACCAGTGCGCTTTGAAAACAGCACATTCTGACAGAATGCGCTGTTTTCAGGGTGCCCTGTCAGGCCTGTCACCCCTTCAATGTGGTACCTGTTCATTGACACCAATTCCTTGACACCAATTCCTTGACACCAATTCCTTGACACCAGTTCCTTGACACCAGTTCCTTGACACCATTTCCTTGACACCAATTCCTTGACACCAATTCCTTGACACCAATTCCTTGACACCAGTTCCTTGACACCAGTTCCTTGACACCAGTTCCTTGACACCAATTCCTTGACACCAGTTCCTTGACACCAGTTCCTTGACACCAGTTCCTTGACACCAGTTCCTTGACACCAATTTCTTGACACCAATTCCTTGAAACCAGTTCCCTGACACCAATTCCTTGACACCGTCTGACAACACCTCACCTTTTCAGGAAGTTGACTGAAAGTGAGGTTGATGAACAGCTTACAATCCTTGCGGAACGGGACTAGATTCTACTATTCCAAGCAATCCCAAATACAGATGCAATTTATTGAGGGCTATACAGTCGCCCCACATGAGTAGTCATTACAAAACCCTACTCAGTATAGAGAGCCATTTTATCCAACATATTATGAGTGTATAATTACTCAAACTATTAGATCATCGTAATCGAAATTTTGGTGGGAAAAGCGAGCTTTGGTGTAGTTTTGGCGGGAACTTAGACCACGTGACAGTCACGTGATCAATGATGGTGGTCTTGCGTTGTGCTGGTAACAACGCTTGTTCCCACGAGTCATTCGGTGCGCGTGATATTAGCGTACCGTCATTGAATCACCATTTTATCAATCTGTATTTCTATGGTGAGGCGTATACAGTAGGGTGCCATTTTATGTTCATGTCGTTTTGCTTTTTAGCCTTCTTTACTGCAAAAAATAGTAATCACTCTGTAATACTGTAGAATCATTGCTCATTTATTATTCATGATATCATTGCCCTGAGTAACTAAAAAAGTTTGAAAATAAACCGATAACAAAGCGAGTTTGGAGTCACTTAATCCATTCAAAAGTTATGAGCATTTGAGTGATAGCAATCTTGCAGTTCTTACAGGCGACTTTTTGAAAACGACGAAAACATTATTAGGGTAACCTACTGTATAATGACGGATTGGCCATCGGGGATTATGAATTGCGAATATTGCTGTAATATCACCATTGTTGTCATAATAATATTTTGCATCTGCCTTGTGATTGTTTCTTGAAAACTCATTGTTAATCACTGTCTACTTACTGCAAGTTGAACTTGATTGAAATCCTGTAAATATTATATCAATTACATTTGTTGAGCAGATATCACGTATATATGGGTTTCATCTCGAAGATAATTCTTTAAAAAGTAATTATACTTAATGCTTACAACAGTTAATAATTATCTCATTGTATTTCATATTATATTCGTTAATTCCTGTTTAAATAATCCTTGAAATTGAATAACAAAATTGTACATTTATTTGTATTTATATATACATTGTGAAGCATTATGTTGTTCAGTATTCTCTTTTCTGCTTCCAACTTTCTTGGCTGATTTATCAAACCTTAATGCTATTTTAATCGATTGATATGAATGATGGATTTGAAATTTTATCTTTTTATTCTTAATTTCATTGTGTCCTTACAATGCACTAAACACTTCACTCTGTTGAGGTTGTAGGCATGCCGTCCAAAACGAAGAAAGCGAAGAAGGTCCAGAAGAAGTTCGTGCTGGATTGCACCCACCCAGCTGAAGACAAAATCCTTGACCCCTCAGAATTCACCACGTATCTCACAGAAAAGATAAAGGTGGCCGGCAAAACCGGAAATCTGGGAACCAACGTGATCGTGCAACGAGAGGGCTTCAAAGTAAATGTTCTGTCAGATATACCCTTTAGCAAGCGCTACCTGAAATACCTAACCAAGAAATACCTCAAGAAACAGAACCTGCGAGATTGGCTTCGGGTTGTGGCCTCTAATTCCTCCACATATGAGTTAAGATACTTCCAGATTAACCAAGAAGATGAGGATGATGAGAGTTAGGTTTTGAATTCTTTTTATGTTATACCGAGATAATTTATTGTTTTCATTTAACATTGCGTCGATAAATGCTTAAAATTCGTCGAAATTCAGTTGGGAATTGGTACATATTGTGGGACAATTTGTTGGAAATTGGTACTTTATGGAAGGCGCGAACGCCTAACGAACTATACGTTTACAAAGGGCCCTATTCATTACAACTGAGGAACTTTTTTGCGCGCGCGACGAGACGCGTAAATTTAGATTGGCGAAAATGGTCCAGAAAAACGCATATATTAATTTTCTGAATAAATTTCATGATCAACAATGTGAGTTTGTTTGAAATGTACATAAATGAGGCTCTTCATTGTTCTGCTACAACGGTTATTGCTTGACATGCCCAAACTTGCTAGTGCTTTGAAGCGCACGTACGTTCTCGTGTATATTTTATAGAAATTAGACAAGTCATCGGAGGTCACGTCCGGTCGTACGTACATACGTGTTGGTTGCGGTTCGTATTGAAAGAGGCCCAGAAAATTGTACCCTGCCGATATTGATACATGCTTTTAACAGTAAGAGGGATCTGTGTTCAGAACTATTTCACACTTAAGTAGGGGAAGGGAGAGGTGTTTCATACGATAGTTCATGATCGACTGGAGTGCGTTGTAGAAGAGGTACTTCTTTATAACGTCAATAATTGAAAGAACGTATTACTTATTAACGAAAATCAAAATAACAATAGTTTTTCACAACATATGGAACTGCAATATTATAGTGTACACCGTGTTGAAACTGCTAATAGTGAAGTGCATTTGCCGGGGAACGGACGTTTCATCTCACGACACTTCATCTCAGGACACTTTATCTCACAATATGTCAGCTCTATGCAAAGGTAAGGGTCTGGGTAATAGGTTGAAGTTTCCTGAGATGAAATGTCGCCCATCCCATTTGCCATACCCATAATTCATTTTTCTGTCACCGACTAGCACATTAACTTTTAAATTCCCCGTATTATCGATTCTAATAATAATCTCATCAGCGTTGAAATAGCACATGGCAGAGATATCTGATTCCGTGACAAGAAGAAGAGTAAAATGACATCATCACCCGATATCGAGATAATGGAAGCAGCCAATCCTCCATCATGACACCATGACACCCTCGTACTACACTATACTGGACTTGCAACAGGTGACTGTACAATAATTCATTAACTATTAAATCTACATAAATTACACGGTGTGTGGTGCCCCAGTGCCGGTGGTGCTGGCACTAATGGACTCATGAGCATAATTTGCACGTTACCCCCACTATATCATGGAGACTGGGTCTGGGTTAATGAGTTAATCTAGCCCTAATTAATGCGATATTCATAATACCTCTCCCTTTTTTGATCACAAAGCTATCCTGGAGATAGTGGACTTGTGATTATTGAATTTGTTGAGCCTTCACCGTCTCCATCGAGCTTGGTTGTTCAGTATTCAGCAGAACCTGTTAGTTTAATTATTCATTGAATTGAAGCATTGCTGATTGCGACCGGTCGCATCGGCATTTGGGAATGACGCCATTCTGCGAAACTGGAACGATGCCAGTTTATTTTCCTATCTACCGTAACATGACAGGTAACACGATTAATTATAACCCGAAGACAAAGGGAAACTATTTAAATAGTTCACTTCAACAGTGCGCTAAATTGTCACAATGGTTTATTTAAATTCTAATTCTAAATTAAAATAGGACTGCCTCTATAGATAAGACATTGGACTGCCTTTCAAAGCAAATTAACGCATGTGAAATTTAACCAAATTAAATGAAATATGCATTTTCTCGTATTCTCATCATAATTATAATTTCAAATCAGTGCCAGTTTCTGACATGAGCCGATCGAATATTGTCAAAAAATCCTTGTTTTTCATAATTGAATCTGAGTATGTTTAAAATAGCTTAAGCTATTGAGGGTCTTGAGCCTTGTCCTTTAGTTCATGGCACCTTTCAGTTTTCTTTGTAACCAAAACACTCGGACATGGACTTTTAGGAGAATCAGGAATAGGAATCAAGCAGCATCCAGTCTTGATTCTAACGTATTCCTTCAGCTTTGATCCCCTCCAGATTAGAATCATGGGGTTCAGGGCAGAGTTCAGAAGAGGAACCATCTGCTGAAAGACGAACATTCCCCGGTAAAATCGTTGTATTTTGCTTTCATCCCTCGTAGCCCTTTCATCACCAAACCTATCATATTCATGCTCAAAAAGCTCCACTTTAATGGTTATGAAGATGATAGAGGCAACATTGCAGATGACAAAAACAATGGTAAGAAGGACAATTGTTATTGTAACTTGTTTGTTATTGTCGTTGCTGAATTCTGACTTCTTCAAATGGACAGCTTGGATGACAAGACAAACCAGGGAAACGACAGTGGCGATGAAATAAGCCAGCACAAATAAAAAATAGGGCAGACAGTTCTCTAGTCTGTTCAGCTGATCTGTGGCTGGCTCCCACCAATCCAGACTCCACGGAATTCTCACACTAAAAAACTCCACAATGTGATAGTAGCCCGCTAGGGAGTTGAAAACGAAGTACCACATGTAAAGATTCTGTTTTGGGGTGTTGAGGATTTGTTCGTCGTAGATAAATCCAGCGGTGTCCCGACATTCGAAGGCCTGGTTCCAGTGAATTTCGATGTTCACTGCTTGGAGGGCGTACACATCACCCGCAGTGAGAAGGGTCCAGAACACGATGAGAAGGGCCAGGAAGATGAGGATTCCTTTCTTTGGAATGCGAGCAAATGGGTTCTTTATCATGACAGTTCTCACCAATGAGAGGAGAGCGTTAAGAGCAATGGAAATCCGAATTGCTACACTTGAAATCACAAAGGAGGAAATACAGAACCCTGAGACTGAAGGGAATACCTTATCTCTTTCTTCATTTTCCATGTCAATAGAGAGATATAGGATAAGTGATATGACACTCAGAAGACCTCCTAGAGAGACTGTGATGTCAAAACCTGAGAGGAGAGTGTACATCATAGACACCAGATCATTGGTAGCCTTCTTGAAGTAGAACCTCAGCACAAACCAGTTGAGAACCACGCTGCACAGAATGAGGAGAATGCTGATTATCACTGACAGAACGCCCCACACTAAGTCTGATTCTCTGTTCTGATAACTCAGTGAGTATCCCACTATGTCCATGAACTCTATGTTGAATCCGCTGGGTATCTTCTGTAAAGCAGAGGCTTTGGCATGGCCATCAGTTTCACCTTCTGTTGATAGAGACATCCTGAAATGTTATGGAACATAAGAAGGATGAAATGATGTGTCATTAGACAGGTGATAAAGTAAGTGAAAAATTGCAAAAAAAAGTTGCAAAATTGTAGGAAAATACGTTGCATTTGGGCTCCGATTAAAGGATCAAAGTTCGGCCGAAACACTGAGCAAGAGAACACTTTGCACCACTATGTATACGATACCATACATCGCCAAAACTTTGTAGGTACTTCGTCATCATTTGATAGATGTCATTGAGAGCTAATCGATTTCCTGATCGATATTTTGATGAAATTTGTTGTTTAATATTCGGTGGTTTGGCACGATGTTATTGTCAGTCTCATATGCTTATCATTCGTGACTTACGATTTGTTATTTGGACGCTATAATTATAATGGGGGGGGGGTTCACAGTCCCAAATGTCCCTAACTCAAGAAAAAGTGGATTGGGACGGGGACAATTGAGAAAAATGGAACATTTGGGACAAATGGGACAGAAAAAATAGAACAAGTGGTACTCAAAAAAGTGAATGCAGACTGGGACATTTGGGACAAATGGGGCTCAAAAAGTGAATGCGGACTGGGACATTTGGGACAAATGGGACAATTGGGACAAAGGTGACAGAGACAACTGGGGCTCAAATGATTGTGTTCTTGAGTGGCAGTTTAGTCTCACAGCCTGTTGCATAGCGGCACTTGCTGTGTTGCAACTGCCACTGTCTTTTTCCTATCATGGCTTTTTTGGGATAGTGAAGTGGGAACACTTAACCACTGCAAACAAAAAAAACCAAAAAGCAAAAAGGGTGCGCACTGACGCAATTACTTGTGCCGCGCGCTAAGAACTAAAATAAGAAAATATGTGAAAACTACACGATTTTATCTGTAAACAGTTAATGGCGGTCATTACTTCAACTTAAACACACCTTTAAACAATGAACTAGTGAGCTCCTCAAATAATGATTGATGCGCTGATGATGCTTTGATGTTACAATGGTCTATAATGAACTTAAGACATCTTTTTGTGTGTGTAAATTGAAACTCAGTGGATAATAAAAGCAGGCAAAAGGCGGTCGCATTGACACATAATATAATGCAGAAGTCATAAAAAGTAATAATTATGGTGATGGTCATAAAAAATGATAATACAACAAGGGTCATGTGAGGTGTCCGAGTACTTGTTTAGGGAACGACCAAAAGATCAAGACGTGTTAATTAATTCGTAATCAGTTTGAGGTTTGTTACAATAACCACTCGACACGAATAAGTATGAACGATCCCTAAGTATACAATAGAGTGTGCTTTATTATGAGGCATAAGGTCTGGATATGGAGCTTTCAGATTGACCATTATTATAGACCAGCATGTTGTGTAAACTCAATACTGGTGGTTTATAAAAGTGTGGATTACACTTTATTACCATTGGCCTGTCACTGGCATGATAGTTTTGTACGATTTGACTGCTTACTGTGATTGGGCAGTAGTAATGATTTATGCAGCTGTTTGAACAAAATCTGTGCAGCTGTGCCTAATTTAGAAGCAAATTTACCGCAGCGTCACATCTCGAAGTTGTTAATTTACCTATTCGAAAATCAATTCAACGGCGGTTGATTTATTGACTTCATGCTTGCTTTGTTCTATGTGCACTAAATCAAGTCTGAACCTAGAACCTTCTGAAATTCAGTAGAGAGAACAGTGAACGAGTTTCTCAACACTGAACGATAAAATCATTTTGGCCTAGGCCTGCCCAAGTCAACAGGTGTCGAACTCGACCCCGATCAATTCGTTTTCGATAATTATAAAATTTCATCGTTCATTGAAGTTACAGGATTTAGGAAAATATGGAGAAGTTTTCGACGACCCCCTGTTTTTGGAAATACTTAAATACTTCATGCGATTGTTGCAGATCACTAGTTTGGAACAATTAGGCAGGTAAGAGGCTAGGTATTGATTGGTCGATGTAAAGTCACGAGCAAAAACGGACAAAACATAAGGATCTTGCATATAAACATTCTTTATTGAAGAATTGTTCTGTCAACTGGGGATCTCATTACTGAAATATCTTAAATTAAATCATCAATCAATAATCGTATCTAGTGTACGTGTAAAGTTTGTACGAAGTAGGATAAAAGTTATCCGGAAAATAACATAATTTTATCATATTTACTTGGAAAATAGCAAAGGTTCACTTGTGGCTGAGACAGTTTAGTATAGATCACACATCCAAAAATAGACGATTGAAACAAATTGAAAGTTAAGTCATCAGCATGATCATAATTATGGTATTGTGAATTTAATTTTCTTGTGACATATGACCCAATGATCCCTTATAAAATTTAAGGTTGTACAGCTATACTTTCTTTCTGTTAATATTTTTGCCTTGTAACTAAACTGTGGTGTTTCAGTTTTTGGCCTGGTAGGCTTATTCAAATTGGTTCAAGCGAAGCAAATCGATGTATTTTGTGGAAACTTGAAGCCATTGTGTTTCCGAGGACGAATTGAAAATTGATACGAGGGATGGATAGGTTCTTCTGGCTTAGCTCAATGTTTGTATTTATCCATCTGCATCACCATACCATATTTTAATCGCGATTTAACACGTCGTTACAATTTAACCATAGGGGTCAGGGGTCACAGGATTTAACCTGTCATACGACTGAGATGCAGAGGATTTTGGCTTTAGAATTTTAGCGCAAGCTGTTTCATACATTTCATGCCAGATTCATGCTCCTTGAAAGCTAAGGTTTCTAGGTCTCATTTAACATCATGCACCTTGAATTGCTAAAAAGAAGATCATTTTTCGGTCTCCAAGAAATCCCTACCCCGGAGGCTGTAGGTACATATAGATGACAAAGCTATTTTATATGCTCATATGCACACCAAAATGCAACCAAACGGAAAAATATATATATAACAGAACCCCATTTAATGAAAAAGTTGATGAAATTTTTAATTACTTAATTCTTACATTCTTACATTAAAGAATTACAGTTAAATTATTAAATAACTACATTAAATTGTTGAATCATCACAATTTAATTATTATTGCAATTAAATTTCATAAAATAATTACAATTAATTCTTTAATTTCAATTAATTTAATAATGTTGTAACTCATCACGAGTGTAAAACAAAACATAAAACATATAAAGTGAAAAACGGAAGATTCATAACATATGTAAAAATAGTTTATGTGCATATAGCACCTTCTGAATAGCATGGTATCATGTGAACCGTGTAATAAATCAAACATTATTTGGAACATCTGTAGAAACAGACAAGTGTAATTTGGCAATGCTCCATCTAAAAGACCCTCCAACACGATGACATGAATTATTAACTATCATTTCAATTGTCTAATTGTGCGATTAGACATCAATGATCCGCCTGAGCCTTCATAAAGTGTTAAATCCGACCAGCTTGTAGCCCTAGATAACGGAATGCAGGCAAATTGTTATTGAAGAATGGTGATTGGTCAGCCAATTTAACAACGGTTCAGTATGAAGTCACCGAAGTCCCCACAACACAATCTTGGTGAGATATGGATATAATGGAAGGGAGATATGGGTCCAGGCCGTAATGGAGGAAAAATTTCAATAAACAGGAAGACAAACACGACAGAACAACTGAGCTACATCAAATAATTAAATAGTTAAGCTCGCAGACTAATGCCCCGAAGAGAAGCGACAAAGGATAGAAACAATTAGTAGAGGGGGAAGAAAGGAGGTAATTGGGTAATCTGTTGGAAGAAGAGAGAGGTGCACTGGTTCACTGGTGTCTGATGCAGCCATCCAAATGTTGGTGCTGCTCCTGAGCTTAATCCACCATCGTTCTATTGTTGCAGAAGCACTGTTATTCTAAGATTATACTGTCCTCCGGCCATCTGTCCTTGAGAATTTATGACGAAACGGCGACAGCAATTGAACTTATTTACATTGGTTCAATGGTGAACTGAGCGCCGAAATTTGCATGAATGGAATAGGCCCAATAGCAGATCCTCAAATCCGTGAAGATGACTTACCTGCTATCACCATAATCTCCAATCGACCCTACCTTGTTATTATTTAACGTCACTAATTCTACCCTAATGTCCTAATCGCTGTTGGCCGGAAGTCTTGTTGAACACCTCTGCATATTGATGGGTAATGGGTGTCGTAGGAGTTCTGAGTTCAGTGTTAGAGTTCCACCATAGTTATTTGTCACTTGCTGGTCGGCATTGTTGGCACTTGGCACAGCTCTGCATGCTCTTATCCTTATAATTTTATCTGCAAAAACAGAATTGATGCTTTGTTAAGTCATCCATTTACCACTCTTAACCTTGATAATGACGTCATTAATCCACTATAGTAACCCCTGATCATGACAAATAACGTCTTTCCCAGCGTTGGACTTCCTACTGTATTATTTCACGAGACCTGAAGATTTGATTTACCTATTATACCTATCCTAATCCAAATCATCGTTATGTTTTGTAGTTCGCCTCAATATTTTGTAAGTATGATTGACTCTTGGCAACATCGCTGACTCCAAATGAAGTCACTTTAAATGTTAATTTGACGGCTTAAACTTCAAATAAAATTACCCAAATCTGCGTTCTAGTGCAACATGTAAGCGTCAAACTAAGCAAAACATTGGATTATCATAAACAATGGATTATATCCTCTTGTTTCCTTGTCCTGGCTAACCTTTTGTCCGTTTTTTACCTGCTGAATTATTCTATTCTTTTCTTGTTCCGAGGTTCCGTGCAAGTTTACACAATGGCATTACACGAGCCCTTTGTGTTGGTGATGTAATCACCTGTGTTCTAATCCCATGGAACAATGTCAAGGTTAATTAACTGTGCTAAATAGAAACCCTGAAACGTACGTACAATATTGTTATCCCAACCGTTCAACCTTTCTCACAATATAGGTACAATGGTGGAGCCATGCAACAGATGCAATAAACCTCGTTCTTTCCCTCTCATTTATTTGTTTTGAAATTATTGATGACCAGTTTCAATCCTCATTAATCATTCTAAACCTCTCCCTATAAAGTGCAAGTGATTACGTAATAGGTATGTGAACGATCGTGGAATGTTGATTGAGATGACGTAATTGACATGACGTAAGAAGGCACGTTCGACGTTCGTTTATCTGTAGGTAACCATATTATAGTATGTGAATGTAGAGTTTATTACCTCAATACCTTCATCAAGTGTAAATTCTATCAATTTTCTATGTGATATCATATGCCATTGCCAGTTTACTAATGTTAAATTTGTTGTTCTTTAGTTGTATTGTTAGTCAGTTTATAGGTATGATTATAAAAGTTTGTGAAGTTCGAACTCTGAATCAAACAAAGAACTTGGATCTTACGTTCAGTATTAATTAAAAGTTCTTTGTCAAGTAAAACCCATTTGTTGAAGTTTGCTTTGAACAAACTTTTCTTGTCGTTCTATTAATAGAGGAAAGTTAGTGGCAATAGGAACGGGGAGATTAAGTTTTTGTTTGAAAGTTTTAGCCTGGATTGAGTGGACTGAACAGTGAACAAAAGAAGCAAATTTAACTAAACCTTCTTGGTCTCAGGCTTTGTGTTGTAAACCATTGTGAATAATTGTAAACGGCAATCTTATTCGCGATCGTGTTTCCAACTATTCAGTTTCTTTGAAAAGTCAAGTTAAACTTCAATAGCGATAGGTAGATTCATAGGTTGTTTTATCAAACAAATTGTCTTCTTTCAAGTTTGTAAAATTAAATCGTACATGTTGCTAAAATGTTCGTTAACGCATCTCAAGATGCTCTGAATGGCATTGCTTTTCAGGAACATGGCAGAAGTTTTACCAGGTCCCCCTGACGGAGCAGGCGGGGGTGAAGGAGGAGGAGGAATTATTCCTGGAGGAGGGGGAGAAGGAGGAGAAGGTCTCATTCCTGGGGGAGGAGGAGGAGAAATCATAGATAGAAATGGTTCGGGAGGAGGGGGGAGGAGGAGGAGGATGGAGTTCTTACTATAACGGATTCAACATAGAGTTCATGGACATAGTGGCATACTCCCTGAGTTATCAGAACAGAGAATCAGACTTAGTGTGGGGCGTCCTGTCTGTGATAATCAGCATTCTCCTCATTCTGTGCAGCGTGGTTCTCAACTGGTTTGTGCTGAGGTTCTACTTCAAGAAGGCTACCAATGATCTGGTGTCTATGATGTACACTCTCCTCTCAGGTTTTGACATCACAGTCTCTCTAGGAGGTCTTCTGAGTGTCATATCACTTATCCTATATCTCTCTATTGACATGGAAAATGAAGAAAGAGATAAGGTATTCCCTTCAGTCTCAGGATTCTGTATTTCCTCCTTTGTGATTTCAAGTGTAGCTATTCGGATGTCCATTGCTCTTAACGCTCTCCTCTCACTGGTTAGAACTCTCATGATAAAGAACCCATTTGCTCGCATTCCAAAGAAAGGAATCCTCATCTTTCTGGCCCTTCTCTTTGTGTTCTGGACCCTTCTCACTGCAGGTGATGTTTGGGTTCTCAAAGAGTTGAATGTTGAGCAACACTGGGACAAGGCTTTTGAAACTAGGGACACCTACAATTTACCCTACGACGATGCCATCCTCAACACCCCAAAACAGAACATGTACTTGTGGTACTACGTGTTCAACTCCATGTCAGGTTACTACCACATAGGAGAGTTTTTGGGAGACAGGGTGCCTTGGGGATTAAAATTGATAGAAGTCCCTGGTGAACAATCCCAAATGGCAGAGAAAGTTTTACCGTATGTGCTATTCGTGCTGGCTTATTTCATCGCCACTGTCGTTTCGCTGGTTTGTCTTGCCATTCAAGCTGTCCATCTGAAAAAGTCAGAATTCAGAAACGACAATAACAAACAAGTCACAATAACTATCGTCATACTTACTATTGTCTTCGTTATCTGCAATGTTGCCTCCATCATCTACATAGCAATCAAAGTTAACTTCTTTGAACATGAGTATGATGACGATGGTGAAGAAATTGCAACTCAAGATGAAAGCAAAATCCAGGATTTTTATCGGGGAATGTTTGTATTTCAGCAGATGGTTCCTCTTCTGAACTCTGCCCTGAACCCCATGATTCTAATCTGGAGGGGATCAAAGCTTAAGGAATACGTTAGGATTAAGACTGGATGCCGCTTGATTCCTCTTCCTCCTAAAAGTTCATGTCCGAGTGTTCTGGTTAATCAGACAACTGAAAGTTGCTATGAGCTGAAGGAAAAGGCTCAAGACTCTAAATAGCCACCCTGATGAGCATATACTAAAATGCAATATCAAATCATCAATAGCATCTTTATTTGAAATTACGAGTAAAATACTGTGTGAAAAGAACCTTATCAGAGTTGAGAAATATCGATCTGATCAACTGTCAACAAAGCAATATAATCTCCATATTCTGAATTTTAAGTTAAATGAATGTTATCAGTTATATAAATACATGTAGCTTAGCCATTTACTTATTTACCCTATCAGAAATGAAAGTTGTTTTTGACTCGATAAATTATGAAATTATTAATGAAAATCTGGGTCAAAGAAAGTCGAATTTCATCCATTTTCTACTTCTATATCGGAGTTACGACAAAACTATGGGTAATCGAATTTGATTTTCTTTCCTTCAATTTTCAATTCGTTCCCCAGGGTCATTTTCAATAAGACTAGAAATGGTAATAACCAGCAAGACCATTCTGGTTATAATGACAGAACGGAGCCGGCTCAAACCATCACATCTTGACAAAGGACAAAGGATGCCACGGAAATGCATCAAAGTGAGTTTTTGGGAGCAGCATTTTCATTATCTATTCGATAATTAAACGATAATCACACAATAATGACCCAATTCGGTTTTATAATCACTTGATGGGGTTAAAATTTTCTAAGAAGGAACAGTATCCTGTACTGGGTCTAGGGGGTTCCCTGTACACATCACATGAGCAGCCCTGGTATAATATACCAAGTGATTATCCCTGTAGAGGTCAATACAGCCCCGTGCACTGGTATATAGGGTTCAACATCATCAACTCACCACTTCATGCTATGATAATGACGTCATCCTAATCGCTTATTTACCATGAGCGCCTATATTAATCAGGGTATAGAAGTGCATGTACAAGCAGAAGAGTGCTAGCATGTACTCTAGTTAGACTTACTATCTACGTTTTAGTCCTCTATATTGGTCTGTATATTCGCATATATTGATCAGTTGGCAGCTGGATACGTTGGTTGCTCGCTTTGGGCTTAGAAATTCTTAGTCGTGAAATTGTTTTCTAGATGGAAAGTTATTGATTATTATCTTTCATCATCTTAATATGATCAAAGGAGAATTAACAAAAACAAAATAAAATTTCTCTATCAAGGTCATGAGTTAAAGTGCGGCTTATTTCTTTCAGTAACTACATGAGTAAGTTAACTCAGTTAGTTAATCTCTAAATTTAGATATATCTCGAGCATATAAACTTAAAACTTAAAGCGATCCTAAATTTAGATGCTGGTGTGCACGATTATTATGTGACTTTCACACAACTACCATGAATTAGGATTGTGAAGGAGCACCTATTGTGTGTGCAGTCAACATCATGCATCCTGAAGCACACTTCTAATTGGGATGGTCTCTTCTTCTGTGGGATACCCCTCCTCCTTCACTGCATCGCACTTCGTAGTTTTGTCTAATAAGTTTGTATCATGATTATTATACCGTTGGAACCTAAAAGAATCGAGATTTCTTGCGCCAGTACCTCGATAAGGCAAATTAAGCGACTGTTGAATGCTCTTGACCTTTCATTCTCCATGATTGACGGATGAGGCTAGTCTCAGTGCACAATTCAACTTTCGTACAGATATATTTTGCAACTTCATCCATGTCCAATACTGGTCCATTGAACGTAGAAAATAGACAGAGACTATTCAAGCCTTTATAGTTTATAAAGTCAATGAAATTATAATTAAGTTGATGGTAATTACTAATGATTCAAAATGACAATAGTCAGGAAAGATAAGAGGCGCAGCCAGCTCCCAAGTCAATTTGAAAAGTAGAGTTAGATAGAAACTTGAATTAAATTTTAGAATGAGCTGTAGAATTAACTTCGAGATAGCGCAAAAACTAAAATTACAATGATGATTAATAGGTAAGGAAATTATTTCATAATTCCTTCACTACTATTTAGTGCTGTACATCTGGTGGTGACCGAACCTTGGCTAGGATTCAAACAGATTGAACTACGCGGAGCCCAGTGTATCCAGTGTCACAAAGCATACATAGGTAAAACAGTGCAGCCCCTTAGGACCAGAATTAGCGAGCACCGTGTGAAGCATGCACCGTGATGTTTGAGAAATCAGTCTTCACAATAGGAAACATTTCTTATACTTGTGTTGGTGGTGATTGTTATGAATTCATAACATAAACTACGGAGCCCATGGTGTACCCATTGTCACAAAGCTTACATAGGTAAAACAGTGCAGCCCCTTAGGACCAGAATTAGCGAGCACCGAAACACTCTCAATGACAAACTTGATATCAAAAACACTGGAGACATTAGTGACGAAAATACCCTCACAGCACATGCAATCGAGCACAACATTCAGACCAAGGCTGGGTTCAACAAACTCTATCAATTTTATATAATAAGATATATGGAGCAGGAGAACATAACCAAATCAGAACAATTTTTATTAATAAATTTAACACATTAAGACCATATGGTCTGAATGTTTCTAACCCAATAGATATTACTAATTGCTTTGAATTTTGAATTTTGACTTTTTAACTTATTGATAATTCAGGGCAGTTTTTAAAAATTGCTTACCAATTTCTTATTCAATATTAATTCAATTTAATTTATCAAACCATTAATCTATCATCACCAGGGTATTAATCACCCATGGTTTTCAATTTCCATTTTATTTATGATTTTTGTATATAAGGTTTTCAACTTTACATGCTTGCCGGTAAATTTTTAATAGGTAACTTAATGACTTTTGCACTGATGACGATTTGAAAGTACTTTGCATTAAAAATTCAGCTCGTTGTGGTTATTCGTGTTGTGGAACTTGGCAATTACTGTGTTATATTAAATAATTTCACGACCTTGATTAAAAACTTGCTATCATTGCTGAAGAACCTTTTAATATCCACCAAATTTTATGAGCCGATGGTATGATCAAATATTGAGCGCCGTTATACGAGTTATTACTTATAATACTGCCTTGTCACCTCTCAAAATTATGACTCAATAAATTCTTTCATACATGTATGGCTACGAAAATCCCCGTGAATATTGACATTATGTTGCTAGGTAAATGAGGTAACTAAGAAATTCCGGGCAATCATCACACCGCTTACTCAAGAATCAGCTGCCACGGGATGGAACCGCACACTTAAAATGTTTGATCCTTTTGTTCGGGTTCTACGGAAGTTGAAAACGTGGAATTAATTAACTTAATTAGGAAATTAGCGAGGAAGCGACTGCAAGTCCAACTGTGGTTTCTACTTTTCAGTTGTTCATCTGAAATTTAAATGGCAGTTATAGTTGACAATGCGTCCGTGAAAAAAGTATGAGAACGCCTTGACCTTTCTTGAAACTCGTACAAAATAATTCCTTGTGTTTGGAAATTGTGATTTTCATGTAACTTTCCTGTTCATGGACATGCAGCGTGCAGGCAATAGTTGATTTTACATAACAACCATTTAAATTCTCTTGAATTGTAATGATAATAACAATACATTCCGTGTCACCACTTTGTTACCTATTTGTCCATTATGGGTCGTGAACTTTATTTAGGCGATTGACGAATATTTCACTGTAAATAACTGCATGTGATTTGCCTATTTCGCTCTCCCATCCCCTCTCTATACGCCGCGCGCAAAAAATATGCGGTTATATTATCAGCAATTTTACAGCGCGCATACTGTAAATGACATAATTTCGCCCGCCTATTGATTGACAGCGTATTATTAAAATACCTACAGTAACACATCTCCCCTCTCCTTCAGTTCACATGTACGGATCCACTCCCAAGCACACCATCCCTGGACTTCCCATGCGGAACATCGACTACGGAACCCTCCACCGATCACTCCGCGTCTCCGAGAAGGACGATGTAAAACGGAAACTAGAGCCGGACTTCCTCAACAGTCTGGGAAGTATGTGTCTCAAAGCAACAACGGGAGGTGGTGATCATGATAGGGGGAAGAGGGGAGGAAAAACGGACGGTAACCATGGTAACGCCATTAGTTGCCATGCGGATGGGAGTAAAAGAAATACAGTGATTGCTCCTGCCTCTCCTGCTGCTGCTACTGCACAGTCTCCTTACAATAATAGCTGTAAGTTGTATTATTGTTATTATTGCCACATTTAATGTGTGATTCTTTTATCGGTCACGTGCTTCTATTCGCATGTGCGTTCCTGCATGGAAATGCATTAAATTTATTTCTCATTTATTGATTTATCTTATATTGATTAATCTTCAATAATATTGCATTGGATCTATTGGAATGTATAGTGCTCTAAAATCAAATCGTTGTAACTGATCTCACTGAAAAGGCCCAGACTTAAATTGTGCTTTCTGTCCCTTCAGAGCCGATAATTTATTTATTGTTGCTAATAAATTGATAATCAAATCCAACTTATTGAAAGTGGTAACCCAAGGACTCTACATGTCATAATCGCATGAAATGATTCATTTCAGCTCCATTTCGGGTCCCTTCCTTTATTCTATTCTCTTTCCAATAAAAATCTTACCCCTAGTTTCGGTAATCAAATAGCCCCATATGTTTCTCTAATCCCAGTCCTCCTACGAGCTATGAAATGATCATCACCACATATTATCAGTGTCCGATAGGGTGCCCTGGGTACTCTACAAGGCACAGAGCAGCTCACAGCACACTAGTCTAGTGTCATGTATTGCTTTGAAACACTAGCCCTTAATATCACTAGAGAATAGTCTCATATCGTAGCTGCTCTAGTTCGTCTTTAGTTGGTTGTGTAGTCCGTCCAAATGTTTGCATCAGTTTTAGAATAGATCTTAGAGAATATTTCCTTGCGTTTCAGTTGAAATAACGTCTCGGTAATGGAGCCAAAAAAACTAATTTCTCGTCTAAAAAACCACAATAAATTACATTCCATTTGGTGGATGCCAGCGCCACTGGGTACTTTATAGACAGTTAGATGCAACCTTATCTGATGCAGGACTGTTTCTCGGCTAGAATTACATCTCGATTCATGCTCATGTACTTACAGAGTGTATTCTGAAGATTTTATTGTGCCCGTGAACGCAGCTGTTTTGCTCCTAGGTTAAATTGTTTTGTTGCCAAGGAAATCAAATTTCTTTTCGCCGCTCCCCCGCTTTTCAAATTGTGAAATTTACACTGTGCAATTGACCATTTCGTACCGTGTAGTGTTTCCATAGACACATAGGTCAGAAATCCAAATCCTGGGCATAGATGGCCACATTTTGATAGATTTTATGTTGGAATTTGGTTTTCTTCGATTTCTATTTCTGATTTAGGATCTTCTTCAGTTGGCCAATGTGGCCAGAATCATATCCGGTATACATTCAATGTATTCCCTGTGAATGAAATGTCTGCAATACAATATTTTTCAAAAGTTCTAAAGTTCAATAAATTGTTCCAACGTATATAAAGATTCAGACCCGCCCGCTCTCACTAGGCACAACACCAGTAAACCCCAAGACGGTTCTAGCACCCCCCTCACCATCCCCTGGTCAAGGCGGACTGAAGAGCACCAAACACGTCTGCAGTCAGAGTGGTTATTGTGGGATCTGCAGGAAGTCGGAGCAGGACATGACGCACTATGGGATATACCATCAGGACGATACGGTCGATCTGGTCATGGGCAGCGTTATTGACAGGTAGTCTAAAGTCTGAGGGCCATTTGCCATTTGGACATTTCAAATCTGGTATGCCATTCGAGTATCACGAACTTTCTAACTTGGAATTTTAAACCTCAAATGTCATCTCAATTTCTCAATTTTAGGATCGATCACCTGATAGATAGACTAGGAAAGGGTGGATATGATAAGTACAACGAGAAAGCCATGAAGGAAAAGATGAGAATGTCGGTTACCAGCTTCCTTGCGAGGTTTGAAAACTACTTGTATAATATCCGTCTTGTAATCCGGATAAATGTGACTGTGAAAAAGCATGAAATTCTTTGAAACTTTATTAAGAGTTAAGGTCGTAAGATATCGTTTTATCATAATCTCTATTCAATTCATCCCCTCCTGCAGGCGTGCACTATCCGTTCAAAGAAAAGGTTCTCAGAGATAGCCTGTCAAACAGAAGAAATCTACCAGCCTCTTGTCGGAGATGATTTGGAGGTGGAAGATATCGAGGTGTCTTCTAACCTCGAACAGCCCAGCTTCGACGAAGGTAAACACAAGAAATGTATTACTTGTCAGAATTTCTTTTATGTCTGTTTTTAAAATATTTTCAAGCACATTTGCTAAATTTTTGTGTGAAGCACTGGGAATATAATTTCGTTCTCATTCAATGCTTTTTTCTGCAATCTTCGCTATAAATGTGCTGTGAAGCATTACTCGGTGCTTTCAGTCACTGTTAAAAGTGAGCCTGATCAGTCCCCTGAAAAACTTCTTCCCCCTCAATCGCCCGTAAAAGCAAAGAAATCCCCACAAGAAGAACAAGTTTTGAAAGAAGCTTCAGTTGAGAAGGACGGTAAGAACCGGTGCATGTTCTAGATAAGAACGGGTCGAGTGCATGTTTTAGATTACAACTTTTTTATTTGCTGCATGATTTGCACACTCTCCCAATTCTTTGCAGAAAAAGAACGAGTCCCTTTTTATCCCTCTTCTCATCAGGATCCCGACCGAACTTTACCCCCTCTAAAATCCCTGTCTACAAGAGTGGGAAGACCATCAAACTCTCCCCTCCGACCAAACTCTGCCTCTCCCACTCCTCCTCCCTCTCCTCCTCCTTGCCCCTCTCCTCCTCCTTGCCCCTCCACACAGAACCAGACGGTCTCCTCCTACGCACTGACAGTCAATCCTCCCTGCTAGCCTACACCATCTTCTCCCCCACCACCCCCAATGGGGGCTCCACCCCATCCCTCCTCGGGGGCT
The DNA here is from genome assembly GCA_011033025.1 of Beroe forskalii. Classification (NCBI taxonomy): domain Eukaryota; kingdom Metazoa; phylum Ctenophora; class Nuda; order Beroida; family Beroidae; genus Beroe; species Beroe forskalii. Next base: position 291,199 of record WFMF01000138.1, read on the forward strand.
GCACCTCCGGGAGAGGTGGTGACAGACCCCATCACTAACACTATTAGGGTTACTGTGGGAGGGGGCAGGGTTCACGGGGTGCTATCCCCGCCTGGAGATACCACGGAGTCCAGCGAAGCTGGGGATGTTACCAGTCAGAGTGGGGGTGGTAACAGTCACACTGGTGATGGTACCAGTCAGACTGGTGATGTTACCAGTCACACTGGGGATGTTACCAGTCACACTGATGACGGTTCCAGTCTCACTTGGGATAGTACCTGTGATACCAGCACTGTTACCACCCTTGACAGTTTGAGAGTGAACCATCCGGTCAGTGGGGACCATACTCCTGAATATGGGGGATCAGATAGCAGTACAGATACTATTGAGGAGGATGGAGGGGGTGTTGGAGTTGATGATGCTAGGGATGGACGGGATGATGCAAGGGATGGAAGGGATCATGCAATCCATCATGAGAGTGGTGAAAGGGATGAGGAGGAAGAGGAGAGGCAGGGATTGAAGGAGGAGGAAACAGCTTCAGAGGACCAGCAGAGCATCCAGTCTGCTGCTTTAAGTATACATTCTCCGGCGTGTACTGTTGTATACTGTGTCAATTATACATTCGTGTGAGTTGATCAGGGTGCTTTCAAGATTGTGAAATTGGAATGAAAATGATTTGAAGTGTGTTAAAGTATGTCCTAATGAATATTGAAATTTTTTTGGAAAGATCACAAGTTAACTTTGCTAAGCTTGCAAATGCTACATGTCGGCAACATTCGCTGAGTAGGTACAGACTTTTCAATTTGCAGCGTAGGTATGCACATGTTGAATCCCCATTCTGAGGTATTGTATGATTTCTGTGTAGATTTCATGTTCATTACTTAGCTTACCCTGTAATTGACCTTCCAGTGCATTCCAGCTGACTACCATAGCACTATTTGCTCTAACCTGCCCATTTACCCATGAAAAACAAAATTCATAAAGTTAGCCCCCGACGAGAATTGAACTCGTGACCCCTGGTTTACAAGACCAGTGCTCTAACCACTGAGCTACGGAGGCGATGCCTCATAAAGAATTGATGAATTTATAAATTCTTGTGATTATTCTATTTGTGTACATGTCACATGATACCATGTGGCATTCTATGTTGTCAGTGATGTAATTGTATTCTCATAGCATATACATTGTACAATGTACAATGTACATTGTATACAAATAAACGTCATACATAATTACTGCGCAGCTCTTTCAACACTAAGCTTTCGAACTCTCAACTGAGGGATTATGTTTGCGCTGAAGAGTGCAATTCAGTCACTGTTGAGTGTTACCACTTTTTGTCTTGATTATGTAATTCTATTTCCACATCCTTATCTTCAAATTCCCACGATAAAATTTGAGGTAAAGGGTCCCATTGGACTCTCAGATTGCTTGGGAAAGGAAAAGTATTTTATCGACTCCAACTCTTCCCCTGTTCAGGTGTGTACTCGGAGACAGATGACGAGTCCATAATGAGTTCTGATGACGAGTTCTCACTGGACACTGAGAAACTTCTCGAAGAGGAAGAAGTGGTAAATATTCCAATTTTGGATGCAAGTAGGAAGAACAAAAAGAAGTTTTCTAAATAGTGCACGGAAGAATTCAAGAACAGTTTCGGGAACACTTTAAGTTTGAGTCAAAAAATTGTTCTGAAAAAGTACACGATTTGATCCCGGATAACCTAATAACCACCCATCCCCCAGATCCCCCAAGAAGTTCAGGAGTACGAGATAGCGGCCAAGCAACGCCAGGAAATGCCAGAAGCCGGCACCACCGAGACAGTCCACTTCAGAATGGTATTTGAAATACGTATAGAAAATCCTAATTTGAAATACGTGTTATATTCAGGGTTCTCGGGTGCAACAGGTGTATGAAAACTTTTTGTGGACTTCTTGACTGGGGGTCATAACTTATGCAACGCCTCTTACTCGTAACATAACATTTCACCCTAGATTTCCCTTGCTAAATGACTTATGTGCCAACAGGTGCCGTATAAGAACCTGGTTGTGATGGGCACTAAGAAGTACGTGGGAACTCTGCCTCCCAGGATAGCTCTCAAGTCTAACTACGACCTCAGCTACCATATCACGGTGAGGAGAGGGGCTGGAAAGCTTCTTATCTTCAATGATTTTCCGGAAATGATGTTGAAATTCCGTGATTTTAGACCGAAGCTTCTATCGTTTGTTCTGAACACAAACTGAAACACGCACGTTTCAATGTCTTAAACTTGTTTTCTTCTATCACCCTTTTGACGAGCAGCTTTAGACTGATGATTACATACCCCTATTCCCTCCCTCTCAGGTATTCAAGACCCTGACCTCAGACCGGATGGATGTCCGACTAAAGAAGCTGAAGGAGCTGGTGACGCGGGGTGGTAAAGGCTCCTCCCCCCGGCGCAGCCCCGGTGGCAGAACACTCGACTCTTCACGGCTAGCTAACGTGAGAACGAAACTTAGTGACACATATTTATGTAGAATGTAAATTGGGTATGAAGGGGGGGGGGGGTGGCACCCCTCATATTTTGGGGGAAAACGAATTTCAGATATTATTGAGGAGTTTTTCAGAATTGCCTGGAAGTGTACCAATATTTTGAAGGTGGTCTTGAGCCCATAAGGCCTCAGAGCAAAAATCTTCGAAACCCAACCTCTCCATCCCCATAATCTTAAATCCTTGTCTCCCGTAAGGTGATGGTTGTGGACGTGGCGCGGTACAGCAGGATGCGTAAGAACCGGGGCGGAACAGACACACGGATACCGGTAGTAAACCTGAGGGACGGCTACAACAACAGACTCTTCCTGAGCGAGCGGGTCTCAGAGATACTCCTCTCCAGGTGAGGCGATTAGATAATTAGTTAATTGGACATTTAATTAATTGATGAATTGTGATGGGGAGTTTGTATTGGGATAGCAAAGTATGGGTGTAATTCTTATATCATATTTCAACTATTAATTAGTTAAGTTACTTTCATAATGAAATAATGATAATGGCATCTACAGGAAAACGATCAGCATAAAATCATCCTATTTCCCCCGAATCTCTGAACATCCTCTCTCCAGATCCCCTCGGCTGCGGTTCGCACTGGAGTTGGCTAAATCTAACCGGGCACATTGGAAAGCTAACGCTAAGGACTTATCCACCAACAACAGACCATACCAGAGTCCAGTGCTGTACAGTGGCAAGCCTCATGTACAGTTCTACTTGTCAGAAATGAAGAAATTCGTCACGAAACCACTCTACTCGAGGTTAGGTGAAGTGAAAAAGATTTTCTTAATAAATCATTGATTTGAGATTCATTATTTCCTTGTGTTTCTTATACCGACTTTCTATAGTCTGATGATTAAATTGGACTCCCGAAATGCTACCCTGTTTATAGCAGCTTGCAGTTGCATCATGCAATTACAACATGATGCTGGAAATTATGCAGAACCGAAGTTTTCCATTTCTATGGCAACTACACCATGTATATTAAACCTAATCCAGTTCTAAATTAACCTAATTTAGCGTTTTAATTAACCTAATTTAGCCTAATAATAGTATCGGACAGGTGCATAGTGTATTATGCAGACCTGTACGAGGATAATACGAAGGACCATGTGAAGTCGAAGGCATTCGTCAGTTGTTTGGGGAACATCACGAGTAGAGACAGCAAGGCTACACCCACTGTCAACTTGGAGGTAGGATTTCTAGTCGGATTTAACCGGGTTTACTGTTGATGATTCTCAAACATCAGATTTTAATTAGGAAACGGTTTTGTGGGGAATATTTGAAATGTGATGAATTATAGTCCTTGATTGTGATTGATAACGCTAATATTCACAATAATTCAGTCGTCCATGAAATCAGTGAAATAAATTGTAAATTATTCAGGAGAGGATCAAAGAGCACCTGAGATCGGGTCAGAAGCTTCACGATCCTAAAGTGAACATCTTCAACGTGGCCCTTCAGAACCCTATTCTGGGCTTGGAGGAACCTGGGAAATTCGTACCCAGGAAGGAAGCACTGAAGGTAGGTACAGTGAAAGTGTATATGATTGGAGAAAGGAACACGTTTTGAGATCCCAATTTTATGTAATGCCCAGTATAATACCCAGTATTTGGCCTAGTATTTTTCCTTCCTAACAATCACATTCTTCTCTCCAGGGAGGCACAGAGATCACGAAGTGTCCCAACCTTATCTTCGTTCCCCTCGACTTTGGGTACTCGAGTTGGTCCAAGCCCACAACCCCCGACCACTTGTCGCCTCTCAAGCAGGCGTATTGTGACGTATTCGCGAGTAACGGACCCGCTGGGTACAACGTGTGATGAGGTGCCCATTAGTTGCCCATTTTATTAAAGCATGGACTTTGAAATTGCCGGATGCTACCTCAACCTGTCTCGGCTGATATGTCACCTACGAAGCTGATATGTCACCTACTTGGCCAGCCGCCAAGTGCGAAGTGCGAGCTTCTCGACAGGGATTGCCAAACTTCATACCACCATCAGCGGTATGTCGTTATTCCTAATCTTATTGACATTAATAACGTTATTTAATTTTATATGTTACTCATGTAATGGATGATATGTTAATTAACTTAAGATTTAGAGGCAGCAATTCAAAAGAAAACATCTTGAATTTTATCCTATGAAGGTACAAAATATGAATATTCACTGCTTCAAAACGGTTAAGAATTGTAGGAATAACTCCGGTCTCGGTCTTTTTTATTTCATTTTTTGGCATTCGGGAAATGTTACAAATGTTACAAATGGACAATAACAATAATATTGATTACGACGGATTTGAGTCAGTCTATGGTCTAGAATCCGGTAGAATCTGAAAAATAATACTTTGAGATTGAAAATCTGAGGAATTGGCTAATAGAATATGAACATAACATAAATATTTAATTTTTAAATATTAAATAAATCTCAATTTTTATTTATTCAGTAGTTACGCTTGCTTCAGACTCAGTATTGGTTAAGTTTAACTTGTTTTAAAAGTTATTTTGTATGATTAACTTAAACTTAAAGCATATCTGTTATCATTACACGTATCATAATCACTTGGTTCTCATAAAAATTCTGTATTCTTAACTGGCGTTGTCCACTGTCCAGTCACACTGGCCCGACGCACCCGTGACCCGGTATGTGTCCCATATAACTCTGCACTGGCTGAGTGGCGTCAATCTTTTTGTATCCTAAACCTAATTATTGCACTAAGTCTAACCAAAACCCCAACCTTAATCCTTAACTTGTCAGACGATGTCTGACCCGCTGACGCAACGATAGATAACCTTGTCTGACGTTGACAGACCCTCTCGAGAATCAGCGCCGCGGCTGGCGTCAGCGGGTCATTCATACATCGTACGACAAACTTTTCCGCGCGCATAGCCAGGTATACGTGCGCGTAACCAGTTTTATTAGCGCGCGTAACCAGTTTAACTCGCGCATTTCCCCTAGCCAGTAGCCTAACAAGGGGCTTGTTGCGCCGCGCACTCCGTGCCCGTAACCAGAGTTTGTCAGGCGCGGCGTTGCCTGACCCCCTCGCGCGCGCATAATCAGTTTCATGTTCACGCCGCGTTGCCCTAACCAGGACCCTGGTTACGCGCACGGAGTGCGCGGCAAGCGCTAAACCAGGGCCCTATTTCTCACCAACAGTTGGTCGTTTTGACTGATCGATTTGAACCGTCAAAACGACCATCCAGGAAAATGGCGCCGCGCGCTACGTTCATAGTATTTTCTCAGCATTCATCAGTAGGACTTTCTCCAAAATTGTACGCAATGAACAGCGATATTTGTGATCTTTCAAAAAAACTTTGAAGTTAATGTTGGTGTATTTTGAAGTTTATGGGATGAAATCGGACCAAATTAAAAGGATTATAAACAGAATTAAACAGAATTAAACAGAATTAAACATAAATTGTCCAAAGAAGCACTAACACTTCTGTCTGGACGTGATATACATCAATCAAATTCACATATCATTCACTCTATCTTCAAACACTGAAAAAGCTTGGCAGCAAAAGTTCATGATTTAGCGCCGTATGCTTTGCTTTGCAACTTAGCATTTATTGCCATGGCTCTCTTGAGTAAGCCCTCAGCAGTGCTACCAGTTGCTCCGACAGGGACAGGAGCCGGCTTCGAGGGGGCAGCAGAAGGCTTCGAGGGCGCAGGAGTAGTCTTAGAAGGGGCGGGAACAGTCTTTGAGGGGCAGGATTTGGGGGGCAGAAGCAGGCTTCGAAGGCTGGAGCAGGTTTCGAAGGAACAGGAAGTCTTTTATAGGGGGTTTTTTTTGGCAGAAAAACCGGGGGGGGTTTGGGGGTTTT
>WFMF01000138.1:297614-402232 GCA_011033025.1 Beroe forskalii
CCCAAAACTCGAGACAGTAGGTCATGACTCCCATGTACAAGTCATTGGGGGGAGTACACTGGGAGTACGTTGTCCTTGGGAAACCCGCAAGGTCACTGAGATCCAGCTTCTAGAAGGGGTACAAAGAATTTCACCAGTCGTGTAGTTGGCTCCGGCCGTCATCTCAAACTATTGGGAAAGACTAGCTGCTTTGGGGTTGATGTCACTGCAACGCAGAAGAGAAAGGCATGATCGGCCTCCGATGATGGGAAGACTTGCCAGAGTTGTACCAAATTGCTGTGGAATCGAATTCAAGGAGACATTGAGGCAAGGCACAGCCCCCTCACCTTCTCTGTTCAAGTCGAGCACAGTAAGTAATCAGACGCGGCGCGACAGATCATCATGCAGTCCAAGGACCAAAACTGTGAACACTATACCTGGCGCAGTTAAAGCAGCTGAAACATTTGATTCGTTTAAAATAAATTTGTCGAATTATGTTGCTTTTGATATCGGACAAACCACCTGGTCGCTGGGTCACAGCTGCAATTGGTCAACTCTCTGGTAGACTACTCACCAGCGCGGTGGTCGGACCTCTGATGACCTTTTCGACTCTCGGATAAACTCTACCAAGTTACCAAGTTACCAAGTAGTTAGATCAACCAAACTCACACGACTTCATTTGTGACTATCTTTGCGAATTAATTATGTTTACTTCACTTGACTCAAATTCCTGGTTTCAGTTGACGGAGTAACTACCTGGAACGGAAACACCGCACAAAGCACTGTCACTTTCGCTGGAGCTGAACACGAGATCCCGTACACTTGCAACTTCGTGTTCCCTGACCCGGCACCAGGCACTGTTACATCTGATCCCGTTACTCCTGACATACTGCGGAGTTTATGCCAGACTGCGGAGTTTTATACCAGACTGCGAGTTTTATGCCAGACCGTGAGTTTTATGCCAGACTGCGTGAGTTTTATGCCAGACTGCGTGAGTTTTATGCCAGACTGCGTGAGTTTTATGCCAGACTGCGGAGTTTTATACCAGACTACCAGACTGCGTGAGTTTTATGCCAGACTGCGTGAGTTTTTATGCGGAGTTTTATACCAGACTTGCGTGAGTTTTATACCAGACTGAGTTTTATACCAGAGAGTTTTTATGCCAGACTGAGGAGTTTTACGCCAGACTGAGTCTTGTAACAAACTGCTTGTGTTATGTTGCCATGTGTTTGGATTTTTTTTTCAGAATTCAAGTACTTTGAAGCATCTAATCCAATGTCTTATCTAAAGACTATAGAGGTGTATGGGTATACTACAAACATAACAAAATACTGAATATCGATTCTCTATATCAAGGATTGACATAAGAGGCGTAAGAGACTAAACTGTGATGATAGTTGGAACCTTGATGAGATGATCCTATGAGTATGACCTATAACTCAATCTCATTCATCTAATGATATTGTGGAATAAACAAAATATGAATCAAAGAAAATTAAATACAAACATATCACCCCCATTCTTGCAGATATGGAAACTGTACCGGAACCACAAATCGCACTGAATGGCAGTACGGCGACGTTCACTTGTGTGGGAGAAAGTGGGAACGCGGCAGCGGGTACTCCGCAGACCAAGTGGTATGACAAGCAGAGCGACCTTCTGGTAAGCGATCAGCGGCAAGAATGCATGTGCTGTCAGTCAACCACTTTGATCCATTATCAGATGGCATTCCCATTACTCTCTCTAATGCGTCTTTCAACCTTTTCTAATTACTATGATCTAGTAGAATTGCCATCTTATTTTTCATATCAAAAAGTGGCAGTTCTGGCCACTTTATTGATTTTGATTGTTGATGGTTCATTCAAATACCAACTTTTTAATCCAAAAATCCAAATGACAGATTGGAGACGGCCCGTACAGTGTTACAGAGGCCGTGGAGATTGTTTTGTAAAATTACCTGGGCTAATCAGCCGCTAATCTCGGTATCTAAAGACGTGTCTTTGTCAGTCATGGTAGGAGATAAGTATGGTTTACAGCAATATGCTACAGTATATTCTAAAACCGTTTCATTTCATTGTGAATTGTCATGTTATCATTGCTTTGACCTTATATTTCATTCAAGCACTTAACCAAACCCATGGCTCCTTTGGTTCGATATAAAAACGTAACAACCTCAATCTGTCAATATGTGACAGGAGTCAGTTGTGTGGAACTTGGTGTCCACAAATTCACAAAATAATTTTGAAACCATTAAAACAGAGTGCGTTAAATTTTTCGAGAAGGTGTTCTAGCGTTTTTGTCATAAAAGTGTCAGGATTTTACAGGATTTACAAGAGGTTCCTCTCCATTCTTGTCATGGATTTTACGGAATTTCAAATAATTAAAGTATTAACAAAGAGCTCCTGTGGCTTTGCGGGCTTGCAATATGTCTGCTCGATGCCACGTTCTATGTTTTAGGCGGTTCGGCTGACGTAATTTTAATTGAGCAGAGTGGACGCTTGATTACGCCCAATTGTCTACTAGCTTGAATGAAACCATGTCCGCATCATGATATCGATTACAGATATTCTTAGAAATTCGTAGGAGCTTGTTCAGTAAAGTCCAGCTACGGAACGCGCCGCATGCTCTGTCGAGGATCAATAGGTACAACTCCTGTAAAATCATGACATTTTTGGGCTAGAACATCTACTGAATTTTTCGGAGTCGGACCTAAGTGTACCAACTGTACCAAATGCATTATCTTGGTACAACGGGTCATATCTCCGAATTCCTTCGTCATAATTTCATGAAACTTTGCAATCCATTTGAGAGTGGTCCTAAGAAGGGAAAAACGTCAAATTATCGAAACTCCACGTGCTAGTTTTTCCGCTACAGTCAAACACAAGGGGATTTATTTTGATTTTACGAAGGTCGACTTGTTACAAGGGTTTTATCTCCGAATTCTTCGTCATAATTTCATGAAACTTTGGTAATCCATTCGAGAGAGTTATCCTAAGAAGGGAAAAACGTCAAAAAATCGAAACTCCACGTGCTAGTTTCACCGCCACAGTCAAACACAAGGATTTATTTTTGATTTTACGAAGGTCGAATTGGTACATAAGGGTCATATCTCCGAATTCCTTCGTCATAATTTCTCATGAAACATTGCAATCCATTCGAGAGTGATCCTAAGAAGGAAAAACGTCAAAAAATCGAAACTCCACGTGCTAGTTTTACCGATACAGTCAAACACAAGGATGATTTTGATTTTACGGAAGGGTCGACTTGGCATATGGTCATATCTCCGAATTTCTTCGTCATAATTTCATGAAACTTTTGCAATCCATTCGAGAGTGATCCTAAGAAGGGAAAAACGTCAAAATCGAAACTCCACGTGCTAGTTTTTACCGCTACACAGTCAAACACAAGGATTTATTTTTATTTTTGATCAGGTCGGACTTGGTACAAGGGTCATATTCCGAATTCCTTTCGTCATAATTTCATGAAACTTGCAATTCATTCAAGAGTAATCCTAAGAAGGGAAAAACGTCAAAAATCGAAACTCCACGTGCTAGTTTCACCGCCACAGTCAAACACAAGGGATTTATTTTGATTTTACGAAGGTCGACTTGGCAGTACAAGGGTCATATCTCCGAATTCCTTCGTCATAATTTCATGAAACTTTTGCAATCCATTCGAGAGTGATCCTAAGAAGGGAAAAACGTCAAAAATCGAAACTCCACGTGCTAGTTTTTACCGCCACAGTCAAACACAAGGATTTATTTTGATTTTACGAAGGTCGACTTGGTACAGAGCTCATATCTCCGAATTCCTTCGTCAAAAATTTCATGAATCTGCAATCCATTCGAGAGTGATCCCTAAGAAGGAAAACGTCAAAAAAGAAACTCCACGTGCTAGTTTTACCGCCACAAACACAAGGGTTTTTTTGATTTTACGAAGGGCGACTTTACAAAGGGGAAAACCCAATTTTTCGATTTCATGAAAATTTGATTCGAGAGTTCAAAACGTTGAAACTCCCCGGCAGTTTTGTACAGTCCAAAAGGGTTTCTTTTGATTTACGAAAGGGCGAATTAAAGGCAATCTCCCATTTTCCATAATTTTAAAACTGTTCGAGAGGAAAAAGGGGAAAAAGTCTTGAAACTGGCGTTTTCCCCTCAGTCAACACGGAATTTTTTTTTTCAAGTATTGGCGGCCCGCCCTTTGCTACCCAGAAACAGAACCCTTCGGGGGACCCGGGGAAAAAAGCTGACCCCGGCGTTTTTGAAAAACAAGGTTTATTTTTTGAAATCGACTTGGTTTCCCGTCATATTCCCAATTTTGTCAAAAAATTTCTCACTTTGAAACCCCTTCAATTTTATTAGAAGGAAAGGGGCAATTCCACTCCTAGGTCATAATTTCATTAAAAATTTAAAAACGCTAATGTGGACTTTGATTTTTTTGACGTTTTTGCCCTTCTTAGACTACTCCTCGAATGGATTGCAAAAGTTTCATGAAATTTATGACGAAGGAATTGGATATGACCATTGTAACTAACCGACTCATAAAAAAATCAAAATAAATCCTTGTGTTTGACTGTAGCGGAAAAAATAGCGCGTGGAGTATCAATTTTTTGACGTTTTTCCCTTCTCAGGATCACTCTCGAATGGATTACAAAGTTTCATGAAATTATGACGAAGGAATTCGGAGATATGACCCTTGTACCAAGTCGACCTTCGTAAAATCAAATAAATCCTTGTGTTTGACTTTAGCGGTAAAACTAGCGCGTGGAGTTTCAATTTTTGACGTTTTTCCTTCTTAGGATAACTCTCGAATGGATTGCAAAGTTTCATGAAATCATGACGAAGGAATTCGGAGATATGACCCTTGTACCAAGTCGACCTTCGTAAAATCAAAATAAACCTTGTGTTTGACTGTGTCGGTAAAACTAGCACGTGGAGTTTCGATTTTTTGACGTTTTTACCTTCTTAGGATCGTTTCGAATGGATTGCAATGTTTCGCGAAATTATGACGAAGGAATTCGGACATATGGCCCTTGTACCAAATCGACTTTCGTAAAATCAAAATAAATCCTTGTGTTTGACTGTAGCGAAAAAACTAGCACGTGGAGTTTCGGTTTTTTGACGTTTTTCTTTCGAATGGATTGCAAAGTTTTATGAAATTATGACGAAGGAATTCGGAGATATGGCCCTTGTACCAAATCGACTTTCGTAAAATCAAAATAAATCCTTGTGTTTGACTGTAGCGAAAAAACTAGCACGTGGAGTTTCGATGTTTTGACGTTTTTCCCTTCTTAGGATCACTCTCGAATGGATTGCAAAGTTTTATGAAATTATGACGAAGGAATTCGGAGATATGGCCCTTGTACCAAGATAATGGAATTTCCTTATTTGAGTACATTCGTGTTGTGGAACTTGGCAATTACAGTGTTTTATTATATAATCGCGACTTGGCAAGCAATTTTAAGCGAGTCCTACTGATTTTTCGGAGTTGGGATGAAATGTACGCAAATTACTGTTTTAAGTGCGAAATTTCGAAAAGTGGATTTACTCAAATTTCTCTAAATTTCACCAAACTTTCAGGATATCTTGGGCACATAATTGAGGAACCCATTAGCAAGGAATTTCGGGTGCCAAACTCGAGATATGACTTGAAACGCAAGGATATATTTGAATGCGTACAAATTTCGAAAAGTCAATTTACTCAAAATTTCTCTTACCGATTTTCACCAAACTTTCAGGATATCTTGGGCACATAATTGAGTGTACTGTGTAAGTTTCAAGGAATTTCTATGTGCCAAATCCGAGATATGACTTGAAACGCAAGGATAAATTTTGAATGCGTACAAATTTCGAAAAAGTCGATTTACTCAAAATTTCTCTTACCGATTTTCACCAAACTTTCAGGATATATTGGGGCACATAATTGAGTGTACTGTGTGTAAGTTTCAAGGAATTTCTATATGTGCCAAACTGAGATATGACTTGAAACGCAAGGATATATTTTGAATGCGTACAAATTTCGAAAAGTCGATTTACTCAAAATTTCTCTTACCGATTTTCACCAAACTTTCAGGATATCTTGGGGCACATAATTGGAGTGTACTGTGTAAGTTTCAAGGAATTTCTATGCCAAATCCGAGATATGACTTGAAACGTAAGGATATATTTTGAATGCGTACAAATTTCGAAAAGTCAATTTACTCAAAAATTTCTCTTACCGATTTTCACCAAACTTTCAGGATATCTTGTTACAATTGAGTGTACTGTGTAAGTTTCAAGAATGTCTATGTGCCAAATCAAGATATGACTTGAAAACGCAAGGATATATTTTGAATGTACAAATTTCGAAAAGTCAATTTACTCAAAATTTCTCTTACTGATTTCACTCAAACTTTCAGGATATCTTGGGGGCACATAATTAATTAATGCTGTGTAAGTTTCAAGAATTTTATGTGCCCCAAGATATGACTTGAAACACAGAAAATATATTTTAAGAGAAATTTCGAAAAAAATCGACTTTTCGAAATTTGTACGCATTCAAATTATATCCAAACTTTCCAAGGATGAATTTGGGGCACATGAAATTCCTTGAAAATTACACAGTACACTCCAATTTCTATGTGCCCCAAGATATCCTGAAAGTTTGGTGAAAATCGGTATAAAACGAATGCGTACAAATTTCGAAAATTGTCGATTTACTCAAAAAATTTTCTTACCATTTTCCGCAAACTTTCGTATCTTGGCACATAGAAATTCCTTGAAACTTACACAGTACAATTTCTATGTGCCCCAAGAAAAACTGAAGGTTTATTGGAAATGCTTTAAATTTAAAGAAAAATTTGAGTAACGACTTTTCGAATTTTCACCAAACTTTCAAGGATATCAAAATATATCCTTGCGTTTCAAGTCATATCTCGGATTTGGCATAGAAATTCCTTAAACTTACACAGTACAATACAATTATCCGCCTCATTTTCAATAAACCGGGGCACCCAAATTCAGAAGCACAAAAGCCTAAAAAATTTGGGTTTGGAAATCGACAGGCAAAAATAAAAATGCACAAAATTTTCCCTTGGTTTCACCCCAATTCGGTTTGGGCAAAAGGAAATTCATAGGCACAGTACCTAGTAATATTTACCCTGATTTTGGTGGAAAACCGAGAAATCATTTCGAAATTCCCATTCAAGGCGCGTTTCAAGTTTTTAATTTGAAAATAAATTCCCTTTAAAATTAGGAAACCCCAGGTTTGGGGTTGGGGGGTGGGCCAGGCATTTTGATGCGTTTTCGGGGGCCTTGCGTTAAAACCCTTTGCGTTTAAAAAAAAAATCCCCGGTTTGGGCAATAAAACCCAAGCCCGGTACTCATTTGAAATTCTAATTTGGGGAAAATCGGAAAAGAGAAAATCGCCCTTTTTTGCGCATTCAAAATACCCTTTGCGTTTAAAGGTTAAAAAATCGGATTTGGCTGGTGAAACTTACACACAAATACCCAACATGCGCCCCAAGATATCCTGAAAGTTTGGTGAAAATCATGAAAAAGAGAAATTCTTGGTAAATCGACTTTTTCGAAATTTGTACGCAGCGTACATTGCGTACACGAAAGTCCAACTCAGATAATGTAGCTGCAGGACCGTGAATATCGCTAGTCCCAACGTGTGTCCGAATGCAGGAGACACAACGGGCGGAAATCCGTGATGCATAGTATCCATACATCTGATGAGAGTAAATAAGTACCATCAGTGGGAAGTGTCCAAAAACACCGGGCAGGACGTGAGAGAAGCGATGTCGAACAGGAGATAAAACTGTGAGGAATGTTCAGGGGACAAGATCGAAGAAGTACGGGGGTAACCGGAGGGTGGTAGGAAGGTGGTAGCAGGGTTGAAGGTACGCAGTAAGCATCGAGAGTGACGTATCACCCACGGGTACAACACACACAATAACATGAATTCCCGGGTACCATGTACACACACGTAATACACACGTATTTCCACTAGGCCGTCTCATATTTGGTCGATATTTCAAAATCAACTTGGGGGTATTTTATTATCCCCCATTTGCCATAAAAATATGTGTGACATCTTTATTTTTGATCAGAACCGAAATTTCACGTTTGCACCGGCCACACCCATATTTCAGCTGAAAAAGCATTAGAATTTACGCCAACACCATTAAATAATTTTTTGGGGGCAAACGAAATGCTTTGGAGTGTTCCTATAGTCACTATCGTTTTTCCCACTCTAGAGAATGGTTTAGAAGAAGAAACTAGGTGAAAACTTTGCTCAGAAGCCGAGTTATGACGAATTTAAGTTGCCAATTGTACACAATATGTCGTATGTGATATTAACTTTGCAGCGGAATAATTCAAAAATCGACTTTATTGGCGATTCCTCTACAATTTTTCACCCATTTCATTTCCTGAGACCCAAGACCATGATAGAAATGAAGACTGGTGCCGAGAAGTATTAAAAAGGGGATTTTAAGATGCTTCATCTGCAAAGTTATTATCAGATACAACACATCGTGTATAGTAGACAACTTAAAATCGTCACAACTCGGCTTCTGAGTAATGTTTTCACCTAATTTCTTCTTCTATACCATTCTCTAGAGTGGGAAAACAATAGTGACTATGGGAACGCTCCAAAGCATTTCGTTTGTCCCCAAAAATCTATTTAATGGTGTTGGCGTAAATCCTAATGCTTTTTCAGCTGAAAAAAGGGTGTGGCCAGTGCAAACGTGAAATTTCAGTTTTGATCAAAAATAAAGTTCTCATACCTCTTTTTGAGGCAAATGGGGGATAATTAAATATCACCAAGTTGATAACCTCAAAAAAGTTGATTTTAGACCAAATATGAGACGGCCTAATTTCCACTCAATTCTTTTTTCAAATCGAGAAACATTAGAGATTTGATCATTTTGAACTTGCTATCTCAAACACATAACTTAAATGTTATGTAAAATAAATACGATTTAATTGATTTTGAATTAAAATAACTGTTTCTACAGTTTCAAACGTAATAGGTTTCAAACCATGTGTTCTACACGTCAATGTATCTTATGATACATCTTCTAAAACATAAAATTATTCAAACACGCTATATACATGAAAATAATAGTATAAATTATCCAGAAAGAATCGCGGAAAAGATCGGGATACTGTAAATTAATGTCTAGCTTAAATCTACATGGATATGAGTGAGAATGAGCGTGACGATGGTAGCGTTAAAGTATCGAGGTCAAAAGCAAGGGAACTAACGATATAAAATATTCATAGTATAATGATTGTGGACTGGGGAACCTGAAATTGGGGGTTAGATAAGGGAAAATAATGAATTAGGGTAACAGCCAGCCGACACCGGCACGAACATTAAGGTAATTAAAAAGTAAATCTATATTAAGGTATATTATATACGACAAACAAACGTACGGTATATGTTACATCCTAGGAGACATTTTACCGTCACTGGACCACCGAACGCAGACTCTTTACAGACTAGCACAAAGACGGGCGCTAAGACTGAATACTTATAGGAAGGGAATATAAGACAAACTACCTAAATGAAATCAAAAATTTTCATGTCAAATAGCACTTTTATGGCTACTGACCAAATATACAGTATCAAAAAACGATCAATTCCAACGAAAATCCCGAAAGAAAAAAAAATCTTAAAATCAATTCATAGTATATGGGGCAAAGGGGAAGTATATAAGAGGGTGAAGAGGGTTGTATAAATAACTATCACTCTGTGTACTGCCAAATTAGTAAAACAGCTCGGTATTTTTCCCTCTGGATGAAAAATATCGATGCTACAGAAGTGATTGTATTTATCAAAAGAATAACATATTGTATTTGTTTAGCTGTCAAACGTCAACCACAGTGAACTGCAGGGAGCACCACTGGGGGAACTGGTCACGGCCAGCCGAGGTGGTTCAGAAGTTCGACAACTAGGCTAATTCAATATATTATACTTATCAGATGCTACCTATTAATTAATCTATTAAAAATAATTTAACTCCTATATGATGCAATATTGCTAAACAATATCATCAAAACAATTAATTATCCTAAAATCCTAAAAAAAATTAATAAATATAACGATATTTTTATAAATTACCCCTAAAAAGAAATAAATTAACACGTGGAAACAAATGCTCCTAAAAATAATTTAAATAAATACTGGTCTTTAACGTTCTTCTTCTCTGCACAAGCACGAGTTTCTCGGGGGCTTTCTTTTAGCGTCGTACTCCCCAGGGCATGGACGGAATGGGAAAACTGGTTAAGCATGAGACACCCCCAGTTTCTCTTCCTCGTCTTCAGCTAGCTGCTGAAGATTCACATATCCACTCTCCAACATCTCGCATAGTGTTGAAGTTGAAGCTTGCATCTTAGTGAGGCAGTCACTCACCATATTAGAAGACTTAACCCAGTGTACAGTCGTCTTCTCCTTCTCATTGTTGATCACCTGCTTCATCTCAGCAATAGTCACCCTGAGGAGTTTCTCTGTTACGAGATGGTTAGAGTATAGGGCTCGTCTGAGCTGAATGCTGTCAGTGAAGATCCGGATTCGAGTCTCCTGTCTTCTTGGGTCCTGGTATAAAACTTCTTCAAGCATGCTCCTGATGTAATTAGCATCCCCATTACAGTCAGCCAAGCTCAAACATTCAGCTGCAATGGTGCTGTGAACCACTCGTTGAACTTTTTTGCTTTTCCAATTAAGTAGAGAACATCTACCCTGGTTATCTGCCAAGCAGATCAAGTAACCTGCACCACTGCTGACCTTGTCGTTGCAATTGTTAAGTGATGCGTCACAGAACGCCAAAATCTGAAGACTTTTCTCATCGAGTTTGGGGAATAGGATGTGATCCAGTCCGGTCTGAATCTTAGTAACGACTTTGTTCAAGCTTTTAAGGTCTTTAACAGTAGGACTCTGTGATGCCAATGATGCGCTGTACGCATCAAAAGAGATGTCTGGTCTAGACTGATGTGCTAGCCAGTTTATTTTCCCAAGCAGCATCTGGTATGCCTTCTTTTCATTGTGGCTCAGAGTTCTCTCATTATCTCTCATCAGTCCAGAAGTTAATCTGATTGGCTCAATGCTTCCAGCAAACGACTTCTGGTTTATCTGGATTCCATCTTTGCTCTGATCCAAAGACAACCCAACATAATCGAATGTTGTCCCATGCTGGCTACTGATAGAGTACTTTTCTGTCAGCTTCTTAATGACTTTCTTAATGAAACTTTCGTTTCCAGCGAACAGAAAGTCATCAACGTGGGAAACTAGCAGCCCTATTAACTCCTTTCCATGGTAGTAGCAAAACAAGGCAGGATCTAAGATAGATTCTCTGCAGCCAAGGCTCAGGAGTTCCGACTTCAAGGACTTGTACCAATTGAAAGCTGCATCCCTCAAGCCATACACAGGTTTCTTCACCAACCAAAGGGTTCCTTTCTTCTTAATGTCTGAAGGGGGTTTCAAGTAAAGTTTTCTCTGCATTTCATCACTTTGTAGGAAAGCTGCTTTGATATCCAAAGACTGGATATCCCATGTCTTCATAGCTGCAATAGTCAAGAACAATCTTTGTGAGGTTTTATCAGCAGTAGGCGCATCACTCTGTAAGAATTGAGCCTCCTCGAATCCTCTGGCGACTAGTCGGGCCTTCACCCGACCATCATCTTTCTTGTTCACAATCCATCTGCTAGATATGATGGGAATTGATGTGTCACAATCTTCCTCTCTTACTTCTTCGTAAACCCCAAAATCTCTGAAGTTCTTGAGTTCACTTTCTTTAGCTTCTTGGATCTTAGTTAGCATCTCTTTGTCAGGAAACTGAGTGAATAGTATCTGATTATCTTGCTGGGTTGACAACAGAGTCTCATCAGTCACAAGCTTCTCCAACTTGTCCAGCCTGTCAGCAAATACTGACAAGTCTTTGCCATCTTCGTCCTGTATATTATATCTGTTCTTATTGATGCCATTGGCTCTTCCTGCAGGTCCTAGCACTGTACCACTGCTCCAAGAGTCAACATCTTGTGCCTTGTAACGAATGCTGTCTCCTCCTTTTAGAACGAATCTTCCTTTCCTCTCATCCTTTCTCACTGGGGTCCAACGATCTGATCCTAAGGTCTCTGTAGACAGCTCCTCCTGTTCCACTGTGACCTGCATATCTCCACTGTCTCCATGCTCCTCGCAAGCAGTGGTGGTTGGCTCATGTAGTCTACCTTCTGGGACGTCCTCTTCTTCATCACTGGATGAATCCTGTTCACAGACACTCTCATTTCCTCCATGCTCATTTTCAGTGGTTGTGTTGCTTACTTCTAGCGATTGATCTGAATGCACTGCTTCATCTGCTCTTGTCTGCAAGATAAGCTTAGAAGGATGTACACGAACAAATGATCCCCCATGTTTCACCAATACAAGCTTCTTGTACTGGCCAATCACAACTCCTGGTCCATGCCATGTAGTGTCCCTGATGCCTGTTCTGTAGTAAACTTTGTCACCAGCAAAGTACTTGGTTTCGTAAGCTTGGTATATTCGCCCTTTTAGTGCTCTTGCTAATCTATCAGAGGACTGTGCTTCTAGGTATGCTTTTCTTGCTTCATGCATTGCGTTGAGATTTGCAGCAACTATCTCACTAGATGTCTTCTTCTCTATCTGACCTAAGTTGATATGATTGTCATCTAACCCTGGTATTCTAGGATTGTATCCCATGACAAGTTGCATTGGTGAGAATCCATACACATTGCTCATGCTGTTCTTAGCTTGCAATGCCCAGCACAGAGCAGTAGAAGATGAGCACTGAGTCTCCCACATCCAGAAACACGCGAGTCCGTGAGTCTGACTCGGAGGAAATTGATTTTGAGAGGAAATTTTTGGTGGTTTGTGAGGAATTTTTTGTATGAAAATGTTAATTTTAGATTCTGATGGCGGAGGAAAATGTTCGTATTTTTAAGTCAAGTGTCACAGATATGTTTCATTCATGAGTAAAAGGAATATGATGTGATTCTAAATTGATTTTAAAGGCAGATTTCGTATTAAGATGCAAAAAAGTCAAAAAATTTTCGCCTGCGGCGGGCTGTTGTGATCAAATTGCGTGAATAAATTGGTCTTAGACACAACCACAGGACGTGTGAACTGTGAAGAACATCAAAAATTTTCGCGTGCGGCAGACTGTTGTGATCAAATTACCAATACCAAATTGGCTTAATATTAGCTTATTAGAGGCAGATTCAGATGCAAAAAAACCCTAAAAATTTCCCCTGTCGTGGGCTGTTGTGATCAAATTATGTTATTCAATTAATCAAGACACGGCCACGGATGTGTAGCAATTAAAATTTTCGCTTGCAACGGGTTATTTCAATCAAATGTTTCATAACCAAATTGACTTAAGAGGCAGATTCCAGGCATGGATCCACGGGGGCGTGCGGGGGGCGTGCGGGGGGCGTGCGCACGCCCCCATCAGAAATTTGGGGGCGTGCGTGGGGGCGTGCGATTTTTGAAAATTTGATGATTGCGATGAATTCAAGATGCCAAGAATAAACTTAGTTGAAAAATTTCATTCATTCATTAGGTACTTCTAAAAACATATTCTAAATATCAATACCTCTGATAATGATACTTTTATCTACATACAACAGTACAGAGTAGATGTAATATGATCAACCATATTTCTATAGCTAACAACTTAACAAAAGGGAAAGGAAACAAAACAGAGGACCCATGCGTGTTGCATTAACAAGAAGCACACCTTCAAAACTATAACTCTATAACAAAAGGGTTACATGAACTAAAAATAATTTATAAGGCTTGAAAAGTGAAAAAAGTGCTAACGGGCTAAAACGGGGTCCATTAGTTGGGCAAGGGTGATTGTGAAGTACAAAGTGTGCTACACACGATTTTTCGGCCTCCATCCAGGAAATAATTTTCATGCCAATAGCCTTGAAGGCTTGAAAAGTCACCCCCCCACTCAGCAAACGTTATTCTAAATGCCATTTTCGTAACTGATTTGCCAGAATGGGAAGAAGCTAGGTCCAGAATTTAGCTGTTTTGCCATCACGTGACAGCTGTTTTGCCATCACGTGACAGGGGTGCAGCCATACCACGTGATGATCATTATCGGGAAGCTGGTTCCAGAATATAGCTGTTTTGCCAACTCGGTATCCCTCCCTTCTAGGTCACGTGACATCCTTTATAAGAAGCTGGGTCCAGATTATAGCTGTTTTGCCAACTCTGTCTCCCTCCCTTCTAGGTCACGTGACATCCTTTATAAGAAGCTGGTTCCAGATTATAGCTGTTTTGCCAACTCTGTCTCCCTCCTTTCTAGGTCACGTGACATCCTTTATAAGAAGCTGGTTCCAGATTATAGCTGTTTTGCCAACTCTGTATCCCTCCCTTTAAGGTCACGTGACAGACTAAATAAGAAGCTGGTTCCAGATTATAGCTGTTTTGCCAATGTTTGCGTGTAATTTGTGTACACTACACACTACCTACACAGTACACAATTGAGAAAACAGAAAGATTCAGCCTTGGTAGAAGTGAGTACATCCCAATACAATATCCAACAAGTGACAATTATTAATAACGATATTGGTATTAATAAAGTAATAATATTATACTGAATGATAAAATATAAGTAATAAAGCATATTGAATAAAGAGTTTATATTATGAAGAAGAGGTGTATCAGTAAAGGTACTTATATCATATCAAAACCCTTACCTTTCAAAAGTATTTTTCTTCCCGGTACTCACCACATTTTTTCCCACTAAATCAAATTCTTATGCTTTATGTGGACCGCTCGCTTCGCTCGCGAAATGTCCATTGAGAGCAAATATTTTCCATCATACAAATATTTTCTATCATACAAATATTTTCCATCATACAAGGTATGAATGATTCATGGGCAAATCCTGATATCATATAAACGTAAGTCCAAAAGTAATTATAAGCAGGGGTCTGGGGGCGGCAGCCCCCAGCGATCCAGACGTTTCAAGTAGACAGGAACATCGTTTTCTTATGATTTTTGCTGCCAATTTTGACGCTAATAGCATGGAGAACTGATGCAACCTTAATTCCAACCGTTGTGAGCAGGGGTCTGGGGGCGGCAGCCCCCAGCGAGCCAGACGTTTCAAGTAGATAGAAACATCGTTATCTTAGGATTTTTGCTGCCAATTTTGAGGCTTAGAAGTAATAGCATGGAAAACTGATACAAACGTAAGTTCAACAGTTATGAGCATGGGGTCTGGGGGCGCAGCCCCCAGCAAGCCAGTCGTTTTAAGTAGATAGAAACATCGTTATCTTAGGATTTTTGCTGCCAATTTTGAGGCTTAGAAGTAATAGCATGGAAAACTGATACAAACGTAAGTTCAACAGTTATGAGCATGGGGTCTGGGGGTGGCAGCCCCGAGCAAGCCAGACGTTTTAAGTAGATAGAAACATCGTTACCTTAGGATTTTTGCTGCCAATTTTGAGGCTAATAGCATATGTGAACTCCTAATTATTGTATATCAAACTTGCATCCAAAGCTCTATTAAACTTTATATCTGGGGTCTGGGAAAATTCGTTGCCTCTGGAAGTTAGGAAGATTCCTAGTTACTGGGAAGTGAGAAGATTCCTTAATACCGGTAAGTGGGAAGATTCGTTGCCACAGGGAAGTAGGAAGATTCCTTACGTTGCCACTGGGAATTGGAAAGATTCCTAGCCATTGGGAAGTGGGAAGATTCGTTGCCACTGGGAAGTGGGAAGATTCCTCACTACCGGGAAGTGGGAAGATTCGTTATCACTGGGAAGTAGGAAGATTCCTTACTACCGGGAAGTGGGAAGATTCGTTGCCACTGGGAAGTAGGAAGATTCCTTAATACCGGGAAGTGGGAAGATTCGTTGCCACTGGGAATTGGGAAGATTCCTTAATACCGGTAAGTGGGAAGATTCGTTGCCACAGGGAAGTAGGAAGATTCCTTACTACCGGGAAGTGGGAAGATTCTTTGCCACTGGGAATTGGACGATTCATAACCATAGGGAAGAGGGAAGATTCGTTGCCACTGGGAAGTGGGAAGATTCCTTGCCACCGGGAAGTGGGAAGATTCGTTATCAATGGGAAGTAGGAAGATTCCTTACTATCACTGGGAAGTAGGAAGATTCCTTACTACCGGGAAGTGGGAAGATTCGTTGCCACTAGGAAGTGGGAAGATTCCTAATCATTAGGAAGTGGGAAGATTTCTTGCCACTGGGAAGTAGGAAGATTCCTTACTACCGGGAAGTGGGAAGAGTCGTTGCCATTTTGCTTTGTGACTGATCAAAATTTTCGAAAATTTCAGATTTTCATAAAATTTCCCGGTAGATCAAAAAAATTTCCCGGTACTCGCGAGTACCCAGAGTACCGACTTTTGAAAGGTAAGTCAAAACCCAATAAAATTGGAATTGTTTGGACTTTCATACTAGTGTGTACATTAAATCCATGACTATGCATTTGTCGGGGATTTTTATTGAGGCAATGGATAGTGGTTGGTGGTAAAAACTGTAATTAGATGGTTATGTTTGAATTGGAAAATTTTGCCAAAAATAACTACTCGTTGTGAATATTGTTAGGTATTAGTAACGATAAAAGTTTATTGTTTAGCATAAAGTGCCACATATGAAACTTTTTACCCAACTCTGTGCACAGTGAAACATTAAAAATGAAATTTCCTATCTCATTATCTTGTGGGTTTAAACTGGGGTCTGAAGAAGATAATCAAACTCGTTTGATTTTGTAGTTTAAAAATGAAAATAGATTAACTAAAACTTCAAAAATTTGAATGATAAAACAAATCCTAAGAGGTAGAGCCTCCTGTATTCATTCCAAGCTCAATTCAGGATATTTTTGATGACTTCTACATCTTATTTTGCAACCAACTTGACCAATATTTAGTGAATGTATCCTGAAAAAGGTTTCCCAAAAGTTTCGTTATATGTGACACTTTTGCAATTTTAATCATTTGAACGCCATAACTTTTTATCAGATCAATTGGTGCTGCTGAAAAATAAATTGGTCTTCCACCAGGGACCTGCGAGGATTTTGAAAATGTTATTGCCAAGCTTATCGAAATACTGGCAAATTTTAGAAAAATACTCAAAAATATCCTCCAATTTCTGTCATTGGCCTTCTGGCTGTTGAAATAGAAGTAAAACCTTCAAAAAATGACTATTTCTTTTGAAAATAACCAAATTTATGATTGCTGTGCTGTGCTAGATGAACTTACAGAAACAACTCTTCTGAACGATTAAGTCTTTAAACTTTAAAATTAATTTTGAATCTGGAACGCTCAAAAGGCAATTTAGATACAGAAGTGAATGCTCAAATCAAAATCTAGGATGTCACTGACATCCTAAATTCTGATTTGAATTGAAGAGAATGTCTTGTTTGTGAATAAAATCTTTTGATATGCTTTTCGGGCATAGCACCTTTGGGTTTGACACAATACCTGTTCTGATTTTCAAGCAATTTGCAACGAGATCCATAAAAATTGTGCTGAGAGAGACACGATGATGTTTTCTGTGATGAAAAATTTAGCTAATAGAGTAATAGTACTTTAGTAGATATCAATTACGACTATTATCTAGACATTTACAAAAACACTAGTAGTTTCCTCACATTTTCTTTCTCATGAATCCTAGAAGAAGAAAGCATTGTCACTGTTATTGCCTAAAATACTTACCTTATTGGCCCTTATTTAGCCGGCCCTTAAGAAGTTAAAAACAAAAACGACTTTGAGATTTTTGTCCAAAGGGCCAGTTAAAAAATGACCGGTTAAAATGGGGCCGATAAGATTAAAGGCCATTTGATTTAGGCCAGAAGAAACTTTTATTACTTACATCTTATGTAGGTAGGTACTGTTGAACTCATTTGACAGTCATTATATAACACAGAAATGACCTAAATCATAATATTAGACCAGGATTTGGGTTTTTTGATGCAATTTACTTAGTTTAAGTTGGTTTTGTGGCTATTTTTGAGCGAAAATTTCTTGGTTTGGCAACTGCTTGCAAAAATTTTTGTCCAAAGGGCCGGTTAAATTTCAAAATGGTTCAAAAATGACTCGATTTTTTCCATAGGGCCGATTAAAAAAAGTGCCACTTTAAAAAAGGCCGGCTAAATAAAGGCCAGTAAGGTAATAATATTTCAATTACTGTATATCTAAAATTCTTTTTAAATCTCTTTAATTAATGGCCGATAAAATATCTGAATTATATCTAACCAGGCATCTTATTTGTTTACTTTGAGATTTATAGATTACTGTATTTAAATGTAATGGGTTAGATATGGGCCAAATGGCGAAAAAACTCCAATTTAAATGTTGTATACCATTGTATTCATACCAAATTTATGAACTCAAGGCTGAGTGTTTCTGCAAATGCAGAAAAAGTGTAGGTAGTGTGTAAGTGTGTACAGGGTAGTATACAAAAAGACAAAAGAACAACGTTAATTTACATGCAAACATTGGCAAAACAGCTATAATCTGGACCCAGCTTCTTATTAAGGCTGTCATGTGACCAAGAAGGGAGGGAGATAGAGTTGGCAAAACAGCTGTTATCATTCAGTATAATCTTATTATTTAATTAATACTTTAATACCAATATCGTTATTAATAATTGTCACTTGTTAGAAATTGTATTGGGATGTACTCACTTCTACCAAGGCTGAATCTTTCTGTTTTGTTTTCTCAAATGTGTACTGTGTAGGTAGTGTGTAGTGTACACAAATTACACGCAAACATTGGCAAAACAGCTACCTATAATCTGGAACTAGCTTCTTATTTACTTATTTAGTCTGTCACGTGACCTTAAAGGGAGGGATACAGAGTTGGCAAAACAGCTATAATCTGGAACCAGCTTCTTATAAAGGATGTCACGTGACCTAGAAAGGAGGGAGACAGAGTTGGCAAAACAGCTATAATCTGGAACCAGCTTCTTATAAAGGATGTCACGTGACCTAGAAGGGAAGGAGAGAGAGTTGGCAAAACAGCTATAATCTGGACCCAGCTTCTTATAAAAGCTGTCACGTGATATAGAAGGGAAGAGACTAAAGTTGGCAAAACAGCTATATTCTGGAACCAACTTCTGTGCAAAATTAATCACGTGATTCACGTGATATTTCATGTGCATGGGTGCAGTTGTACGCAAATCTGGCAAATCAGCTATAAACTTGATTTACGTTTGCTGAGTGGGGGGTGACTTTGAAACTAAAAATACAGGATTTAGGATCCTATTGCTGCCCCCAGACCCCTGTTGTTCTTTTTATTGTCAATATATTTATTGAGATTGTGTACATCGCAGCGATCGAGTTGGTTGAAAACAATGGCAAAACACTATTGAGTTGTCATTTCTTTGCACTCCAAACCTCTGGATTCTGGAGGCTGTTGCCCCCAGACCCCTGCTGCTCTTTTGATTTAATATTTATTGGGATTTTTACGACAGCAACAACAGCGCTGTTATTAAGTTGCAAACAATGCCCAAACACTATTGAGTTACCATTTCTTTATACTCCAGACCTCTGGCTTCTGGGGGCTGCCGCCCCCGGACCCCTGCTTCTCTTTTGATTTGAGATTTTGTACGAAAGTAGCAACAGCGCTGCTTAGTTGAAAACAATGCCCAAACACTATTGAGTTACCATTTCTTTATACTCCAGACCTCTGGCTTCTGGGGGCTGCCGCCCCCAGACCCCTGCTGCTGCTACTTTGATTCTTAATATAATATTTATCAGGGACTTTGTATGACAGCAACGGCAGTGCTGTTATTTTTTAAGTTGAAAACAATGCCCAAACACTATTGAGTTGCCATCTCGTTATACTCCAGACCTCTGGCCTCTGGGGGCTGCCGCCCCGGACCCCCTGCTTATACATACTTTAATTATCCTTCAAATATTCAAAAACGTCCTATGTGCGAACGAGGTGCCGCGAAGCGGCGCCGAGTGAGCTTTATACTTTTATAAATTTGCACGCCCCCAAAAATTCTGGGCTGGATCCATGCCTGGCAGATTCAGACGAAAAAACCCTAAAAATTTTCGCCTGCGGCGGGCTGTTGTGATCAAATTGTGTCAATGAATTGGTTTTAGACCCAGCCACAGATGTGAAACTTGAAAGAAAAATTCGCCTTTGGCGGACTATTGTAATCAAATTATTGATAGTGATACTGAATTGACTTTAGAGGCAGATTTCGTATTACAATACAAAAGAATCTAAAAATTTTCGCCTGTGGCGGGCTGTTGTGATCAAATTGTGTCAATGAATTGGTTTTAGACCCAGTCACAGATGTGAAACTTGAAAAAAAAATGCCTTTGGCGGACTATTGTAAGCAAATTATTAATACTGAATTGACTTTAGAGGCAGATTAAGTCTTACGATACAAAAAATTCTAAAAATTTTCGCCTGCAGCGGGCTGTTGTGATCAAATTGTGTTGATAAATTGGACTTAGACACAGCCACAGGAAGTGTGAAGTGCATTAGGTATACGCTTAGAGCATGGCTGGGAATGCGCTAATAGAAATTATTGCACGAGGCGTAGACGAGTGCAATAATTTGTATTGTCGCACGAGGAGCAGGCCGAGTGCGACAATAACAAATTATTGCACGAGGCGAAGCCGAGTGCAATAATTTTATTAGCGTCATGACCATTTGCCATGCTCTTAGTGTATTAGCCAATGTGAGGAGTGCAATATTACTAATTAATGCACGCCTACAAGTACCCTCAAAATTGGCTAATAAAGATTATCACCTGCAGCGGACTGTTGTAATCAAATTATCAATACCAAATTGACTTTATGCCCGCAGCCGGCTGTTGTAATCAAATTATACAGATTCCTGCAAATATGGATGCAAAGACTAAAATTTCGCCTGCGGCGGGCTGTTGTGATTCATCATGCTACTAAATTGGTCTTAGACACATTTTTCGATGTGAAACTTTCAAAATTTTCGCCTGCGGCGCTCAGAAAGATCAGTAAGGACTAAAAACTAGAATTACAAATTAAGAATATTCCATATTGTCGTTCCTTGCATTTATTTGTGGTCTTTTTTGCGAGCAAAGCGAGCAGGCCACAGAAATCATAAAAATGGGTCTCAGAGGAAATTCAAAATTTTCTGGATCTGGGCTGAGTCTCTTCCTTGATCTTAAGTGTCATCTCGGCAAGAATACCATTATGACGTTCCACCACTCCATTACTGAATGGTGAGAAAGCTGCAGTGGTCTTCATATTGATCCCCATTCAAAAACCCAGGCAACTTATGCAACATATTGTACTAACATCTAGGATAATAAAAGGACAAAATTACTAACATGTGACCTGCTTGACGGTTGACAACAAACATCCACAGAAATAAAATTGTGAAAATAATCAACAGTTCCGATTGTATACATTTACCAGTCGCTAGAGGACACTGTTCATCAATGTTTACAAATGCTATTGCAGCATTACTCCTCCTCTGCCAGGGAGCTCAAGTTACAGAAACAGGCAACCCCGTTCATATTTGTATGTCAGGTTGCCCAGATCTAGGCAACCCACTGTACCTATTATTGTATGTTGCGTTGCAAAAGCGTGTTAGTCATTTTCATGTTAGTCCAACAGTGAAGTGGGGAGGTAGATAATCGAATTGGCACTATGTAGAGAGAGGGGTGTCCTGTTCTCTCCACGCTATGCTCTGAGCTATTTCATAATTCAATCAAAATGCTTGCATATTATCCCCAATTCCCATTGATATGCAAGGTTACTCCTTGAAGAAATGTGCCTAAAAATACTTAAGAACTTGAATAGCGCTCGGTGGTGGCTGGTTATTGCATTACGTCCCCACTTTAGAGAGGAGTAGAAACATGTATGAATGTTGCGATAGTATAGTCATAATTATGATTGTGTGACGACACTGAAACAATACTAACATGACGTCCTTCAAAAATCAGGTTGTACTAACATTATTACAGGTTCTAGAATGGGGACCTTGATGTTAAGATTTTGACACATGTCCAGGAAATCTTTGTTGCAGAATTCTTTTCCATTGTCAGATAGGGTATTCTCTGGAGTCCCAAATATTGCGACCCAATTTCTCAGGAATTCAGACACAATGACTTCTGCAGATTTGTTTTCAATTATTGTTGCAGTTGAAAACCTTGTTAATAAGTCAATTGCGTGTAGTATTATCTCATCACCTTCGAGGAATTTAAGGTCTAAGGCCACTGTCTGATTGAATCTGTCAGCCATAGGGAGACCAGTTTTAGGCTTAGGGGCTTCTTTTTTGTGCTTTTTACAGATGTCACAGTCCATCTCATCCAAGGCCTTACAGATGTCTTCTCTTCTGCTCTTCTGGGGTGATTAGTGTTTGAGACAAATTGCTTTAACTTTTGAGCTGAGGCATGGGCAAAGTATTTGTGTATGTGCAGTGCAAGTTTCTTAGGGTCATCATCCTTTGTCAGAAACACTTCATGGTCACTGTCTGCCTTAACCTCGTAATTATCACCTTTTTTGCTCAATGGTATCCCATAGTGTCCTGATGGAGTGGAGATAAGTTTCTGCACTTTTCCTCCAACTTCAATAGTGTCCTGTACAAAGTTCAAC
Organism: Beroe forskalii; assembly: GCA_011033025.1. Classification (NCBI taxonomy): domain Eukaryota; kingdom Metazoa; phylum Ctenophora; class Nuda; order Beroida; family Beroidae; genus Beroe; species Beroe forskalii. The sequence goes on from WFMF01000138.1 coordinate 320,163, forward strand.
TTGGCTTCTGCATTCTTTAAAGATTCATTGGAAATAAGCAGTGGAACATTGTTCTCCACCAGGTTAGCTTTGATTACCATGTCTTTTCCACACATCTTGATAGGAATCACTTTCACAATCTCTGATGTCACTGGTTTGCCATCTCCAAACTTAAAATGTGCTACATGTTGCTCTTCCCTCAAATGAGACCTGTCTTTGTCATTCAAGCTGTCCTCAAAAGTCTCGAACCATTGCCTTCCTACAACTGTCTTAGCTGCTCCACAATCTAGAAGTGCAACATTCTCAGCTTCTGATGTGAGGTAACAAAGCTCTTCAAGTCTTCATCATCAATGAACATACAATCCAATTTCAAGATTGTTTCTGGTTTATTGCTATTAGACTCTGGGCTTCTAACTTCATTCTTGTGCGGGCATTGGTTTGCCCAGTGATAGATTGACCTGCAAATTCGACAGGTACTTGGGTTGTTTGGTCTCCTAGAACCACTTTTGTTTGAACGGTCACTGCCTGAACTATATTGAGATTGATTAGAATCACTGCTTTGTCTAGAACTTGGCCTAGAATTACTTGAGCTACTACTTTGACTACCTCTCTGGTAAGGGTTGGATGCTCCCCTAAAGCCTTTTCTGAATTTCTGATATAGAACTGATTGGCTTTCTTCTCCATCCAGTTCATCCTCATAAGGAATATCCAAAGATGGTCCTGGGTTATTTCCCTGATCCTCGTGGTCCCAGAGTCTGTCTTGATATAACACTTCAGCAGGTTCTTCTTTCACTAGTTTGACTTTGGGTGTTACTCTTCCGCTAGCTCCAATTTGAACAACTCCCTCATTCATGCTCAGGAGGATTGATTTCATCTTAGTGTAAGTCATAGTATCTCCTCCCATTCCAACCTTAGCAATAACCTCATCTTTGCCAAGATTAGCTCCTTTCATGAGCTTGTAAGCCAGCATTATGTCAGGTAACTTGGTGTCCTTTTTCTCTAGTTTTTTGTATAGCCTCTCAAATTTCAGAATATAATCTTTCATGGATTCATTGTTTCCTTTCCTTAGGGAATCAAATTCCTCATAGGCATTGAACAAGATAACATCTTCTGTTTCGGCATATTTAGCTTTGAGAGTTTTGCAGATTGTGTCCAAACCAGGAATGTATCTCTGTGTATCTCTGATGGTGAATTTCTCCGTGTCTTTCAATTCTTCTTCAGTAGGTTTAGTTATAGGGTACAACTCTGCATCATCTAGATCCAGGATAACATCTACAACGCTTTCTCCTGAAGGCAACTTCTTGGATTCACTTAGCCCAAGAACTATGGCAGCAACCAACTCTGAGTCAGATTTTTCTTTTTCTTGAAGTCTGAGCCAGGATTGGAGAAGTTTCTTCCAACGCTCATAGTTTTGCTCCCAGGAGGGTCCTCGAAGTTTAGCCATTCTACCTGTTTCTCAAATTAGTATGTGATGTGAGGTGGTGTGATCTTGCAAATTTTAGATATAAAACCACTTATAGATACCAATGTTAGAATTTAAGAGTAGTCAGAAGACAATAATACTAGTATATCACAAAGGGTAATAGCAAGTTGGATATGTATAATGTTAAGTATCAATATCAAAGTACCATTCACGTGTGTGTACCCGTATAAACAGCGAAGTAGTTGAAGTTAGGGTGGTGTAGCTGTGTAGAGAGATCTGAGTAGTAGTAACAAAAGGGAGTGTTCACAGGTGAGTTATCATGCCATCCTGTGAGCAGTTCGGTTAGAATAGAACAAAGGTGTGACACACCCCATAAATCTCTCTGAAGAATGTAAGCAAGCCCTGGAGGTCGTTGATCAGACCTATCAAGCGAAAATAGAACAATTAAAAGAAATTGTGCACACTGTTATAAAACCAGCACATATGGCAACCACCTCCAGATTCTGCAAAATTTTCAACAACTTCTGTGGGGATGCAGAAAAGACGTGCAGCAAAAGGTTTGTGGCAGAAGCAATTGCCATATAATCAGCACTAGCAACATCAGTTACAGCGTTGGGACTGTCTATTGACAATCAAATCCAAATAGATAAAATTAAAGGCTATTTAGAAAGTTAGAAGAGGCACAGGATGATATAAATATGCTTAAATCTCAGCTAATACCGGGTGGGCCAAAAAGAACGTTACAAAAGTAACGCGCTGTAACTTTGGTTGTGTTTGGAGTTTCTTAATGAAACTTTGGGATGTCATAGGTATGTACCTACGATACAATTTTGCTCCAAAAATTTGAAATGTCTACCTCAAAAAATGTACGAGTTATCAACGAAAAACCGGTTTATTTGCCATATCTCAGCTTCTGAGACTCAAAAATGTTAGCTAATCCAGGATCATATTGCCCACATATTGCCCGTAATGTCCTGAAAGTTTCATCAAGATTGCTCAAAAAACCTCGGAGATATGCGCCTTTTTGTATCGCAAAAAGTGTACATAAAGCACAATTAAAGGGTACATTACGTATGCAAGCTTGCATAGTTTTACATGTCCAAATATGGAGATAAGCACGGTGTTTGTTTACATTTCATCTGCAGAGTGTGTAAAAGCTTGCGTATACACACTTTCTTGCGAAACAAAAAAGGCGCATATCTCCGAGGTTTTTTGAGCAATCTTGATGAAACTTTCAGGACATTACGGGCAATATGTGGGCAATATGATCCTGGATTAGCTAACATTTTTGAGTCTCAGAAGCTGAGATATGGCAAATAAACCGGTTTTTCGTTGATAACTCGGACATTTTTTGAGGTAGACATTTCAAATTTTTGGAGCAAAATTGTATCGTACATACCTATGACATCCCAAAGTTTCATTAAGAAACTCCAAACACAACCAAAGTTACAGCACGTTACTTTTGTAACGTTCTTTTTGGCCCACCCGGTAGAAACGAATGAACGCCAAAAGAGCATTCTCTACACACAGAACAATATCCTGGGCTATATTGCAGAGATCAAACAGGACATCCAAGTCCTCTCGAACATGATAGAATGCAACAGGATAACGATTTACTATGCTCAGTGGGCCTCAATGATTATCAAGAAACTAGAAGACATTCTAGTGTACCCGCTAAATGGACAAGTGGCAGGCAGACTACTGCCAAGCCTAATATCGCCCTCGGACATATTGGACTCCCTTGCGAATGCTCCACGTTTTGGTAAAAGCTCTATACTAAGATACTAACACATATTCCAGCAATATTCTATAGTAGTGCAACAGCTGCAATTATAGACTACGACTTTGACAATTTGGTATTCCACTTTCTGATTGCTTATCCCATATTTGAGAAACAATCATCGCTCATGCCCTTTTTTAGAGTATACCAGACAGGCTTTTCAGCTAACATACTCAAACAATCGGATGACACTGACATGACTGGAGCTCAGTGTCTACTATATGACATGCCGGAACATGCTGTTAAAATGAACGGAAAATACTACGCAGTAGGACATATGAAGACAAATTGTCCTATTGTAGGTCAAATCACAGTGTGCCCTGATGCATCTTTTTCGCTGCATAACCTTGATGAATGTGTTAACCTGTCAAACAAGATAACAGACACAGCAGTGCAAGGAATATGCAAACTTAATCGTTGTGATAAACCAGCATCTTTTGTCAATCTCAAAGGTGGAGTAATGCTCAGGACTCCTGAGAGAGATGTTAACGTTGTTTACAAAACCAAATCACTAGGACTGTCAGCAGAATCAGTGACTACAACCGAGAAACGGAATGTCTCAGAGTCAAATACACTATGGATCAATTGGGGACGGAATGTATCAGCAGTACAGGTTGACAAACACATGGTGTATAATCCTACCGATGAAACCACCATATCCAGAATTGATCTTTTAAAAACTAACCCCCTCAACACGATCATCAAACTAAGCACTATCTATAACAGGGCCTGTTATAGATAGTGCTTAGTTAAACAGGGACTTCCAGGCTTCAGAGATGGTCAAAGAAATCGAGCTTCAAAGGCAGAACATATCCAGGATAACCCGCAGCATTGATGTCTCCAACAGCGTCATTGGGGAAATTAACAAGATTGTTGATATCTTTAAAAATCCCTGGGACTATTTCAGACTTCCGCTCATCATCACGGCAAGTATTTTAGGATTAGGCACAATCACGTACATAGCCTACAAAATCTACAAATGTGTCAGAAAACATCAGGGGAAACAGCAGCATAATTTACAGCTATTTCACATGGATGCAATGCCGGCAAAACAGGAAGAACGGGAACCCATCAATCAACAGGAGGAATGTATCCATGAGCCTGAGGCTCCTGCACCGACACCATCACGTGCAGTGGTAGCGCAGCAACCCACAAGCTATGCCCCGATTTCATCACCATACTACCGGCTAATGCCCTCAGGACAAGTATGGAAGATGAATTAATTGGAACGGGCCGTCTTCATAAAGGTGGCACTGAGACAATGCTCTTTCGGACTTTCAACTGAGAGCAACAATATCGTCTTACATACTCTATATTTACTCACCTGCATGCTAATATATCATGAATTTTAGACAAATATACTATCATATGACTTATCTTTTTCACCATTGTCTGATTGCAAGCTGATTTGGAAGCAAGTAAGCACACATGTCACCATGAAAAGGGGCTTGCCACCCTCTCATAACATTAAGTTACAATGACTCTGTATTACGTGGTGACTGTAACATGTTGATTACAATAATAATTACACTAATGATTACAATAATGATTACACTAATGATTACAATAATAATTACAATAACTAATGGTATCTTCTGATCTAGAGGGCGAGAAAGGATTCCTCAGCTTGCAAAATCTTTAACATACAATGCATAGAATTTAACTTGTAGCTACTGTACTCTGTTCCATACGATATCTTCTTTTAATTAACTAATCGATTTACTTCATTAGATATTACTAACACATCACTAGATTCTCCAATACCTCATTACATTACTTTAACACTACCTAAACAGCTAGTACAATATGGACTGGGACAGTGATCTTCTGCAACGTTTCCAGCTGAATCATTCAATGGCGGTCGCTGTTGCGACCGACCCCCGTTGGCTGAGGATATCGACAGGGAGCGTCGGTACAGAGGCAGTACAGTATACGCACATTCTAGCTGAGGCAAAAGAATGTGTCACATGGTTGACACAAAGTGTTAACTCTGCCATACTGCAACTGAGTGGGCGAGAGCCTGTAGCCGAAAATTTGACTCCCATTTATAAACACTTTATGACGACAACGGCCAGCATTATCAGGAGAGTTCATACTGTGTTGGAAAAGCAGACCAACACGGTACCCACCACAACGCGTTTCATAAAAACGCGAAGAAAAGTTTTTATGGACTCCCTCATACCGGAGCTGCTTGCAGCTCCGGTATTTGGTTATAGGGATTTGGATCACCTGTGGGAATTAACATTCACTGCCCTGTCAATCCTTAACAGCATTCTAGACTTAACTAACACTGACATCACATCTGCATGAGTTTCATCCTCGCAATATCCTGGGAATTGCAGCCCCTACCCCTCCTTGTTAGAATACGCTCCAATTTACAAAATATAGACTTGGGCAGAGATTTTGAAATTTGATGTAGTGAACATGTCAATACTTTTCTTGTGGTTAGAGCAAAATGCATGGAACCAGGAATTTTCAAGGAATACGATATGCAATTTTAATAATGGATGAATGACAATTGCATTAATACAATATATGTCAAATACACTGAATATTTACTGGGTATCACTGCTTCAATGGTTTGAGACCAGAATTTCCTTGTGCACCACGCCTAAAATTAACTTGAAATTTGCTAAACTAACGCCGAGGGCAGCACTTGAAAACCTTTTCCAAACAGGTGCAGATTCTAACCACAATTCTTCAGAACACAGCAGCCCACATCCAGAAACACGCGAGTCCGTGTGTCTGACTCGGAGGAAATTGATTTTGAGAGGAAATTTTTGGTGGTTTGTGAGGAATTTTTTGTATGAAAATGTTAATTTTAGATTCTGATGGCGGAGGAAAATGTTCGTATTTTTAAGTCAAGTGTCACAGATATGTTTCATTCATGAGTAAAAGGAATATGATGTGATTCTAAATTGATTTTAAAGGCAGATTTCGTATTAAGATGCAAAAAAGTCAAAATTTCGCCTGCGGCGGGCTGTTGTGATCAAATTGCGTGAATAAATTGGTCTTAGACACAACCACAGGACGTGTGAACTGTGAAGAACATCAAAAATTTTCGCGTGCGGCAGACTGTTGTGATCAAATTACCAATACCAAATTGGCTTAATATTAGCTTAAGTATTAGAGGCAGATTCAGATGCAAAAAAACCCTAAAAATTTCCCCTGTCGTGGGCTGTTGTGATCAAATTATGTTATTCAATTAATCAAGACACGGCCACGGATGTGTAGCAATTAAAATTTTCGCTTGCAACGGGTTATTTCAATCAAATGTTTCATAACCAAATTGACTTAAGAGGCAGATTCCAGGCATGGATCCACGGGGGCGTGCGGGGGGCGTGCGGGGGGCGTGCGCACGCCCCCATCAGAAATTTGGGGGCGTGCGTGGGGGCGTGCGATTTTTGAAAATTTGATGATTGCGATGAATTCAAGATGCCAAGAATAAACTTAGTTGAAAAATTTCATTCATTCATTACTTCTAAAAGCATATTCTAAATATCAATACCTCTGATAATGATACTTTTATCTACATACAACAGTACAGAGTAGATGTAATATGATCAACCATATTTCTATAGCTAACAACTTAACAAAAGGGAAAGGAAACAAAACAGAGGACCCAAGCACACCTTCAAAACTATAAAGCTATAACAAAAGGGTTACATGAACTAAAAATAATTTATAAGGCTTGAAAAGTGAAAAAAGTGCTAACGGGCTAAAACGGGGTCCATTAGTTGGGCAAGGGTGATTGTGAAGTACAAAGTGTGCTACACACGATTTTTCGGCCTCCATCCAGGAAATAATTTTCATGCCAATAGCCTTGAAGGCTTGAAACTAAAAATACCTACAGGATTTAGGATCCTATTGCTGCCCCCAGACCCCTGTTGTTCTTTTTATTGTCAATATATTTATTGAGATTGTGTACATCGCAGCGATCGAGTTGGTTGAAAACAATGGCAAAACACTATTGAGTTGTCATTTCTTTGCACTCCAAACCTCTGGATTCTGGAGGCTGTTGCCCCCAGACCCCTGCTGCTCTTTTGATTTAATATTTATTGGGATTTTACGACAGCAACAACAGCGCTGTTATTAAGTTGCAAACAATGCCCAAACACTATTGAGTTACCATTTCTTTATACTCCAGACCTGGCTTCTGGGGGCTGCCGCCCCCAGACCCCTGCTGCTCTTTTGATTCTTAATATAATATTTATTGGGATTTTTACGACAGCAACAACAGCGCTGCTTAGTTGAAAACAATGCCCAAACACTATTGAGTTACCATTTCTTTATACTCCAGACCTCTGGCTTCTGGGGGCTGCCGCCCCCAGACCCCTGCTGCTGCTACTTTGATTCTTAATATAATATTTATCAGGGACTTTGTATGACAGCAACGGCAGTGCTGTTATTTTTTAAGTTGAAAACAATGCCCAAACACTATTGAGTTGCCATCTCGTTATACTCCAGACCTCTGGCCTCTGGGGGCTGCCGCCCCGGACCCCTGCTTATACATACTTTAATTATCCTTCAAATATTCAAAAACGTCCTATGTGCGAACGAGGTGCCGCGAAGCGGCGCCGAGTGAGCTTTATACTTTTATAAATTTGCACGCCCCCAAAAATTCTGGGCTGGATCCATGCCTGGCAGATTCAGACGAAAAAACCCTAAAAATTTTCGCCTGCGGCGGGCTGTTGTGATCAAATTGTGTCAATGAATTGGTTTTAGACCCAGCCACCCCAGTCAAAAACCCAGGCAACTTATGCAACATATTGCACTAACATCTAGGATAATAAAAGGGCAAAATTACTAACATGTGACCCACTTGACGGTTGGCAACTAACATCCACAGAACTAAAATTGTGAAAATAATTATTTGAATATCAACAGTTCTTATTGTATACATAGACCAGTCGCTAGTGGGCACTGTTCATCACTATTGCAGCATTGCTCCTCCTCTGCCAGGGAGCTCAAGTTACAGAAACAGGCAACGCCGTTCATATTTGTATGTCAGGTTGCCCAGATCTAGGCAACCCACTGTATTATAGTATGTTGCGTTGCAAAAGCATGTTAGTCATTCTCATGTTAGTCCAACAGTGAAGTGGGGAGGTAGATAATCGAATTGGCACTATATTTGGTTTGGTTTGGTTTGGTTTGGTTTCAGTTCGGGATGGATACAGTGCAATGTACTCACTGTCTGTGTCCATGGCTCCCGGGGGTGTAGGTTTCTTGGGCTAGGGAGCCGAAAAACCGTGTGCGGTACATTTTGTGCCTCATAATCACCCTTGCCCAACTGATGACCCTTTGTTAGCCCAGAGCACTTGTTGGTTTTTAGGCCTTAAATTATTATTAAAATCATTGAATCTCCTTTATTCATACATTTTGACACTTGCATAAATCTATGAGCATGAAATGAGCATGATATGAGCATGATATTAAATTACTCCTTTTATTATTTTTGGATTACTAACTATAAAGACTTGGTGAACAGACTTCAGCAATTCTGTATGTAGTTTGTAGATAAAAATATAGAGAGCGGGTGTCCTCTCCACGCTATGCTAAACGCCGTGCACGAGAAATGTGCCGCCCTACGTCATCAACTTACTACATCATGATATGATTATGACGTCATCCTGTCCGCCTCTAGCTTGTGCGTGGGGTTTAGTAGGATCTGACCTGATTCCTAATTCAATCAAAATGCTTGCATATTATCCCCAATTCCGATTGATATGCAAGGGTACTGGCAGTACGTTCCCATTTTAGAGAGGAGTAGAAACATGTATGAAACATGTATGTAGTATGTATGTATGATAATATACTGTATCGTCATGATTATGATTGTGTGACGACACTGAAACAATACTAACATGACGTCCTTCGAAAATCAGGTTGTACTAACATCACTACAGGTTCTAGAATGGGGCCCAGCCACAGATGTGAAACTTGAAAGAAAAATTCGCCTTTGGCGGACTATTGTAATCAAATTATTGATAGTGATACTGAATTGACTTTAGAGGCAGATTTCGTATTACAATACAAAAGAATCTAAAAATTTTCGCCTGTGGCGGGCTGTTGTGATCAAATTGTGTCAATGAATTGGTTCTAGACCCAGTCACAGGCATAATCCACGATTTTTGCAAGTACACCTGAATTCGCTGCGAATTCGCCGCGAATTCAAGTGAATTCAGGTGAATTCAGGTGAATTCGCGGCGGAGTTCGCCAAAAAATTTTTTTGGCGGACTCCGCCGGAGTCCGCCGGAGTCCGCCGCGAACTCCGGCGAATTCACTTGAATTCACCTGAATTCGCCGCGAATACACGCGTATTCGGTGTACTAGTTCGCCAATTTTCCAGTTCACCCAGGTGAACTGCCAGTTCGCGGCGAATTCGCAGCGAACTAGTTCGCCTGAATTCAGATGCCGGAGTCCGCCTGAGTTCGCCGGAGTCCGCCTGAGTTCGCCGGAGGGAAACGTGCCCAAAAGCCCAAATCAGTACGAATTTAACAAATTAGCGATCGGCGATGAAGGAAAATTGCGTTATTGCAATTGCAAAGGCTCTTCTTATATTGTAGGATGTTACCCTACCCTCCGCCGCGCACGCAAGGTTTGGTATGTCTCCCATGTAAACGGGACTGAGTGACGTCACAGATCTAAACGTCAATTTTTCTGTATCCTAAACCTAACCATGACCCTAACCAAAACCCTAACCTTAATCCTTGCCCTCAACCTAACAAATCCTGACCCTAATCTCGACCCTAAAACCATGACCCTAACCTAACCTTTAAAATAAAGCTAGATGCGCTAAAATTATATTTTTATTTTGAGTGACGTCATTGTCATAGATAATGAAGGCTCCCGTTTACATGGGAGACTAGCCCAAGTTTTTTTGGGGATCTAAACGTCCCTCCAAATTGTTAAACGGGGCAGGGACGTGGAGATCTAAAATCCATCCAACCTTATACAGGTGTTTTGGTCGGCGCTTTGCTCTTACCATATCCCGATTGCAAAGTCAACATGGGGAACGGATTCTAGGTCGGGGACTCTAGGTCGGGGGACTCTGGGTCGGCGGTGGCACACCAGGGTGGGCTCTGGGTCGGGAGATCCCCACAGGGTGGACTCTAGGTCGGGAGCCTCTTCACTTTATATAAACTACCTAAAGCCTGGATCGATTTATACCGAGAATATCTCGGTTAATCCAGATAACAGAGCCCGTATGGAGGGTACAATAATGCTCGATCCGATGTATCATTGTGGAGACACTGGGGACTCACGATACACGGTGTCAGCATGTGATCCGCCACATCACAATTTACACTATCCCATACCGCTTGTTGGCTCATGTCATCGGAGGGGATACGTGATACGGGACGTTCATGCGAGCACAACCCCATGCTAATTCGTCAGGATATCGTCCCACTTAGGTAACGAGGTCTCATGAAGTCTGCAAACCCTTGACACGACAGATGGGAGACAAGCTTGGAGGTGGATCAAGCGGAGCTGGCAGCTGCTAGTGTCCTGAACCTCATACCCACTCTGCAGAAACCCTCCCTGCAGACTGCCGGACCCTCAGACAAGCTGATATGCTCCTCTACGACAACGCTTCGGGTGATCATCCGGGCTACCAGTGACAACCTCACCATCCTAGCAGAAAGCTCCTGCTGGTTCCTCGATGGAACCTTCAAGTCCTAACCCCAGATCCTTGTCATCCATGCGGAGCTCTCATCCCTCACAGAAGACAGATCCTGGTGCCTCCCCACGGTCTGCATTCTCCTCACCCACAAGGACTTAGCCATTTACGCCTATATGCGCCGATACTGGTTTTTGTCCTCAGCGAATCAGCGATGTCCTAAGTCGTCAGGGGGTCAGGCAACACCTGACAATGACGTCACAGATCTTGATGTCAATTTTTTCTAGTGTCCTAATCAAAACCCTAACCCTAAGGGAGCCGTCACATATTATGTCATCACTTTTATGCCCATTTTCAACCCCCTCCCCCCTGTCTGTCATCACTTGTCATCATTGGCTGACCCCCTCCCCCATGATGACGTCAGCATTGACCAAACCCCCCTCCTTTTTCAAAACAAATTTTGACTATTTCGAATCAAACACAACCGACATGAAATATCAACTATGTACGTGTGGTGTGATTCATATCGTTAAATTCGTTTAAAAAATGGTTCTAATTGTCATAGACGAACATCCAGTTAGTTTGGAAATATAGATATCATATCAAAGAAATGAAATGGGTACATCAAAACAAAATATTATGAACGAAAAAGTTTGGATATCGTATTTTCGAATTTACTATTTAGAAAATTCAATATTTTCGCTGACGTCGGCAAACCTTAAACCCCCTCCCTCCCCCCTGTCATCACCTGTCAGCATTTGAAAACCCCCTCCCTCCCGTCGAGTGATGACGTAATATGTGACGGCTCCCCTAAGGTTCTTTGGATCCATGACGACACGCATATGGTAGACATTGTGAATTGCATCTTAGTCTCACATAAGCGTGCCAGACGTGACAAAGTTCCTTCAAAGTTCAGGTGAATTCGCCGCGAACTGAGTTCACCTGAGTTCGCCCAAGTTCACCTGAGTTCGCCTGGGTGAACTGGAAAATTGGCGAACTAGTACACCGAATACGCGTGTATTCGCGGCGAATTCAGGTGAATTCAGGTGAATTCGCCAGAGTCCGCGGCGAACTCCGGCGGACTCCGGCGGAGTCCGCCAAAATTTTTTTTTGGCGAACTCCGCCGCGAATTCACCTGAATTCACCTGAATTCACTTGAATTCGCGGCGAATTCGCGGCGAATTCAGGTGTACTTGCAAAAATCGTGGGATGCCCAGTCACAGATGTGAAACTTGAAAAAAAAATGCCTTAGGCGGACTATTGTAAGCAAATTATTAATACTGAATTGACTTTAGAGGCAGATTAAGTCTTACGATACAAAAAATTCTAAAAATTTTCGCCTGCAGCGGGCTGTTGTGATCAAATTGTGTTGATAAATTGGACTTAGACACAGCCACAGGAAGTGTGAAGTGCATTAGGTATACGCTTAGAGCATGGCTGGGAATGCGCTAATACTAATTAATGCACGCCTACAAGTACCCTCAAAATTGGCTAATAAAGATTATCACCTGCAGCGGACTGTTGTAATCAAATTATCAATACCAAATTGACTTTATGCCCGCAGCCGGCTGTTGTAATCAAATTATACAGATTCCTGCAAATATGGATGCAAAAGACCAAAAATTTTCGCCTGCGGCGGGCTGTTGTGATTCATCATGCTACTAAATTGGTCTTAGACACATTTTTCGATGTGAAACTTTCAAAATTTTTGCCTGCGGCGCTCAGAAAGATCAGTAAGGACTAAAAACTAGAATTACAAATTAAGAATATTCCATATTGTCGTTCCTTGCATTTATTTGTGGTCTTTTTTGCGAGCAAAGCGAGCAGGCCACAGAAATCATAAAAATGGGTCTCAGAGGAAATTCAAAATTTTCTGGATCTGGGCACAGCAGTCATGAACCACTTGATCCCGTGAATTGGAATAGGGGTAGCTAATACCCGAAGGTAGCTTATACCTAGAGGTAGCTAATACCCGAAGGTAGCTTATACCTAAGAGGTAGCTAATACCCGGAGGAAGCTTATACCCAGGAGGTAGCTAATACCCGGAGGTATCTTGTACCCAAGACGTAGCTAATACCCTGAGGTACCTAATCGCCAAAGGCTAGCTACGACACCTGCTACGTTGGATACGGGTGCCACACGAGGGGCAGGAAACTCTAATGGCTCGTGACTACTTGACAATTTAAAGGAAAGGGTAGCTAATACCCATCTGGTGTGACTTAACTGAAGCCTCTCCACGGCAACGCAATGCAGGAGGCAACAGTAATCATGACGGTACAAAGGGAGGTCTGGCTACAAATGAGGGAAACAATACAGCAACCCTGCAGACAGTGGCTCGACTGCACAACGCATCTTCACTACCATCACTGCCTGAATTTCATCCTGGATGAACTGCTAAAATTACTTCATGAGACATTCAAGCATATTAAGAAACATCTGAGAAAAACTGATTATAATAGTCTCACGTATATTTAACATAGCTCCTCTGCGAATTACATCCCTTGATATCTAGCGTCTCTCACATACACTTAATAGACATGCTAAATGAAAAACCCATCTATTACATGAGCTCTTTTTAACACGCTTTTCATATATTTGTGTGATCTTATTTTGAGTTTGGTTTCAGTTAGGGATGGATGCAGTGCAGTGTGCTCACTGTCTGTGTCCATGGCTCCCGGGGGTGTAGGTTTCTTGGGCTAGGGAGCCAAAAAACCGTGTGCGGTACATTTTGTGCCTCATAATCACCCTTGCCCAACTGATGACCCTTTGCTAGCCCTGAGCACTTGTTGGTTTTTTGGCCTTAAATTATTATTAAATTCATTGAATCTCCTTTATTCATACAATTTGACACTTGCATAAATCTATTAGCATGATATGAGCATGATATTACATTACTCCTGTTATTATTTTTAATTGTTTACTAACTATAAAGACTTGGTGAACATACTTCAGCACTTCTGTACTGTAGTATACAGATAAAAAAAATCCATCACCGCATCAATATTATCTGGTCTCTACATGAACATTATATAAAAGTATAAAATCGATCTTTGCTAATTCACATGCCAAGTTATCATGCGTCTTCTTTATATCCTGATGTAATTTACAGCCCCGAGATGAATATTATTCACAGAAATCTCCAAACCACAGCTACATATAAAGAAGGCGTTAAAAATATGCAAAAACCCGTTCGACTATTATATTACATATAACAACAATTAAAGAATAAATCCTTTAAAACACATCGATCTGCAAGACTTTTCTCCAACTTTGGACTTGAACTTTGACACGATTTCTTGAGAAATACCATGTAAGAACAGCCAAATCCAAATGAGTCACACCTAGATGATTGGTGTGCAGGCATCTTCAGTCCAATACCTACCTCAGCTTTCGGGGTGTTTAAATTGCGAGAGCATTTTATGAGGTAGGCCCCCCAGCAGTCACCCCCTGGTACCAGGGTAAAGCACCGTCAAGTGCAGTGACCACCTGCCTGATTGAAACTGATTAGAGGTCTTGAACACAAACATCAAGAAATTAAGTAGCACACTTGGTGAAGAGAAGCATAGGCCCAGTTGATGGATCCTGGGGTTTTGTAATCCTTTATCTTGCTGCATTTAAAATGAGAAGTGGCATGCATCAACTAACATGATGAGATACATCATGCTCCCATACTCCAAAGCCATTCATAACACATCTAAATTTATCATACTCCTGGCTACGCCAGTCGTATGATAAATTTGATATAAATATTTCGTAGCAAGCTACTCAATATTTATATCCTATTACATACTCATTACATTCGTATGTAATAGAGATGTGTTAATTCTTGGTCTTTCGCTAAATAAGCTTTAATACCGGAACGCTCATACTTTATGGCATATAAAAGCCGCGGACCGCAGGTCCAAGGCTTTTATATGTGATTAATTCACGAACGTAAGTTAGCCCTCCCAAGCCGTTATTTATATCTCATAAAGTATGAGAATCTGTAAATAACAATATTATTAAAGAACGAGATTGGTGATAGTGAAACTCGATAATATACAGCGAGATATAATTAAAGTTTTTAAAAGATACCCTCTGATCTGCATGGCGAGAGGAATTTGCGGTACATTAAGATTCAATGAATGGTATCTGTGTCTTCCTAGAAACTATAATTCATTGCTTTGGAAGAGTGCGTACGTCATAAGTTAATGCCATGAAAGGTACTTGATACTGCCTAATCTTTGAACCTCGCCGCAGCATATTTGCTGAGGATCCTTCTACAAAACGTGGCTCACTCACCAAACTCTTAAAGCAAAATGAAGGTGATCTTATTCTCAAGATGAACACACTTTATCCTCATGGTCTGAATGATCGATTGGAGAAACCAGTGTACATTGACGCAGAAGAAGAATACCTGAAGGGTGCTTGCATTTATAAACTGTTCACAAAGCGGCTCACTAAACGCTCATCCCATGGTTCTGGATCTAATAAACCTCAATCTATGAACTCTTCTCAACACAACCCAGATAATGTTGAGGTGACCTTATCCAAATTGCTTGGACTCTATGAATCTGGCAAGTGGCACGATTGTCGTTCAATAATCTGTAAACTTAATCAAAAACAAGTTATTGAATTAGGCAATCTTGCCAAATCACAAATATGTAATTCTAGTAGTTTAACCAGACAATTTAACCGCATGATAGTAGATCTATGCAACCATTATAAGACTCGTTCTGTATCATTCAAAGATTTCAGAAACGATACTTATAAAGCCACTAACAACAAAGTCGACAATACGTTTGCTGACTTTGTCCCTATCAAATTTGTTTCGAAGGAAATTGAGGGTATGAATTTGAATAGTATTCTCAATGATAGGGATGCTATGAAAATTTTCCCCTCAAAACACCTGAAAAAGAAATACCAGAATGAGGATTTCAGGTTTTCTACATGTTTTAGTTACGAGAAAGCCGTAAGATTCGATATCACTAACTACAAAGATAACATTCTGTGTACTGAGCCCATTTCTGACGTTGAATGTTTCTGCCACTTGTACCCTGACTATGTTAACCCTACTGTGCAACATGTTGTTCTGTTGTTACAGGAGATGTGAACATTGTTAAGAACATTGTTAAGAACAAGCACCAATAGCTCAACCCCAAACCGAAATTCTCTGCCACTGCCAAGTTCCGATCCACCCTATTTTTCATAGCAACTGACATTCCTACTAAATTATTATTGAAACTCAATCTCAATTATATATTAATTGAATTGTTAACTTACCATTATATTAAATATGATTTCTTACCTTTATACTTTTATATACTGATGTGGGATGCCTAGCAAATTCCTCAATTACCAAAACAAAAACCTCTCTTACAACTTTACAAAATTTTACACTACCCAGCCCCTAACCTATACATTTCAGGAGGTCAGGTTCATGGTTACATGTATCACTAAGTGTTGCATGGATGTCCGGTATGCATGTATCAATGTATGTATGTTATATGTAATATGTTAGCTATGTGTCAATTATGAAGTTACAGAAATGTATGAGTATACTGCATTCTGAGCAGATTATTTACATATCTCATAGCATGAATATTACGAAGATATTTACTTGATTTTCCAATTTCTGAAAAAGTGAAAACATCTTGATCACACCAAGTTTCCCAGATATTTTTAAAAATGTTCATATATTTTCAGGTGCTGATCAACTGTGGTATGCTCACAAGAGGACTAATTTGTTTGTATCTGGCTGTGTTCTCCCTGCTGAATGGTGTGTGCATCTGGTGGCCTGGGTCTGTTGAACCTGATCCCCCTGATCAAGCTACCCAAGTCAAGCATCTAACAATCATGCACTCTCAATCTAAAATGGACAGTAAGATCAAAACTAAGAAGGAAAGAATCTCGGAACCCATCTCTTCAAAACCTACCAAACCAGCCTCAAGTGCGAGCAGATCAGTTGGCCATTCTCCAGCATCCAGAAACCCATTGAACCTCACACTCCCTGGTCCCCGGTTGCGGAGTCAAAACTCTAGCATCATGACAGTCAGTCCAACCGCTGCACTGCATAGCCCGACACCTCCACTGTCGCCTCTGGCTTCAGAGCCCCCCAAGAAAGACACCAATGAAACAGAGAAGCCACCTCCACCCAAGCAAAGATGCCCCTGCAAGGCGTCGTCAAACGGAACATCCTGGTTGATGACCTGCAACTCATGTGGGCAGGTCTGGCACAATGGGTGTGCCAACTTGAAGAGCGACAAGCTCACGAAGGAGGCAGTGGACTCTATTCTTGTTCATTGGCAGTGCCCATGGTGCTACCTTCCTGCATTCCCATGTCCCAAGAATCACAAAGCATCAAAAACCCAATCCTCGTTTGAAAGCATTGCACATGCAAACGAATTTCTAACAGCAGTAGTGGACTCTCTGGATTCAATGGTTGAAACAAAACTAACCCAAGTCCTGCAAACAAACACCTCTTGCATTGAATCAATCTCAAAACAACTCGAGACCCTTTCTAAAGAAATCTCGGACTTCAAAAATTCTCCTCATCCTGGGGGTCAAATTCATGTGCCACCACCTCCCCCACCACCACCCGAGCTTGTTAAGGTGGAAGACACCAACCTTGACCACGAAACAAACTATATCGATGACTTTGTGGAGAACTTTATCAGCCCTGATGAGGAGAGTGAACTGATACAACTCCTGGAATCCGAAACCTTCGTCAAAGAAGGTAGCAGAGGTGTCTTGCAATTCGGAGAATATTACAAGTATATGGGCTCCAAGACACATCCAAAAGCGTGCCCAGAGATCATCAGCAGACTCATCTCTAAACTGAACAACAACTTTGGAAAGAGTCACCACGAGTCAAGATTTCACTACGAAATCAATTCTTGCCTCGTAAACAAATATGATGGCAATACGTCTGTGCTGCCTGAACATTCTGACAACGAGGGTGATATCTGTCCATGGTCTTCCATCTTCACCATATCAGTTGGAGCAACACGCAGTGTGGTATTCCGCAACACCAAGGATGATGAGCAGATCTCAGTTTTCTGCCCTAGTAGGAGCATGTATCAGATGACTCGCCACAGCCAGGACTTTTTCCAGCACCAAATTAAGCCCGAACCTGATCAGGAAAACGCAACTCGATATAGCCTCACATTCAGGGCTATTCACTGGTCCCACTTCAACTCAACTCTGCTTGTTGGGGACTCCAACTTTGGTAAGATCCAATTTGGTACAGGTAAGGGCAAGGTGGGCCAGGCAACACCTGGATTTAGAAGTTTTGTTCCCAAGGTAGCTGACATTGATCCCTTAGCCTGCACTTCGTTCAAAAACATTGTCGTCATGGTGGGCACCAATGATCTTAAGAATGACTTGTCTGAGCCTGAAGTCTGTCAGCTATATAAACTTTACAAAACCAAAGTTTCACTCATACGCAAATACAACCCACGTTGCAGGCTACTTGTCTGCCCTGTTCTCCCCACTAAATCAACTGTCATTAATGAAAGGATCTTCATGTTCAACAAATTGATAAACAGTGACCTGATTCAATCAAGTCTACATGTTACATTCATTGAGGGATTTGCTGAGTTTTTGGATGGCCCCTCTTCACTTTTGCGAAATATATATGCTGTTAACGATGTGAATGACATTTTGCACATTAATGCTACCAAGGGAGTACGTCTCCTAGTTAGATTGATAAAGCAATCTTTATTTAGGGCTAAGACCTATAATAAAACAGTAAACCAGAGAACATATGCCAACGTAACACGAGGAGGGCCAATTGCACCTATCTAGCTATCAATAATTAACAATGACTATTACTGATATAAAAAAAGAAGTATGTGACTGCTGCAAGGGATATATTCTTATAGGCCAACGGTATATGATTTGTGAGAAATGCAATAAAATAGTCCACAAAAAATGCAACAAAAAGTCAAATTTTTCAATCCATAACTCCAAGCAAATGTGCCCAAACTGTGCCCTCAGCACAGTGAAAAAGTACAACCCTTTTGAGGAATTCTTTGATACACAGGGCAACACTGATAATGACTCTGAACATTTCTACAACCGAGAACTTCATAATGAAATTCCAATCCTTCAAATGGCCAATAACACACTTAATAAATGCAAAACTTATCCGAGTTCATCACTGAAGAACTTGGCCATGGAATTCCCTGGTGACTTCACCACCCTATTTTACAATATTGATGGAAATAAATCGAATTTTGATACATTCTTGGCCGAACTCTCTGCTTTACCAGTTAAATTCACAGTGGTAGGTCTCGCAGAAACAAATACTGGTAAAAACGAAACAGCAGACTTATTTAGAATAAATGGCTACAAAAGTTTTTACAATGAAAAATTACATGACAAAAAGAAAGGAACAGGTGTTTGCTCTGTATTAATAAAGCCCTCAATGCCACTGAAAATGAAAAACTAAGCTTGGTGTCGCCAGACATTGAATCACTTTTTGTCACTGTCAATGATGGCGAAAAGAAAATAAATATTGGTAGCATTTATCGATCTCCAAATGGGGATGAGGAAAAATTTCTAGAAGAGCTCTTATCACTAGTTGAACAATTCCCATAAACGCCACCTCTATAATCATGGGTGACTTTAATTTTGATCTCTTCAATAGAATTCAGTCTATGATTGGAAAGTTTGAGGATGTTTTTCTCTCTCAAGGACTCTTCCCATTAATTTCACTTGCCACACATAAAACCAACAACAGTAGCTCATGCATTGACAATATCCTTACAAATTCAATAGAAAAATGCTGTCTCTCAGGCATAATTGATAACATAGGCACTCACCACTCACCAATCTTCTCATTATTTGACCTGAACCTAGGTATAAAGAGAAACCACCTCTGCAAATCCAAGAATACAGCTATTCTGCTAAGAACATAGAAGCATTGGCGCAGAATTAAATCCTGAACTAATTGAAGTTTATAAGAGCCTTGACTTTGAGAGCTTCTTCCGACTTTTCAAGGATGCAGTAGATCAATGCTGTAAGCTATCTAAACCAAAATATTCTAAACGGAATCCAATCAATAACCCATGGATAACAGATGGCATCATTGATGCCATTCAACATAAAAATGATCTTTATAACGAATGGACTCGAACAAAAGCCAATGATAATGACACTGGCGACCAAAATCTTTATGAAAAATTCAGCAAATATCGTTATTGCCTTAAGAAAATTATAAAAGGCCAGAAGTCCAGCTTCTATAAAAACAAAATTGCTCAATGCTCTGGCGACATTAAGAAAACATGGGAGATCATTAATCAACTCAGGGGCAAGTGTAAGAAGTCTATGAAGCCGTGTTTCTTAGTGGATGGGGTTGTTATCCTTCAGCGCAGAGTAGTAGCCAACAAATTTAACCATTATTTTGCATCCCTAGCAACTTAAACTTAATGATGAGACCACTGCAATAGTTGAAAATGCATCCATTGATTTCAAGCAATTTATGCCTCTCCCAACACCTAGCTCTATCTTTCTTTCTGATTGCACAGAAGATGAAGTCAAGCAGATAATAAGTCAACTTGAAAATGGAAAAGCTAGTGACTTCCCAATTCGTGTTATTAAAGCTCTCAAATATCCTTACGCCTGTCCTAACAGGGCACTTCAATAACACTCTGGCTGAAGGTATATTCCCGTCCATATTGAAAACCGGAAAAATCACACCCAATTTTTAAAAGGATGACGAACAGCTTTTTAGAAAACTATAGACCGATTTCTACCTTACCAATATTTGGCAAAATCTTCGAAAAAATGATATACTCTAGACTTTACGACTTCTTCACTTCTAACGGTATACTGACCAGGAACCAATCTGGGTTCAGGCAGGGCCACTCAACATCACATGCACTTAACCACTCAGCTGACCACATCCAAAAAGCTATAAAGGAAGGAAATCATGTACTTGGAATTTTTATTGACCTTAGCAAGGCTTTCGACACAATAGACCACAGCATACTCATAAAAAAACTCGAAAATTATGGCATACGTGGTGTTGCACTCAGACTCATTGAAAGCTATCTTACAGATAGAAAGCAATATGTAAATGTTCTTGGCGAAACCTCTGATGAACTCAAGGTTGTGTTTGGAGTTCCTCAGGGTAGTTGCCTTGGCCCACTCTTGTTCCTGGTCTATATAAATGATCTCCCTAACATAAACAATAATACTGAATTTGTTCTTTTTGCAGATGATACTAATATATTTATAAAGGCACAAAATAAAAAACTTGTATATGAAAATGCTAACCAAATTCTTGCCCACTTGAGCCTTTATATGCTAGTGAATAAACTTCACATCAACATGTCAAAATGCTGCTTCATCGACTTCAAAATTCCAAAATCAAGCAAAATTATTGACGAAAACTATGTATTAAAAATAAATGACACAAAAATCAAACAAGTTAGTGAAGCCAAATTTCTCAGGTGACAATTGATGAAAACCTCAATTGGAACTCTCACCTTAAAAAGCTTGGCAAGAAACTCTCCTGCAGTGCAGGAATCATTAACTTAATCAAAGACAACATTCCAAATGAGTTATTTAAAAACATATATTATACACTATTTGAGAGTCATCTCTCATATGGTATCACAGTCTGGGGAGGAGTATCTAATAACAAAATCGAGCCTCTGTTCAAACTCCAGAAGAAATGCATAAGAATTTTGTTTGGAGACAAGGAAGCTTATATCAATAAATTCAAAACTTGTGCCAGGGTAAGGGAATTCGACAACCAAATACTAGGCCAAGAATTCTACAGAAGAGAACACACTAAATCTCTCTTCAATAATCACAGAATAATGAATATCGAAACGTTTATGTTTATCACTGTGCTAACGAAATTTTTAAAATACTCAAATTCAGGACACCCATGTGTATGTTTGAGAAATTTGTACTCTCAGGTAGAAATGGAAAAAGACACAAGACTATTGACTCCTACACCCTCCAAAAATTTCTTTTATATCGGTAGTATCATTTGGAATGTTGTCCGTGACCTCTTACAAATTTATGATTTTTCATTAAAAATAGGTCCCATCAAGTCTAATATTAAGGAAAAAATTTTCCAAACCCAAATGCAAGGTGATCCCGGTGAATGGGAACATGGAACCTGGAACGCCTTACAGTATCACCAGTACTAAAAATTCCTACCTTGGCAATATTGCAAAACCCAGCAGCAGTCGCATGCACACATATTATACAAATTCTTAAATCATCTACCCCTTTTGTTGCGTTGGTGGATACTCTGGTATGAACTTTGTCCAATATTACCTATGGCAATATACTAAAGCCAATTCAATCAATTTGAATTATGATGTATGTAAATGAAAGTAAATAAAAGTATGTTGAAAAAGTTTGAAACTCATCCATCTTATGAAAAGAGACTTAGCTCACACTATACAAAAGTACAAACACTATAAACTATTTTTAAAATCATATATACTAGAAATAAAGACTTTCCTAGCTTCAAGTGCTGGTACACCTAAAGGAAGCAATAAGCCTCCAGCCTTGTGACCTTGCGTTTCGCCCGCACTTGTAAGCCTACCTATACTGGGTAGTAGGTCATCTGTCGGCGTGAGCTAAGTCAATGTATGACTAATTCCTATAATGTCCTGATCACCCCGTTGAAAGTTAGAATGTTCAAATGCTTAATAATGTTAAATTATTCCCCAATTCCCTGGAATCAGAACCCCATTGTTTATGTTACAGCTCTCCCTTTTCCCTGAAATCAGAATCCCACCTCTATTTTTAGAATATTCTAATCTTATATCATAAATCCCATATCACCCTGAAATCAGAATCCTAATAATGGAAAATTTTTGTTGATTTATTTTGATATATTTATAGTGTTCAATGAAATGCGAAATAAATTTTAGTTTTCTTCTGAAATTTTAGTTTTCTTCTTCTTAGGAAAACGTTCAAAAAAGGTTTCGGGTACATAGAACCCATTTATAAAGATAAATTGAAGATATTTAATAGGTAGCATTAAATCTGATGTTAAGCAGTATGTTAATAAGTTGGCCAATAAACACAGTATTACACACCATTATTTTGATGAATGGCTAGCACTTATTATTGATAAGGTAAAGTCTGTAGTTTTTAGTAGTAAAATTGTTTGTAAAAGAAATTCTTCAGTGTTTTTGTCTGAAAGTGATGATTTTAAAACTCTAAAGGAACACTTTATAATGACCAGTGTAGACAAGGCAGGTAATATCTTTCGTTTGTAAGCAATATTATCTTCAAAATCTAGAGAATGAACTTAGTACAACACAGTGACAGACCTACGAGAGAGCTAATGAGTCTGAAGAAGATATCATTAGAAAACACGTCCAGTTTTGTAATAAGTTCAACATTCCTGTGGATGATTTGTCGCTTCCCTTCATGCATGTGTTACCTAAATTCCACAAACCACAATTGGACTTTAGGTACCTACATTGCAGCAGGGACTCGATGTTCTACCAAGAAATTATCGAAAATTTTGAGTGGTATACTAAAGTTGTGTGATAAGACTTTAAAGTATGACGATGATTTCATGTTTAAATTTAAGAATACTTCAGGATACTGGGTCACTAAAAGTAAAGATTCTACTATTTATAATCTTAACTATCTGAATAATGTTAGTTCTGCTAAATCAGTGGACTCTTTTGATTTCAAAAAACTGTATAAGTACTAATATTCCCCATGATAAAGTTATTGATAAGATTTCGGATCTTATCAAACGATGTTATATGATTAAGAAAGTTGACTTTATCAAAATTGATGACAAATTCAATGCTTACTGGACAGGAGTTAAGAAAACTCAGTGGACATACACCTGCCAGGAGGTATTGGAAATGTTTTCCTTTTTGATAAACAATATTTATGTGAAGTTTAGGGGTATGATTTACCTACAGGCAGATTGTTGGTATACCTATGGGTTGTGACTGTGCTCCGCAAGTAGCAGATCTATTTCTCTACTGGTATGAACACAGCTACATACTCAAGGCTATTGCTGATAAGAACCCTGTTGCCCACACGCTAAAATATGCCCGCAGATATATAGATGATTTGAATGTCCCAAATGCTAGTAGGAAACTTTGTGACATCATTATCAAAGAGATTTATCCAGAGGAGCTAAGTATCGTAGCAACCAATGTTAGCAAATTTAGCACTTCTTTCTTAGATTTGGATATCCGAGTACCTAGAGAATAACAGGTTTTTATGCAAACTGTATGATAAACGTAGAGATTTTCCATTTAAAGTAGTTACTTTTCCCAACCTTAAATCTAATGTCCCCGATAGAAACTCGTATATTGGTACTTTTGTTGGTGAACTCTACCGAATCTGTAAATCATCATCAGACCATCGCGATTTTATTGTGGACGTTAGGCAACTAGTTACTAAGTTATTAAACCAGAACTTTGAATGGAACAGACTGTACGGCACACTCAATAATTTCCTGAAAAGTCGTCCAGGGTGCTTGTCAAAGTACTGGCATAACTTCAATGTTTCAGAATTTATGTAATGTATTGTATTTAATTAGTATATCCGGTATCTAGTTTCCCAGTAGTACATGATACACTTTCTGTATTCGATTACGTATTAATTAACATGCAGGTTGTGTAGAGCAATCATTGTTTGTTTAGTGATTGTCCTTTTGTTATCTTCTTTGTCGTGTCACGTCTTATTGGATATAGAGTTGTCTGTTGCAGTTTACATATTTTCATATTTAGTTTATTTTAGTGTAATTTTGGCAGCTTGTAATATTCTGTTATTAACGATTTGTATTATTCAGAGGACATGTAACAGAGTCAATATATCTAATGTTGTTTAGAGGGTGACAAACCCCTCAGATGTCCTCACCCAGCGTTTTACTTTTCTAATATGCCTGTGGATTTTTTATAGTACATATAGAGTAGCTAGAGAAAGGATAGCTGAGTTACTTTTACCAGTCATTAAGTTAGTGGAAAACTCGTCCTTTCATGATCTGACAATACCGAGCTATATCTCTGTGATAACCAGAGCGGAAATAATCCATGCCAGAGTGCATGGATATGCTGATATGCTATGTATACTTGATACTATAACGATTTTCTTCGAAGCCGCGCGGCCTACGCCGCACGCTACCTCAGAACATAGCCGTTCTGAGCATCGAGCGCTACTCCAGGGCTCATCCAGGAGCGCGATGTCAAAACAGGTCAGATTTTGATTTCCGCTCGCGAAACCACCGTGTTTTATTTGTTCCATGTTATTGCTTGTGGTCTTAAGGTTTGGGGTGCTAGCAGGCCGCTTCAACCTCAGTCCGGGCCTTCTCCTGGCCGGGAGTTTCGCTCGCGGTTGGGGGTGGGTCCGGAACTGGGGGGTGAGCACTTACCTGCACCCACACAAGCCATAACTTTTACGTGTGCTTCTCATCAACCAGTGTAATGTTGATGTATTCTGGATTGTAATGAATCTGGTCGTTTCTCTTCAATACAATCAACCGCACACATTAGTTTTTGTGTATGTGTGCTTCTCATCAACCAGTGTAATGTTGATGTATTCTGGATTGTAATGAATCTGGTCGTTTCTCTTCATTACAATCAACCGCACACCTTAGTTCACGTGTATGTGTGCTTCTCATCAACCAGTGTAA
Organism: Beroe forskalii; assembly: GCA_011033025.1. NCBI lineage: Eukaryota > Metazoa > Ctenophora > Nuda > Beroida > Beroidae > Beroe > Beroe forskalii. Next base: position 345,586 of record WFMF01000138.1, read on the forward strand.
TGTTGATGTATTCTGGATTGTAATGAGTATTGTCGTTTTCTCTTCATTACAATCAACTGCACACATTAGATCAGGCATTCTTTTTAGCCTGATCGGCATCGTTTAATCGTTTATTGAGGCTATTCGATAAACCTCAAGCTCACCAGCTATACTACACTCCCAATGCTAATGGGATTTCAATGAAGTTGTTAATAATCTTTACTAATCACTACTCCCGTAAGTATTGATGGATTTCGAGGTACTCAACCCTCCCCCTTCTCCGCCCCAAACCCACCCACGTTGGGCCACACCGAGGCTGGGCTCAACAGACCTTGAAGCATCTTGATCAGGGGCACATTGCAGCAAACCATAAGGTACAGTTATGCCGGGAAGTTTACTACTATAACTAAGAGAGTAAGAGGAACTTTTCCAATGATTCGGTAGACAAATGACAATACTATAATTTAGTTGAGACTCCAATGTCTGATTCATCTAACCCGTTTTGTCCCAGTGTGGGTCCTATAAGGGGACCCGCACCTAATGCTCGGTTGGTACGGTCAAATTCCTGGAGGGAACCTACCCGTACCACAATGGTGTGGTCTAAAGGAGACACACCATCTCAAAGCATTAGTGTCGTCAACCCAGTATTTTTAGGAGATACTCGGGATTATATCGACAGGGGACCAATCTGCTCCAATATGGACAAGCAGAATTATAGTTGTGGTAAGAGACCGGCTTCAACTTCCCCTTCAGGGAGGGAGAAGAAACACAAGGGAGAAATCCCGCCCTTTCGGGAGGTAGCCCGACACGAGCCAGAATTGGACACAGTGGCGGGAGTTGACATCGAACCAGCAGATTCTGAGCTGGGTGTCAGGAGTAGAGCTCATCTTTCAATTATTACCACCACAACCACCGCAGGAAGTGGTTTATCACAGACATAGCGCATCAGCATGTCATGGATTCTATGGTCTCATTCCTGCAAGAGCAAGTGCAGGGAACTGCAACGCTCATTCATCTGGCAGGGAAGAACCTGGAAGTTCACGAGGCTTTGCTTTGACCTCTCCCCTGCCCCAAGGATCTTCACGAAGATCCTCAATTTACCTGTGCTCAAGTGGCTGAGGGCCCAAGGAGCCAAACTGGTAGCTTATATAGACGATTTCTGGGTTGCACGCGCCTGCAAGAACAAGTGTAGGGAACTGCAACGCACATAATATTAGTGCAGTTTTTAAGCAACCTGGGCTTCACGGTAAGTGGAGAGAAGAGCATCATGGAGCCAGTACAATGTTTAGTCTTCCTGGGGATGGAGTTATCCTCCTGGGACATGACTTTAGCACTGCCAGAGGAGAAGAAGTTAATAGGCTCCTTGGAGGCGATAAAGCCAGCCTTCAGGATGTGTCCTCTGTACTATCGCACCATACAGAGGCATGTAAACTTCTTAAAGTTAAAGAGGGGAGTAAGCAGCCAGTCGGCAGCTCTCTTTCGTCTCCACGAGGAACACCTCATGGAGCTGGAGTTTTGGGAGGATCTGATCCCCCGGCTGGAACCCCAGCCGATACTCCAATACCAGGGCTCAGCAGCCGAGCTACACACAGACGCATCGGACGAAGGCTGGGGGGCAACCCTGGGGAGCCCACGGCAGATGGGATCATCAGGAGATCTCACTCCACATCAATGTGAAGGAGTTGCTAGCAGTCAGGTACTAACTTCACTGGGATCAGGGTTATCAAACCAATCCCTGGTGATAGGAGCAGACAACATCTCTTGTCTGGCATACATCCGCAATATGGGCGGAGTTCGGAATGTACAAATTTCACATCTAGCGAGAGAAATCTGGGAATGGGCCCAGAACAGGGGACTGAACCTAGTCACCCATTACATTCCGGGATTACTCAACACGAGACCAGACTACCTGTCATGGATATGTCAGGACGAGATGGGAATGGATGCTGAACCGCAAGGAGTTCAACATGATACGGAAGGAACTATAAGATCCCCTGAGAAGGGATCTGTTTGCCAGCCACAGAGCTCACCAGCTGCCTCAGTACATGACATGGGGAGAGCAGCACGAGATGATGAATGCGTTCCATCATCAGTGGCTGGACGGGGACTATGCGTTTCCCACATTTGCTGTGATAGGCAGATTCCTCAACAAAGTGAGGAGAGACAGGTGCAGGCTGGTGCTGGTAACCCCGAAGTGGGAAGCACAGCCGTGTTGTCTGACGTCGTCAGACCCATTATTTGAGTCGTGGCGCGCGCTTCGCGCGCGCGAGGGGGTCAGGCAACGCCTGACAACAGCCGTGGTACACACTGCTTCCAGCAATGTCAGTGTGTCGTCCCTTTCCTCTGAAGTACCAGAGGAACCTGTTGCTGGACCCAGCGGGAAACAGTCTCCCACTGAGAAGTGCTTTACACCTGTAGCGGCTCATGGACGGGAACAACTGAAGGATGTTCCTAGAGAGGTACAGGATTATATCCTTAACAATGAGCTCAAAGAGAGTACATTGAATGCCTATGAGGCTAAATGGAAACAGGGTTTCCTATTGTGATAAGAACGGGTTAAACACCATGGAACCCCATATCCCTGCGATAGCAACATATTTACATCATAAATTACACGTACAAGTGGTGAAGTTTTACAGTGGAGAATGATGCAGCAGCCATATCAAGTACCTTCCACTTGTAGAGGGTTATTCAGTGTTTAATCACCTCATCATCAAACGGCTTAGGATAGCTAGCTATCAAGTAGTCCCACCAGAACCAAAATGTAACGAATTTCTCTATTAAATTTAAGCAGGAAAACGTACATTCTTTGCGAACTCATGTCCATGGGCAGAGACGCAGACGTCACTCTTCCAGCTCCCAAGAGGGACCCAGCCTCATTTAATAGAGATGATACACAGTTTTCTGTCCTCAAACGAGGCATCTGTCTAAATCACAAAGGAAGGGCTGCAATGGACTAGTTAAGATAGAAGCATTCAAGCCGGAGCAGGCTGACATGTGCCCAGTCAGAACTCTGATAGATTACTTAGTAAGAACACCCCTCTGAGGCACGAAACGACCGAGGTCTTTGTGACGTTAGTAAAGCCACATAAACTCATTGCCAGGGCAACAGGGGGCAAATGGCTCATGGAATCTCTAAACAGAGCAGGGATCGATACTGCGAGATACAAAGGTCACTCCTTTAGAGGAGCAGCTGCTAACAGCAAGAGAAGTGCTGGGGCTTCAGTAGAACGCATCCTCAAGGAAGGAATGTGGAAGTCTGAGAAGGTCCTGAGGAAGTATTGCCTCAGAGAGGACCATCAATGAAAGTCTGATTAGTTACTAAGGCATCGTTCGTTCCTATTATAGCCTTCAAAGAGGCACTTGTGAGTGAGCGATGTGAAAGGTTAACTCCCCGAAGCGGCCGAAGGCCGCGTAGAAGGGGAGTATACTTTCACGAGGGAGCGAACAAGTGCCTTAAGATCCCTCCCTCTCCACCCTTTATCTGGGACATATTCGGTTCAAGTAGTGATCGTATAACCACGATTTTGTGATACCATTGCATTCCGATTATTATGACCCGATACACTGCAAGGTCAACTCATATCGTTCACGTTTAACCCTATATCTCGGACATATCGGTTCGAGTAGTGGTCGTATTAAGCCACGAGATTGTGGCATCATTCGGACGATTATAATGACCCGATACACTGCAAGGTCAACTCAAAGGCTAAAAAATGGGTGGACTCAACTCCGCGGCAGACCCGCTGCGGACCCGGTGGACCCGCAGCGGGTCCGCCGCGGACTCCACTAAAGTCCACCATAAATTTTTTTTAGTGGACTTTGGTGGACCCGCAGCGGACGGCATAATCCACGATTTTTGCAAGTACACCTGAATTCGCCGCGAATTCGCCGCGAATTCAAGTGAATTCAGGTGAATTCAGGTGAATTCGCGGCGGAGTTCGCCAAAAAAATTTTTTGGCGGACTCCGCCGGACTCCGCCGGAGTCCGCCGCGAACTCCGGCGAATTCACTTGAATTCACCTGAATTCGCCGCGAATACACGCGCATTCGGTGCACTAGTTCGCCAATTTTGCAGTTCACCCAGGTGAACTGCCAGTTCGCGGCGAATTCGCGGCGAACTAGTTCGCCTGAATTCAGATGCCGGAGTCCGCCTGAGTTCGCCGGAGTCCGCCTGAGTTCGCCGGAGGGAAACTTGCCCAAAAGCCCAAATCAGTACGAATTTAACAAATTAGCGATCGGCGATGAAGGAAAATTGCGTTATCGCAATTGCAAAGGCTCTTCTTATACCTACAGGTGTTTTGGTCGGCGCTTTGCTCTAACCAGATCCCGATTGCAGAGTCAACATGGGGAACGGATTCTAGGTCGGGGGACTCTGGGTCGGCGGTGGCACACCAGGGTGGACTCTGGGTCGGGAGATCCCCACAGGGTGGACTCTAGGTCGGGAGCCTCTTCACTTTATATAAACTACCTAAAGCCTGGATCGATTTATACCGAGAATCTCTCGGTTAATCCAGATGACAGAGCCCGTATGGAGGGTACAATCATGCGATCCGATGTATCATTGTGGAGACACTGGGGGACTCACGATACACGGTGTCAGCATGTGATCCGCCACATCACAATTTACACTATCCCATACCGCTTGTTGGCTCATGTCATCGGAGGGGATACGTGATACGGGACGTTCATGCGAGCACAACCCCATGCTAATTCGTCAGGATATCGTCCCACTTAGGTAACGAGGTCTCATGAAGTCTGCAAACCCTTGACACGACAGATGGGAGACAAGCTTGGAGGTGGATCAAGCGGAGCTGGCAGCTGCTAGTGTCCTGAACCTCATACCCACTCTGCAGACACCCTCCCTGCAGACTGCCGGACCCTCAGACAAGCTGATATGCTCCTCTACGACAACGCCTCGGGTGATCATCCGGGCTACCAGTGACAAACTCACGATCCTAGCAGAAAGCTCTTGCTGTTTCCTCGATGGAAACTTCAAGTCCTAACCCCAGATCCTTGTCATCCATGCGGAGCTCTCATCCCTCACAGAAGACAGATCCTGGTGCCTCCCCACGGTCTGCATTCTCCTCACCCACAAGGACTTAGCCATTTACGCCTATATGCGCCGATACTGGTTTTTGTCCTCAGCGAATCAGCGATGTCCTTAGTCGTCAGGGGGTCAGGCAACACCTGACAATGACGTCACAGATCTTGATGTCAATTTTTCTAGTGTCCTAATCAAAACCCTAACCCTAAGGGAGCCGTCACATATTATGTCATCACTTTTTTGCCCATTTTCAACCCCCTCCCCCCTGTCTGTCATCACTTGTCATCATTGGCTGACCCCCTCCCCCATGATGACGTCAGCATTGACCAAACCCCCCTCCTTTTTCAAAACAAATTTTGACTATTTCGAATCAAAACAACCGACATGAAATATCAACTATGTACGTGTGGTGTGATTCATATCGTTAAATTCGTTTAAAAAAATGGTTCTAATTGTCATAGACGAACATCCAGTTAGTTTGGAAATATATATATCATATCAAAGAAATGAAATCGGTACATCAAAACAAAATATTATGAACGAAAAAGTTTGGATATCGTATTTTCGAATTTAGAAAATTCAATATTTTCGCTGACGTCGGCAAACCTTAAACCCCTCCCTCCCCCCTGTCATCACCTGTCAGCATTTGAAAACCCCCTCCCTCCCGTCGAGTGATGACGTAATATGTGACGGCTCCCCTAATGTTCTTTGGATCCATGTCGACACGCATATGGTAGACATTGTGAATTGCATCTTAGTCTCACATAAGCGTGCCAGACGTGACAAAGTTCCTTCAAAGTTCAGGTGAATTCGCCGCGAACTGAGTTCACCTGAGTTCGCCCAAGTTCGCCCAAGTTCACCTGAGTTCGCCGCGAATTCGCGGCGGACATCAGTTCGCCGCGAATTCGCGGCGAACTTGTTCGCCTGGGTGAACTTGAAAATTGGCGAACTAGTACACCGAATACGCGTGTATTCGCGGCGAATTCAGGTGAATTCAGGTGAATTCGCCAGAGTCCGCGGCGAACTCCGGCGGACTCCGGCGGAGTCCGCCAAAATTTTTTTTTGGCGAACTCCGCCGCGAATTCACCTGAATTCACCTGAATTCACTTGAATTCGCGGCGAATTCGCGGCGAATTCAGGTGTACTTGCAAAAATCGTGGATTATGCCCAGCGGACTTTTCGAAACTCCGCCGCGGAGTAGTGGATCCGCTGCGGGTCCGCTCGGGCTCCGCCGCGCACTGGTGGACAGTCCACCGAAAAAGTCCACCAAAAAAGTCCACCGTGGAGTAAAATAGTTGTGGAGGTTAGTCCGCCGCGGAGTCAGTGGACTCCACTGGCGGAGTCCACTGGCGGAGTCGAGTCCACCAGTGGAGTCCACTGGCGGACTCCACTGGTGGACTCCACCAGCAGATTGACCCCACTGGCGGAGTTCATTGGTGGAGTCCACCAGTAGACTCCACTGGCGGAATCCGCCATTATGAATATTATAAGTTATGCTTTTATTTTTGGTTTTTGGAAATGGAAAGGAGTGCCATGTGTACACAAAGCTGTCTCAGATTCGGACGATATTTGAAAAACCAACTCGGGAGTAATGAGCATGTGCGTTTAAAACCATTTGCGTTTAAGAATAAAATGGACGGACGTTGCCCGTCTATTTCTTCTGACTGGATGGCTAACAATACAATTAGAACTAGGGTCATACGGGCGAATAATACTGCTGGAGACTCCTGGGGAGTACTGCGAGAGTACCCCGGGAGTACCCCAGGAGTCCTACGGGAGTACCACGGGTGTGCCCCGGGAGTCCGACGTGAGTACCCTGGGAGTCCTACGGGAGTACCCCAGGAATTCGATGGGAGTACCCAGGAGTCCTACGGGAGTACCCAGGAGTCCTAGGGGCCATCCAGAAATGAGCTCATCAAAAATCGGCCTTTTTTGAACGTACATACATACATACAACCTCATCACTACCCCATCATTTAGAAAAGATATATAATTATAAATATCCCAACCTCATCTCATCATTTAAAGATTTCTGTTACGTCACTCATTCAATATGAAGGGCTGGAGTGACGTCACTACTGCAATTCAAGTTCAATTATCTAACTTAGATGTTGTTAATTTTGAATTAAAGAGTCCTCTTCTAGCCTTTATCTTAATATGTGTTCTTACAGATTATAACGCAAGTAAATTGAGTTCTCGCTGTTCTCATTTGGTTCTCATTCTTTTCACTATGAAAATTTACTATGGAAAGCAGGAAAGGCCCATTGTGGCTGTTATGAATTGCCCACCGGGCGAAAAATTTGTATGGACACTCCTTGGGACTATATAAACACGTTCCAACTGATTTTAAGTCATTTTACTCAATTTTGAATTTTTGTGACAAAATGGGCGTGGCCCCGCAACCACCAAAGTCCAAAGTCAGAAAGTCGCAAAAACTTTGCAAAAGTTATCTCCTCAATGCCCTCTACAACCCTGAACAAGTTTTGGCATTTGGAGTCATTTATCACCCTTCAAAATCCCCGTTCTCATTTGGTTCTTATCCTTTCGGCAAATGACCACATTGCAAAATCGCCGACTCGGCGCCAATCAGCGCCGGCTAGGTGCCGATCGGCGCCGATGGGAAATCGGCAACTTTTCATCGGCGGTCGTCGGCGCTCATCGGCGCTGATCAGCGCCGATATGAAAACTGCATTAAGAATCAAAAAATTAAGGCAGATGTTGACTTTGCAATCGGCGCCGATCAGCGCTGATCAGCGCCGACGACCGCGACCGCCGATGAGAATTTTAAAATTTCCGATCGGTGCTGATCAGCGCTGATCGGCGGTGAATCGCACTATGCGCCGGCCTTCAATAGGGAGCGTTTTATTGCAGTAAATTCGGCGATCGCGCGCGGCGTCGTGATGGATTTAATGAAATTTGCAACGGAATCGCACGATTTATTGAATTATGGCATGACCACCCTGATATTTGATACTGTGTGTACTGTGTAAGCCACACGTTGTTTCAACATTGTTTATATATTCTAATTAAATTCCAAAAAGATTCCTGAAGCGACAATCAACCAGGATATGCGACGATTTTAGTCTATAATTCGGATATCCTACGAAAATGTGATATGCGATTATTTTATTTTAATGGCGACAGATTTATTGTGAGCGACAATTTGTTTCATGAGGCGACAAATTTGCTCAAGACTTGGACATAGTCTTATTATCCTGGAAGGCGATTATTTCCTGTTACATCTTTACATGCGACAAATTATGATTAAACTTTGCTCCTAGTTTTGTAATCAAAACACACTTCATGCTTTCATGGAGCCACGAATCCTTCGAGTGTCTTGTCGACTATAGCTCTATAGCCAACACGTTATTCCTTTATTCTACAAAATAACAGTTTCTTCCAGAGTTCTGGGTTTTCATATAGAAAGAAATTGGCGGAGTTTAACAGAATGATTCTTACCACAACACTGGCGCCTGGAGGTATCACAAAATATACTCATTGGTTATAACACACTTGATGTGGCGCTCTAATTGACTAGCGTTAATGTTTCGTAGTACTTTTTATATTCCATTTTATATAGAGACACTTTCACCCGAGACGCACCTACGGATAATACTGAGGGTAAGCTTGCGACAGCACACACTTAGTGAATACGTCAGGGACTACCTTAGTACATGAAATTAAGAACTCCGAAAATTAAGAACGCACATTATTAGGCAACACCAAATTAAGCATTTTTCATAGCTATTTTGCTTATTATCTATCATATCAATTTTTGACGTTACACCAAATTAAGCATTTTTGCGGCCTGAGTGCTTAATTTTCTGCTTACTTAATTTCATGTACTAAGGTATAATCCAAGTGTATTCACAGGAACACAGTCTATAATGTTTTTATAACACAAGTGATTCGTTATTCACGACCTAAATTACTTTTTAGTTACTTTAATTTGCAACTATGATTGACAAGGGCTGCAAAAGGAATATTACGCAGAAAAAAAAAACTTTTCAAAATTTTAGTTAAAAAAGACATTTTATCAAAATTTGACATGACATTAGATTACAACACACGCAGCACCAAATTAAGCATTTTTTGTGACCCCAGTGCTTAATTTTATGCTACTTAATTTAATGCTTTCTTAATTTCCTGCATCTAATTGATTCGAGTTAAATTTAGGCAGTAAGAATAGAAGAATGAGACCATTTTCATTTAAGTAACATAACAAAAGTAAATATTAATGATCTATTGGGCTTCTTAAGTTCTTAATCACAAATTTGAATGTTTGAAAATGGATCTAGTAGCTAGTCTACTGATAGATCTCGGCCTGAATCGCTCTGAGAATACCAGCTCCCTTCCACCCATTGATTATTATCTTCCTTCCTTCTTCTGTTTTAAAGAAACTACCTATAAGGCTTGGAGATTGCTCGTGCATGTAAGGGGCAAGGGCTTGAGCAATTACGTAAGCATGTGTATACTTTAGCATCTGCAATATCCATGTAATGGTAGGATTATTGGCAACGATTTCTGCAAGAGAATTTGAAAAATATGTCGAAAATTCCTTTTGCTCAAAAGATTGCTAAACACGCTGTTCGCGTCGCGCACCTATGCGGGCTTAATAATAATAATAGTATAATGGCAGCATAGCCATCTCAACTCTTACATTAAGTCAAAAGATTGAATTTTATTTCATTAATCATACTATCCTAAATCGATTACTGGTGTATCACTTCATATCTGCATCATATTTCTTTGTCTGATTATTTCATGACATGGTTAAATATGCGCGGTGCACATTTTGATTTGATTCTGAAATAAATTAAGAACGCATTTAATGTCGGACCATTTAATTAAGAAAGCACATTACTACGTTAGATCAAATTAAGCATTTTTGGCGGCTGAAGCGCTTAATTATCTGCTTACTTAATTTCATGTACTAAGGTATTCGCGGAAATGCACCGCACAACATACTTTGTAATTTGAGATCCCCTGTATATACACACAGCATATATTAGCAATAGTAAACGCATGATACTTATTATGCGAATAACTAATCAACGGATGGTCCAATTCAAATTTCCTTTTAATAATAACAATCCCCTTAATTGGGTGTAGACTTTCCCGGAAAAACCGATCAAAAATATCAAATGCACTTCTTAAATAGTCATTTACACACAGACAGACAGATGCACGAACACTTTGAAATTATTAATAATATAGATTTTTCCTCCTTGTTCGTCCCTTCACGTTTTCTACGTACGAATGCTACTGTCCTACTGTTCTGTAAGCTTTTTTTTGAAACTTCTGTCAAGCATGAATTCTTTACCTTGACTCTCTTACCATCGAATCTTTTCATTTAGAAATTTACGGTAGTGGTTCTTTTTAGTTTTTAGTCAATCAACCCAAACTAGAAACTTAATGAATTAATGACAAGATTAAAGTATGTAAACTATAAAATTTGAATGGCACAGCAATCTAAATCTAATCTGTATAATCACATACGTCGCTATAGCAATGACCTGTACGGAGCCATTCAGCTTCGATTCCTTGTTTAACATGCCGTACAGCAAGTTAGACAAGTTAGTTGATTTTGTCGTGGAAAAAGAATTTTCATCTCAAATTTTGAAATTCTTCTGCAAGATCACAATGCCCCCCTTTATTCTTTCATCCACCCTTCTGTTCCAATCTCCTCAGAATCATCGAAATTGGGGCAACCCCCCACCTACTTAATCCGGCCCAAAATCATCATCCTTCTTTTTCTTAGGGGGAGAGTGGATGAAGCTATGAAGTGTATTCAAGCTTAATAGCTACATTAGGAAATATACACATTAAGACGCTCGATCCAGGGGGTTAGAATGTGAATTCCATTTCATTAATATTCACTACTAAATTCTAGTTTTTATATTTACGGAATGGAAATACAAGTTTGTTGCAAACAAAACTTAATTAGTTGATCGTAACGAACGCTGTCCAAGACTCACACTTGGGCCCTTTGAGCTCGCAAATCGTCAGGGGGGGGGGACTTGCCAACCCCCAGAAGATACTTTTATACTTCCTTATTTACGTGTAAAACTAAATATCGTGCTTTTGCAGCAATAGAGCTATTCAATAGGTAGCAGTCTCGTATTAAATTGTTCACACTGGCCTCCCCCAGATTCTTGTTGGAGCGATAAATCACAAGAGGTGACGCTTAATGGATACGGATGAGCTACGATGGCTGCTGGAGAAGTTTGTGCAGACGTATCTGCAGGATGAATAGACTATAGGCAACACTCTAAGATGAAAAGCCATGCACATCTTATCAGCAATAAGGCATTTATGCTACAGAATCAGGACTCTATTCTTCTACTGGAATGGTAAACAGTGTATAAAACAATTAAAAAGCTGGGACTGACTAATTGTTTAGAGCAAAAAGTACTTAATAGATATAATGTGCTTATTTAAATTTAATTTCAGATTATTCATAGAATGTTTTGGGACAGATTCCATCAGATTTTCTGGATACTCATTGTTGCAAAGTTACCATTTTCACATCGTACAGAAAAACTTTTGTGCTGGTAATTATAAAACTCTTGTTTTAATCATGTTCGAGTTTAATCATGTAATAGTAACTGCGTGCTACGGAACTCGAAATGCGTGTTACAGAGCCATAAGTGCGTGTTACAAAACCGTAAGTGCGTGTTACTGGACCGTAAGTGCGTGTTACAGAACCGTAAGTGCGTGTTACGGGACCGTAAGTGCGTGTTTTGGAACCGTAAGTGCGTGTTACGGAACCGTAAATTCGTGTTACAGGACCGTAAGTGCGTCTTACGGAGTTACGGGGCCGTAAATTCGTGTTACGGGACTGTAAGTGCGTCTTGCGGGGCCGTAAGTGCGTGTTACAGGACCGTAAATTCGTGTTACAGGACCGTAAGTGCGTCTTACGGAGTTACGGGGCCGTAAATTCGTGTTACGGGACTGTAAGTGCGTGTTACGGGACCGTAAGTGCGTGTTTTGGAACCGTAAATTCGTGTTACGGGACCGTAAGTGCGTCTTACGGAGTTACGGGGCCGTAAATTCGTGTTACGGGACTGTAAGTGCGTGTTACGGGACCGTAAGTGCGTGTTTTGGAACCGTAAGTGCGTGGGGGCGGGGCCAAGTCCAATTTTGTCCAATTATGTCCAAGGTTAACCTGATTTTTAGGAATTGGACAAAAAATCGTTGGACAAAATTGGACAAAATTAGACAAAATTGGACATATTCACTTTAGAAAATTCCGGAAACTAAATTTCACTCACTTTGGGTGTTTTGAATTTCACAAACTCCACAAATGAAATTTTACTCTAGCTCAATATCACAATGAAGGGTGGTCTGGACTCTTGTCAGATTTTAGGGACAAAACGGAAACGGAAACGTACGTATTTGAGCACACTGGAGGAACGCCAACTGGCAAAAACTAGAATAATGGAAAGATGGAATGGAAATGATTGCTGATGCTGGATTACATTAAATTGCGGCATGGTGAGTGGTGTATCAAAGTATCAATGACACCATTCTGACGTATCACTGACATCAGTAATGCAGTAAGACGTATCACTGACTTTAGTCTGACGTACCAATGGCTTCAGTCTGTCTGACGTACCGCTGACATCAGTCTCTAAGATGACGTTAGATGAATTACAGACACCAGTCTGAAGTTACATGGAGCACAGACACCAGTCTGATTTTATACGTATAACTGACACCAGTCTGACGTTAGATGAATCAATGACACTAGTGTGACGCAAGACACATCACTGACACCAGTCTGACGTATCACTTTCATTGACACCCGTCCTACATATCACTGACACCAGTCTGACGTATTATTGAAACCCATCTGGAGTATCACTGACACCAGTCTGATCTACCTGGACACCAGTCCGACGGATTGCTGACACCAGTCTGGCGTATCACTAACACCATTGTGATTTATCACTAACACCATTCTCACAGATCATTGACACCAATCTGACATATCACTGATTCCAGTCGGACGTATCATCGACATCAGACACATCACTGCCACCAGTTTGAAGTTAGACATATCACTGAAACCAGTCTAAAATAATACGTATCACCGACACCAATGTGACGTATCTCCGATACCAGTCCGGAGTATAACTTACACCGGTCTGACGTATCTCTGACACCTGTCCAGAGTATCATTGACACCGGTCTGATGTATCGCTGACACCAGTCTGAAGTATCACTGACACCTGTCTGATGTATCGCTGACACCAGTCCAGAGTATCATTGACACCGGTCTGATGTATCGCTGACACCAGTCTGGAGTATCACTGACACCAGTCTGGAGTATCACTGACAACGGTCTGATGTATCGCTGACACCAGTATGGAGTATCACTGACACCGGTCTGATGTATCGCTGACACCAGTCTGGAGTATCACTGACAACGGTCTGATGTATCTCTGACACAAGTCTGGAGTATCACTGAAGCACTGACACCGGCCTGATTATATATCGCTGACACCAGTCTGGAGTATCACTGACACCGGTCTGATGTATCGCTGACACCAGTATGTAGTATCACTGACACCGGTCTGATGTATCGCTGACACCAGTCTGGAGTATCACTGACACCGGTCTGATGTATCGCTGACACCAGTCCAGAGTATCACTGACACCGGTCTGATGTATCGCTGACACCAGTCTGGAGTATCACTGACACCGGTCTGATGTATCGCTGACACCAGTCTGGAGTATCACTGACACCGGTCTGATGTATCGCTGACACCAGTCCAGAGTATCATTGACACCGGTCTGATGTATCGCTGACACCAGTCCGTAGTATCACTGACACCGGTCTGATATATCGCTGACACCAGTCTGGAGTATCACTGACACCGGTCTGATGAATCGCTGACACCAGTCTGGAGAATCACTGACACCGGTCTGATGTATCGCTGACACCAGTCCGTAGTATCACTGACACCGGTCTGATATATCGCTGACACCAGTCTGGAGTATCACTGACACCGGTCTGATGAATCGCTGACACCAGTCTGGAGAATCACTGACACCGGTCTGATGTATCGCTGACACCAGTCCGGAGTATCACTGACACCGGTCTGATGTATCGCTGACACCAGTTCGGAGTATCACTGACACCGGTCTGATGTATCGCTGACACTAGTCTGGAGTATCACTGACACCGGTCTGATGTATCGCCGACACCAGTCCGGAGTAACACTGACACCGGTCTGATGTATCGCTGACACCAGTCTGGAGTATCACTGACACCGGTCTGATGTATCGCTGACACCAGTATGGAGTATCACTGACACCGGTCTGATGTATCGCTGACACCAGTCTGGAGTATCACTGACACCGGTCTGATGTATCGCTGACACAAGTTTGGAGTATCACTGAAGCACTGACACCGGCCTGATTATATATCGCTGACACCAGTCTGAGTATCACTGAAACCGGTCTGATGTATCGCTGACACCAGTATGGAGTATCACTGACACCGGTCTGATGTATCGCTGATACCAGTCTGGAGTATCACTGACACCGGTCTGATGTAACGCTGACACCAGTCCAGAGTATCACTGACACCGGTCTGATGTATCGCTGACACCAGTCTGGAGTATCACTGACACCGGTCTGATGTATCGCTGACACCAGTCTGAGTATCACTGACACCGGTCTGATGTATCGCTGACACCAGTCCAGAGTATCATTGAAACCGGTCTGATGTATCGCTGACACCAGTCCGTAGTATCACTGACACCGGTCTGATATATCGCTGACACCAGTCTGGACAATCACTGACACCGGTCTGATGAATCGCTGACACCAGTCTGGAGAATCACTGACACCGGTCTGATGTATCGCTGACACCAGTCCGGGTATCACTGACACTGGTCTGATGTATCGCTGACACCAGTTCGGAGTATCACTGACACCGGTCTGATGTATCGCTGACACCAGTCTGGAGTATCACTGACACCGGTCTGATGTATCGCCGACACCAGTCCGGAGTAACACTGACACCGGTCTGATGTATCGCTGACACCAGTCCGGAGTATTACTGAAACTGGTCTGATGTATCGCTGACACCAGTCCGGAGTATCACTGACAATCTGACACCAGTCTGCGCATCACTGACACAAGTCAGACGTATCACTGTCTCCAGTATGACACATTGCTAACACCAGTCTGACGTATCACTGACTAGGAAACTGCTTGTAACTGGTTAACCAAACCGTAACAGAAATAGTGGCTGACTGGACTTTTTTTGCCAACTGCAACCGAAACCGTAACCGAATGTTTTAAATGACTGATCAGGACAAACGGAAGGTTAACCGAACTGCAACCGAAAACGGTTTAACTGGCCCTTTTGTCAAACCCTAACCGTCTAACCGTCACTGGATTTATTGAAAAGGTAACCGGTCATTTGCCATCAATGACACAATTCTGAATTTAGACGTATCAGTGTCCAGTGATATCAATTACCAGTTTGAACTTTTACGTATCACTGAAGCCAGGTTGAAATTTCACTGATGTGTCTTTGTCGGTTGATCATATGATTCCGTCCTTGAGGCTACAAACAGGAACTGGTCGATTCAAGCCGAATCAAGCGGAACAAACCATCCCGAACCAACCCAAAAACTTCCTCAAATGTAGCCGAAATGATCCAAAACAAGCGAATCAACCCAAGCCAACCCCAACCCTAACCATAACCTGGGTAGATTCGGCTTGATTTGGATTGATTCGCTTACAGTTTTGGATTGTTTCGTTTGTTTCGGGTTGATTCGCGTGTTTCGGTTTGTTTCGGCCTCGGGGAGGTTTTTGGATTGGTTAGGGGTGGTTTCTGATTGTTACGCCTTGATTTGGATAGTTCCTACTTGTAGTATCGACGATGATTCTGTGTAGAGGTCCTAGAGAGGTCATGGTCCTCTGTGATGGAGAGATCAAGAAAGAGTATTTGTTCAGAATGCCGTGGTAATCACTTATAATATAGCCCATCGAACGGAAGAACGGAGTAATGAGCTCTGTACTAACAGACAGTAAGTGTAACCAAGCATTCACAGAATTATGCATTATTTTGTTTCCACTTTCATTTTCACTTCCATTTCCACTTTTGCCTGTCGATGTTCTTCCACTAGATAAGTATATAGGCCATATCATGAGGAGTTAATTTCCGAAGGAAAATAAGCTACAGTAAGATACCATGGCTATAGTCATATATGATATTGACACTCAATAGAGTGATTGTTGGATTGCATATTTAACTATGGATGGAATTATAATTGATGAACTCATCCAAAGCTATACAGCTTAAGAGTCGGAAGCAAAAAATGTCCAATTTTGTCCAATTTTGTCCAAAGTTAACCTCATTTTTGAGAATTGGACAAAAAACCATTGGACAAAATTGGACATAATTGGACAAAATTGGACTTGGCCCCGCCCCTGCGTGTTACGGAACCGTAAATTCGTGTTACAGGACCGTAAGTGCGTCTTACGGAGTTACGGGGCCGTAAATTCGTGTTACAGGACTGTAAGTGCGTCTTGCGGGGCCGTAAGTGCGTGTTACAGGACCGTAAGTGCATGTTACGGAACCGCAAGTGCTTGTTACGGGACCGCAGGGGCGTGTTTTGGAACCGTAAGTGCGTGTTTTGGAACCGTAAGTGCGTGTTTTGGAAGTGGAACCGTAAGTGCGTGTTACATAACCGTAAGTGCGTGTTACATAACCGTAAGTGCGTGTTACAGGACTGTAAGTGCGTCTTGCAGGGCCGTAAGTGCGTGTTACAGGACCGTAAGTGCATGTTACGGAACCGCAAGTGCTTGTTACGGGACCGCAGGGGCGTGTTTTGGAACCGTAAGTGCGTGTTTTGGAACCGTAAGTGCGTGTTTTGGAAGTGGAACCGTAAGTGCGTGTTACATAACCGTAAGTGCGTGTTACGGGACCGTAAGTGCGTGTTACGGGACCGTAAGTGCGTGTTACGGGATCGTAAGTGCGTGTTACAGGACCGTAAGTGCGTGTTTTGGAACCGTAAATTCGTGTTACAGGACTGTAAGTGCGTCTTGCGGGGCCGTAAGTGCGTGTTCAGGACCGTAAGTGCATGTTACGGAACCGCAAGTGCGTCTTGCGGGGCCGTAAGTGCGTGTTACTGGACCGTAAGTGCTTGTTTTGGAACCGTAAGTGCGTGTTACTGGACCGTAAGTGCGTCTTACGGAACCGTAAGTGCGCGTTACGGAACCGTAAGTGCGCGTTACGGAACCGTAAGTGCGTGTTACAGAACCGTAAGTTCGTGTTACGGAACCGTAAGTGCGTGTTTTGGAACCTTAAGTGCGTGTTACAGAACCGTAAGTGCGTGTTACGGAACCGTAAGTGCGTGTTACGGAACCGTAAGTGCGTGTTACGGAACCGTAAGTGCGTGTTACGGAACCGTAAGTGCGTGTTACGGAACCGTAAGTGCGTCTTACGGAACCGTAAGTGCGCGTTACGGAACATTAAGTGCGTGTTACAGAACCGTAAGTGCGTGTTACGGAACCGTAAGTGCGTGTTTTGGAACCGTAAGTGCGTGTTACGCAACCGTAAGTGCGTGTTACGGGGCCGTAAGTGCGTGTTACAGGACCGTAAGTGCGTCTTGCGGGGCCGTAAGTGCGTGTTACTGGACCGTAAGTGCGTGTTACGGAACCGTAAGTGCGCGTTACGGAACCGTAAGTGCGTGTTACAGAACCGTAAGTGCGTGTTACGGAACCGTAAGTGCGTGTTACGGAACCGTAAGTGCGTGTTTTGGAACCGTAAGTGCGTGTTACGCAACCGTAAGTGCGTGTTACGGGACCGTAAGTGCGTGTTACGGGACCGTAAGGGCGTGTTACGGGGCCGTAAGTGCGTGTTACAGGACCGTAAGTGCGTGTTACTGGACCGTAAGTGCGTGTTTTGGAACCGTAAATTCGTGTTGCGGGACCGAAACTGCGTGTTACAGAACTGTAAGTGCGTGTTACGGGGCCGTAAGTGCGTGTTACAGGACCGTAAGTGCGCGTTACGGAACCGTAAGTGCGTGTTACGAGACCGTAAGTGCGTGTTACGGGGCCGTAAGTGCGTGTTACAGGACCGTAAGTGCGTGTTTTGGAACCGTAAATTCGTGTTACGGGACCGAAACTGCGTGTTACAGAACTGTAAGTGCGTGTTACGGGGTCGTAAGTGCGTGTTACAGGACCGTAAGTGCGTGTTACGGGGCCGTAAGTGCGTGTTACGAGACCGTAAGTGCGTGTTACGGGACCGTAAGTGCGTGTTTTGGAAACGTAAATTCCTGTTACGGGACCGCAAGGGCGTGTTACGGAACCACAAGTGCGCGTTACGGAACCGTAAGTTCGTGTTACGGAACTGTAAGTGCGTGTTACGGAACCGTAAGTGCGCGTTACGGAACCGTAAGTGCGCGTTACGGAACCGTAAGTTCGTGTTACGGAACCACAAGTGCGCGTTACGGAA
Organism: Beroe forskalii; assembly: GCA_011033025.1. Taxonomy (NCBI): domain Eukaryota; kingdom Metazoa; phylum Ctenophora; class Nuda; order Beroida; family Beroidae; genus Beroe; species Beroe forskalii. The sequence continues at coordinate 364,094 of WFMF01000138.1, forward strand.
CCGTAAGTTCGTGTTACGGAACTGTAAGTGCGTGTTACGGAACCGTAAGTGCGCGTTACGGAACCGTAAGTGCGCGTTACGGAACCGTAAGTTCGTGTTACGGAACCACAAGTGCGCGTTACGGAACCGTAAGTTCGTGTTACGGAACTGTAAGCGCGTGTTACGGAACCGTAAGTGCTCGTTACGGAACCGTAAGTTCGTGTTACGGAACCACAAGTGCGCGTTACGGAACCGTAAGTTCGTGTTACGGAACTGTAAGTGCGTGTTACGGAACCGTAAGTGCGTGTTACGGAACCGTAAGTGCGTATTTTGGAACCGTAAGTGCGTGTTACAGGACCGTGAGTGCGTGTTACGGGACCCCGGACCATACTTGTGCGTGTTACGGAACTGCGACTTTTGCGCGTCACGGAATCGTGTTTTGGAAACTGCACGAAGTACTTTGTGTCCGAAACTGATTGTTGTTTTTACAGATTTGAAAATTGGTTTCCTCAGCCTCTAACGAGAGGTGCATTGCTCTGTCACTCCAATACGTCTCATGTGATCTTTTCAGTTTATCAACAGATACCAATCAATATACTTATCTGGCACTGGCAGTGGCAGTTGAATATGACGTTAGAAACGTATGATTCTGCCGTCTGATTGGTACAATTGGTACATTTGGAATCAAGCGTAGGTCAGGACAAAGAAGTTGCATGGAATGACTGAGCAGGCACGACAATTTTCAATACATGGAATAATTTTGCACAACTTGTGCACAACAAGTGGATATAGCAATCTATCTATTGCTGATAGACCCTTACGGTGCACGCTGCAATGCTTCACGCTGGCGCAAGTCGTTTTTTGATTTTCTACGAGGCTGGCGTCATCAGGCCTATCAACGCCAGGCAATACTTGGAAGTTTAACTTTGTCGAGTATATCAATACATCATCGAGCAATTATGGCAGAGTAATAAGAAAATAACTCAAAAGTTTGCGAACATTACAATTCTATCAATTTCGTTCAAAAGAGAAACCATAACGCATGATCGATTTCTTCCCTGATCTGAAATGCATTGTCTTCTGGAGTCATAAATGCAAGGCGTTAAGCGTTCTAATGAAGATTAAATGTGAGTAAAAGATAAACAGTAGCAACGTGTTACGGAACCGTAAGTAAGTGTTACGGGACCGTAAGTGCGTCTTACGGGGCCGTAAGTGCGTGTTACATAACCGTAAGTGCGTGTTACGGAACCGTAAGTGCGTGTTATATAACCTCAAGTGCGTATTTTGGAACCGTAAGTGCGTGTTACGGGACCGTAAGTGCGTGTAACGGAACCGTAAGTGCGTGTTACGGAACCGTAAGTGCGTGTAACGGAACCTTAAATGCGTGTTACGGAACCGTATTCCGTAAGTGCGTGTTTTGGAACGATTCGAACAAACTCTACTTTAATTACCTATCTTGGTTTCTTGTAAATTGGCTCCCGCTCAATTCAATATGAACAACATAGATATTCTTTTAGCTGTGTATCGCTCTTACGATCTCAATCAGCCATTAGACCGATTAATGGTTTGGATTTCCCATCAGTATGTATTTATTTACGTATTATTATCCTTGCCAGTGTTTCGAAACCGCGGCCAAAAAGGTTTTAATAATGTCTCGCTCTCGGGACGACGACACAGGTCGCAAGATCTTCATAAATAATTAGTAATAGTACGACATCGTCTCTAAATACGTACTGCAATATAGATGATATCCGATGATATAACTATACAGTATACACATAATTAGGTCAATACTAGGAAATAGAAATTAATTCAGTTCACCTAGCGGGTACCTTTGTTTATTCAGAACCATGTTTCTAATTGTTCTGGTTTGTTGTTGTGTTTGGGGTGCTCAGCAGAATTCTGTTTGTAGAGATGGCCTAGTTGTACCGATTAGTTGCTTTTCTTATTACGTTACACTCAGTTTTTTTTATAAGAAACTTATTGAAATCCTAGGCTACAAGTTTCTTATTTTTTCACGATTTTGAGCCAAAAAGTTTCTTAATCGGTTTCTTAATTCTACATACCGTACGAAAAATGTCTACGAAATTTCCAACATAGGAACCTACTGTGTAGACTGTAGTTGAGGATTAGAATCGAACCTTCTGATATTTTCAGTTAAATTATAGGTTAAGCTACACTTTTAAGCATGTACCTATCTTAAAAGATTTGTGCAGCTGTATACAATAATGTTCAGGGATCTTCATCAAATGTTCTTCCAAAAAAGTTTGAAATTTTGAAATTTAGATAATATCTAAATCCTATAATGCTTGGAACTTTTGGAAATAGATATGGAACTGTAATAGTGTCCTGTCGCAACAACAATTTCTAAATTTCTGTTTTGTGCTTTAGTATCTAGTTACTTAAAACCGAAAAATCATGAAAGATTCATTTTCTAAATTTCTATTCTATATTATGATCAATTATCACATATCCAGTGTAATACTGTAATAGAAGTTCAATAGAAGTAGGTACTAGATTAGTTTCGAAATGTTCACAATCAAAAATGGGGTCTGGGGGCGCAGCCCCAGAAGCCGACGTATCATGTTAAAAGAATTTCAGTTGCAATAGGATTTTATACACAAATTTCAAAATTCTAGGCTAGAAGTTTCTTAATTTCTTAATTGTAAATCAGTGAAGTTTCTTAATTTTTCGAAATTCTAGGCTAAGTTTCTTAAATTTTCGGAAATCCTAGGCTAAGTTTCTTATAGACAGTTTCTTATAAAAAAAACTGAGTGTATATAAGAATCAATACCTAATATTTTTAATTTATTGATTTATAGTAGTGAGTATTTGTTGTGTTTTGAATTTTACTTTACAACATCACAGATTTTACCTATTTCTGCATGCCTTTTATGCGGAAGTAAGAAACGCAAATTCTGTGTAACATTGTTAGACGTTTGTCTAAATAATGTCTAGGCTTCTCAATTTTGTTTAAAAAAGAATAGAGTGCACATTAATAATGTAAAAGCGATAATTTTATTCTATAAGCGACAATAATCATTCACTGGCGATCAATTTTGTGATAAAATGGACTAACTAAGGTATGCGACTATTTGTTATGAATTGCGACTAATTTCTTGATACATAAGAGGAAGCGATTATTTGTAACTTGAGGCGACAAATTTACTCATACTTTGGACGGATTCCAACTAAACATACCTTAGTGGTAGAAATTAAGAAGTGTACTATTTAAGGTAGTAAGCAATTTTACTGTCTTAAATAGTACACTCCTTAAATTCTACAAATCTTAATTTCTACATACCTTAATTTGTACAACACCAAAATTTTAGAAAATTTTGTTAAAGTAAAGATTTGTACATCTATATTCTATACATATCTTTTCTTTCACTACAATATTAAGGCATTATATTTTCTCTCAATACAGGTTCAGAATTTTTCAGCGAAAGCATCCGTGCAGACAAAATCAAATTTGATATGATAAACAATTATCAATGGATAAAAAATATAGGCATTTCTTCGGCTTTTCCGTCTTCCTGCACATCTTCTATATCTTCCACCTCAAGCCCAATAAAACCATCTTCGATATCTTCGATGTTTTCATCAGGAAACAAGGCCTTCAAAATTTCAGCAGAATCATCGGCCAATCTTTCATCAAACGGAGGCAGTCAAACATTGCAAAGAACATGGTGTTGACCTTAGGATGCTCATTGACCCGTTTGCTAATCTGTTTCTCTAGAACGCCTAGCTTTACTTTTGTCTATATTTCATAGATCCCAAATAAATTGAATTCAATGAAAAAATCTGCCCTCTTCTTGTTTTCACATCGGTATTTTTTGTTAAAAATTGGTGAAACGACGTGAAATTTAGTCCTAGAATTGCCTGATTTTTGTAGAAATTTTACTGCCTTAATTAGTACACTTCTTAATTAGTACGTCCTTAATAAATACACATCTTAATTTCTACCACTAAGGTATTGCTTTGATTAAGCGATTATTTCCTGTGATATGCGACAAACTATGGATAAGTAGTACTACTCAGGCGATTATTATGATGGTCTAGGCGACAAAGTTAGAACTGTTTTGTCGCCTACTTATCAAATTGTCGCATAGAGTGTAATTAGTGGCGACAATTTCCAGTAGGAGGCGACAACATATTCTTAGAGAGCAAGTTAAAACGTTTAAATGATACGATAAACTTTAAATCAGGAGCTTTCGAAAATCATGTGATTATCGTCGTCAGCTGAAGATGGAAGGTGAGAGGATGCTTATAAATGAAATGAGTGGTGTCAGGGAGTGGGGGAAGGGTGGAGGGTGTGAGTGATCAGGTGACGGGATAATCAAATACAATATCACTATTAACATAAACAAGAAAAAGTGGTGTCAGTAGTTAGGGAAGAGGATTCCTGAGTCAGTAGGTCTGAAGGTTGAGGAGATCTTGGGAGGATGGGGTTCCACAGGGTGCTGCACTTTGGAGCGCTGTCTGTTCTGTTCATAGATGGTTTCCTAGTGGCTATGGCAGCCTGTTCTGTCAGGTCTAGGTGGGAGCGGGAGGGAGGGACTTGAGGATGTGGATGTCGTTCCAGGCAATGTTGTGTCCAGTGGTGAGGGAGTGATGAGCTGGAGCAGATTTCACTCTGTCTGTAGTGTCGTCAACTGCGTTATTCAGTCTGTAGCATCTCTCGTGTTCTTTCATTCTGTCGAGGAGGGGGCGGTAGGTCTGTCCGTTGTACTTGGCGGGGCAGTCGAGGCAGCTGATCTCGTAGGTGGTGTTGGGAGTCTGGGAGGAGGGAGGAGTAGTCTTTGTCTTGGTGAGGAGGTTCCGGAGGGAGGTGTTGGAGGAGAAGGTGACGTCGATGTCGTGGTCGTTGAGGATCTTCTTGATGGGTTTGGAGAGAGAGGTATGGAAGGGTAGGAATGTCTTCAAGGAGGGTCGGGGTTTGATGTCTCTGTTGAAGGCAGCGAGAGATTGGTGGGTGGAGGGATTGTTGAATTTCTGGGAGACCTCTGTCATGATGGAGGAGATGCGGGAGGGAGGGAATCCGTTCTGTAGGAGGGTGTGTCGTACTGTCTGAAGTTCCGCGTCGAGGTGTTGAGGAGAGCAGAGGTTGTGGGCCCGTCTGGTGAGGGATCTGATGACACTGTCCTTGGAGGAAGTCGTTGTGCAGGAGTCGTAGCGGGTGTAGAGGTTGGTGTGGGTGGGTTTCCTGTAGACCGATGTGGACTTGTCGGGATGGATGAGGACGTCAAGGAAGGGATGGTTCCGTCGGGAGAGGGGTGTTCCAGGGTGAAGGTGAGGTCGTCCGTCAGGGAGTTGATGAAGTTGAGGAAGGAGTCTGCGTGTTGTCTGTCCCTGAAGGAGCCAAGGCCGTCGTCAACGAAGTGGCAGTAGGAGTTGGGAGGGTCAGGAGAGGTGGAGAGGGCGAGGTCTTCGACTTCTGCTACCCGGATCTCTGCTAGCTGCACCGTGAGGGGGGAGCCCATGGGTCCACCAACATCCTGCGAGTAGAAGGAGCCGTTGAACTCGAGGTAGGAGTTGTCAAGGCAGAAGGAGATGAGAGTCCTGATGGTAGAGGAGGAGAGGTTGGAAGGTAGGAGGAGGGGTTCTGCTCGAAGGAGGAGATGGCTGACTTCGTTGCTAGGCGCATGTCACAGGAGGTGTAGAGGGACTGGACGTCGAGGGAGGAGTGGTAGGGGTAGGAAGGGTTGAGGGATGCTAGGAATCTGGATCGGAAGTCGAGGGAGTCCTTGAGGCGGAGGTGGTTCTGCGTCAGGGGCTTCAGGATGTGAGAGAGGGTTTTGTGGAGAGCCTCGAGAGGGGTGTTGTAGAAGGAGACCACAGGACGGATGGGAGCTCCAGGTTTGTGGATCTTCGGTTGACCGTAGAGCTGAGGCCATCTGGGGTGGAGGTTCCGCATCTGTTTGAAGAGGGAGGCGTCGATCTTCTTCTCCTTGAGCAGCTTCTTGAGGACGTTGTGAAGTTTGTTGGTGATGGACGCTGTAGGGTCGGACGAGAGAAGAGTGTAGCTTCCTGAAGATAAGTGGTCGTTAACCTTGTCAATGTATTGCTGGTTGGTCAAGACAACGGTGGCGTTGCCTTTGTCAGCAGGAAGAAAGCGAAGTTCGGACTTAAGTTTCTTGAGTGATGTCAAAGCAGAACGTTGTTGTTTAGTCAAATTGTCACGGGTAGTGTCACGTTGTGGGTCATAGTCAGACAATACAGAGGTAACCTGGTGTGTGACCGAGGATTCCATTCCATCTCCGAGTTGTTTGGTGACGTTCTGGATGAGGGGAGCCAAGTCGGGGGTAGGGTCGGTGGTGGGGGTAGGAACGAACTTCAGTCCGAGGGAGAGGACTTCAGTCTGAGCCGTGGTGAGGGGATGGTCGGAGAGGTTGATGACGGTCTTCGTGGTGTTGTCCTTGGTGATAGGTTTGGTGGTGAAGAGAGGTCCTCGAAAGGTGGGTGTGTGGATGTCGAACGTCGGGAGAGCTGCGTAGGGGGAGAGGAAGGGAGTGTCGTGTTCGGCGAGGAGGGCGTCGAACTTCTTCTTGTGTTTGAGAAGCTGCTTCTTGTGGGTGTAGCAAGACTTCTTCACGTGTAGGTGGAGGAGTTTCTGGTAGTAGTCGGGGGAGAGGAGGAGGTGTAGGGATCGGAGGTTGTCGTCGTAGTTCTGCTTGCTGTGGGCGAAGCGTTGTCTGTAGTGGTTGAGTCGTTCTGTCAGGAGGGAGGTAGAGGCTCTGGTCATGATGTCTGTGGCGCGGGTTGAGGCGATAGGGGAGGTAAGTCGGAGTCCTTTGGGGATGAAGGAGTGGTCCCTGCAGGCTTTGAGGAAGGATATGTGGCAGGAGTAGGTGGCTAGTCGTTGCATGAGGTAGGAGGTTGTCTTGGAGAGGGAGGGGGCAGTAGGTCCGAAGAGGGAGAGGAGGCTGTCGTTGAAGGAGGGGGTAGAGGGTTGAGGAGGCGAAGGTGTTGATGCTGAGGGGGATGTAGGTGTAGAACTGGATACTGCATCGTTTGTAGACTGATCCATGGGAGAGGGTGTGACGTATCAGGGTACAACTTAGAGAGCAAGTTAAAACGTTTAAATGATACGATAAACTTTAAATCAGGAGCTTTCGAAAATCATGTGATTATCGTCGTCAGCTGAAGATGGAAGGTGAGAGGATGCTTATAAATGAAATGAGTGGTGTCAGGGAGTGGGGGAAGGGTGGAGGGTGTGAGTGATCAGGTGACGGGATAATCAAATACAATATCACTAATAACATAAACAAGAAAAAGTGGTGTCAGTAGTTAGGGAAGAGGATTCCTGAGTCAGTAGGTCTGAAGGTTGAGGAGATCTTGGGGAGGATGGGGTTCCACAGGGTGCTGCACTTTGGAGCGCTGTCTGTTCTGTTCATAGATGGTTTCCTAGTGGCTATGGCAGCCTGTTCTGTCAGGTCTAGGTGGGAGCGGGAGGGGAGGGACTTGAGGATGTGGATGTCGTTCCAGGCAATGTTGTGTCCAGTGGTGAGGGAGTGATGAGCTGGAGCAGATTTCACTCTGTCTGTAGTGTCGTCAACTGCGTTATTCAGTCTGTAGCATCTCTCGTGTTCTTTCATTCTGTCGAGGAGGGGGCGGTAGGTCTGTCCGTTGTACTTGGCGGGGCAGTCGAGGCAGCTGATCTCGTAGATGGTGTTGGGAGTCTGGGAGGAGGGAGGAGTAGTCTTTGTCTTGGTGAGGAGGTTCCGGAGGGAGGTGTTGGAGGAGAAGGTGACGTCGATGTCGTGGTCGTTGAGGATCTTCTTGATGGGTTTGGAGAGAGGGATGGAAGGGGAGGAAGGTCTTCAAGGAGGGTCGGGGTTTGATGTCTCTGTTGAAGGCAGCGAGAGATTGGTGGGTGGAGGGATTGTTGAATTTCTGGGAGACCTCTGTCATGATGGAGGAGATGCGGGAGGGAGGGAATCCGTTCTGTAGGAGGGTGTGTCGTACTGTCTGAAGTTCCGCGTCGAGGTGTTGAGGAGAGCAGAGGTTGTGGGCCCGTCTGGTGAGGGATCTGATGACACTGTCCTTGGAGGAAGTCGTTGTGCAGGAGTCGTAGCGGGTGTAGAGGTTGGTGTGGGTGGGTTTCCTGTAGACCGATGTGGACTTGTCGGGATGGATGAGGACGTCAAGGAAGGGGATGGTTCCGTCGGGAGAGGGGTGTTCCAGGGTGAAGGTGAGGTCGTCCGTCAGGGAGTTGATGAAGTTGAGGAAGGAGTCTGCGTGTTGTCTGTCCCTGAAGGAGCCAAGGCCGTCGTCAACGAAGTGGCAGTAGGAGTTGGGAGGGTCAGGAGAGGTGGAGAGGGCGAGGTCTTCGACTTCTGCTACCCGGATCTCTGCTAGCTGCACCGTGAGGGGGGAGCCCATGGGTCCACCAACATCCTGCGAGTAGAAGGAGCCGTTGAACTCGAGGTAGGAGTTGTCAAGGCAGAAGGAGATGAGAGTCCTGATGGTAGAGGAGGAGAGGTTGGAAGGTAGGAGGGAGGGGTTCTGCTCGAAGGAGGAGATGGCTGACTTCGTTGCTAGGCGCATGTCACAGGAGGTGTAGAGGGACTGGACGTCGAGGGAGGAGTGGTAGGGGTAGGAAGGGTTGAGGGATGCTAGGAATCTGGATCGGAAGTCGAGGGAGTCTACTGAGGCGATATAAATGCTCTATATGGCGATGTCGCATTCTGGGTGGGGGCTTGTGTAGTGCGTGTCTACTGTCTGTGCAGCCTTATACAATTACATTTACATTGTTACGTCTGTACGTCATGATTTCAATTTCATGCACATATCATATCCATTTCCGTATGATTCTACTTCTACTTCTAGCTATGAAACCTGAACCTACAACTAAAAGAAGCTCAACACAAGTTTTTTTCCAAATATTAAACGTAAGTTCCAAACAGAAACTGAAAATAAACTCACATTCCATCTGCATAGCGAAATATTTTAGTTTTTGAATATCAATAATAACCTAATAATATCTATACTGTAGTTCGTAGATTAAAATACCATGTTATCAAGTTTTAATCCAATTCCAAACCTCCGAACACCAAAAGTGAACTGCAAATAATAAAATCCGATGATCAAAATATACCGTTCGTATGTTCTATTTTATTATTGTGATAAGACCGCACGTATTACTAACATTCTATTAAAACGCTCATTTTCGATATTTCTCAACCCAAACTCTCAAAGTAAAAACTCGGCTTGAACTAAATGTGAAAAAGTTGAGCTACGTAAAGACGTAATTTCATTTGCCGTTTTGCCGTCTTGTTCTCTTGTAGTTGTAGTTGTACCGCTCATACGCTCATGATTGTAGGATAGTCGGCTTCAGGCCTCCAACTCCAAGCAGGACCAGGTATAGCTCATACTCATAGCTTCATAGGCGTGGTACAGTACGCAATGTCGCAGTTGCCCAGCTGTCCACCCCAAAACTTCCGTTCTGAAATAAGAAAACTAAGATTAAACGAGGAAAAACGCAATCAACCAACTAATTCTATTGCAGAATTTGATAAAGTACTAAAAACCTAGGGAATAAATGAGTGATAAGGATAGGAATTGATTACCAGCTGTTATAAAAATTACAGTCAGTCCTCATAATACGTTGACTACCGATCGGGGAAATTTGAAATAATGAAACAGATCAGTTTATAAATGATGATATGACAATTACTTACTGCATATTCATAGCTTCATCCTGGGTCCAATCCCCCCCCCCCCCTGAATTTTTCAACTCCCCCCTTGACAAAACCTCCCCCCTGAATTTTCAAAATCCTCAATCCCCCCCCTTTTGGGCACCCGCCCCCTGAATTTCAAAAATTCGACCAACCCCCCACCAAAAACTGTGAAAATTTTTCTAAGATATGTCAATTGAAATGTTTACAATAGAATAAATCGAAACTATAAACTTAATGACAAGATGAGTCATGAGAATATGTAAACTATGAAATGTGGCTGAAACCGCTAGTCAGACAAGAAATTTAGTTAATTTTGAGTTTTAACATTATATAATATTTCTAATGACAGAAATGGTCCCAGATCAATATCATAATTAATTGGTCGCCCCCGAAAGTGAATTTGGTCTCCCTATTTTGGCCACGTAATTTAATTAAGAAATTTTGTTAATATGATGTCAAATTAAAATCGAAAGTTCATGGCAAAATCTGAAGACTGAAACCTATGCATCAAACGCGCACCTGAAATCCTATTCACTAGACATAATTTATGTTCAATCATGTCAGTACCTATAGTACCTACTCAGTACTCGACGTGAAAAATCCAACACAATCAGCGGAAACGGATCAATGAATATCTCCTGAATTCCCGTCTGAACGTGAAAGCGTTGTAACGTGTGAACCAAATTAACTCCTAGGTCATAGGTGCAAATCGCCGTTACATTTATTTCATCATTCAGCTCGGTTCAGCTATGTAAAATTATATCTGCTTGGCTCAAAAGTCTCGAAGTAACGTATCGGATTACTCATCTTGATATAGCAACAATCATACTCTCCTCCTCACTGCGTTGAGGCTCCAAATCTAATTTGATTAGGGTCCAAATCGAATGAAACCAAGAGATATTATTCAAACTAAATTACGACCAACGTTGAAGTAACATTTTCGTTCGTTTGGGGGGTCAGATTCATGAAACCTGCGAACGCGTTCGTCTTGAGCTCGCTATTAATAAGATTACGACAAGGAACAGGAATTGCTATCACCTAGCACAAGCTGCACATTAACAGTATTCCACCCAGACCCGGATAAGAAACGACTGAAGGTGGACAAATTTATCCACCTCCATTTTCTCGGCTTCTGAGTGGTTTTGAACTAAACAAAAAATATCCTCTATTTCAGTGTTGGTCAATGGTTTAGTTGAGCTAAGTTTTGTCATCGAACTTTCAATAACTTTTAATTTCAATTAATTAAGCCGGTAATTAATATTTGCACGCAGGAGCGCTATATACGAGCTATATAACGGACTAATTGAGTTACGGCTTGCGCGGTAGATATGTTGTGGCTACATGGCAAGTATAGTAATTCCTGGAATGCTTCTTTGCGGGGCCTAATTTCACTGCTGCCGGGTTGATATGATCATAACGATACACACCTTTTATTACGATATAATCAAATTGAATCTACACTTGAGTGTAACATCAATGTTGAACGAGATTCAAGATTTTCCGTTTCAAGCAGAAACTCTCCACAGTCCACACTCTGTAGACTGTAGCAAAGTAGAAACCTAAAAGACGTTCAAAAATTAGAAAAAACAAAACAAAAACTGTCTTTGTCTTATACTGTTATAGGTACTGATACCACTGTCGATGGCATAGTACTGTTGCATAATGACACTCCTCTATAATGTAACTGTCGTAGTGTCGTAGTACTGTCGCATGATGTACTGTCGTATGTCATATAACTATTGTATAATGACACCTCTTCATAAATATGTAACTGTCGTAGTACTGTCACATGATGAACTGTCGTCTGTCATATAACTGTTGTATAGTGACACCGCCTCATAAATATGTAACTGTCGTAGTACTGTTGCATGATGTACTGTCGTCTGTCATATAACTGCTGTATAATGACACAGCCTCGCAAATATGTAACTGTCGCATAACTGTCGCATGATTTTCTGTCATAACTGTCGCATAACTGTTGCATAACTGTCGCATAATGACACTTCTCTATAATATAACTGTCGCAGTACTGTCGTATGATGTACTGCCGTCTGTCATATTACTGTCACATAATGACACTTCTCAATAATGTAACTGTCGTAGTACTGTCGCATGATGTTCTGCCGTCTGTCATATTATAACTGTTGCATAATGACACCGACTCGCAAATATGTATTACCTTAGTACTGTCGCAGCACTGTCGCATGATGTAGGTACTGTCGTCTGTCATGTAACTGCTGTATAATGACACCGCCTCACCAATATGTAACTGTTGCAGTACTGTCGCATGATGTTCTGTCATAACTGTCGCATAATGACACTTCTCTATAATATAACTTTCGTAGTACTGTCGCATGATGTTCTGCCGTCTGTCATAGTACTGTCACACAATGACACTTCTCAATAATGTAACTGTCGTAGTACTGTCGCATGATGTTCTGCCGTCTGTCATATTATAACTGTTGCATAATGACACTGCCGCAAATATGTAGTATTGTTGCAGTACTGTCGCATAACGCACTGTCATTACTGTCGTACACTCGTACCTATAACTGTCGCATAATGACGTTCATTAGAAAGTATGAGAAAAAGAAAAACGCCTTTTGTATACAGCCGTGATCTGAAATAAGGAAGTAACTGCAAATTTGTGTGAACATTTCAGGGATTTTGTTATCTGGAAGAAGGAAGTATCTTACGTAGATACTTCCTTTTCCCGATAAACCATGAAAAAGCGGCAATGATTTGGTGCAGTTGCTTCCTTTCCTGAACATAATATTATGGTGGGCTGTTGCGAATAAAAAGGAAGTAACTGATCAGAATATTACTGTAAAAGAAGTAAGTGTAGGTTTAGCCGAGAATATTTTCAAATCATTTGCAATTTATCCATTAATTGATTAATCCATCAATTAATCCATGGGATATTTTTGGATAAACATGATGAAATTCATATGATATACTGAGCGATGAATGATCATAAATTCAGTCGGCTAATTTTTTGTTTTTATTTACTTCTTTTTACTGTAAAATTGTCAGTTACTTCCTTTTTATCCACAAGAGCCGGTCATAATATGTTCAGGAAAGGAAGTAACTGCACCAAAAAGTAACTGCACCAAATCATTGCCGCATTATCATGGTTTATCTGGAAAAGGAAGTCGGTAGGTATCTACGTAAGATACTTCCTTAGATCTCCAGATATTAGATAACAAAATCAAAAAATCCCTGAAATGTTCTCAAAAATGGCAGTTATATTAGTAGTTACTTCCTTTAAAAAATTTTTCAGGGACATTTCCCACGCAAATGACCTAGCCCATCTTGTAGAGCTCAACGAGCTGAAAATGTTGGTACTGAAACTTCAAAATTTGCAGTTCCTTTTTCCTTTACTTCCTTTTTCCAGATCACGGCAATATAGTTCTATAAATTTGACGCGCAGATTTTTCATTACCAGAAAAATCATCAAATAATTCGGTCATTGAACTGGTTTTTGGCTCATGATTGAATTGGCATTTAGGTATCTGGCATAACCGAAATATAATATCCCATTTTCAATTGGCATCCTTTCCATACTTTATCTTCTTTATAGGTACCTACCTACTTACAGTATAAGCTCACCCTCCCCACAGTGTGAAAAATTACGTTTATTTATCTCAATGTAGCAACTTCCTGTTGAAAAGCATTAGAGAATCTTCGAACTCCTCTCTTGTGTAACATGATGAAGTTGCAAAAGCAGTTAAGCATCACACATCCTTACAACGCACTTTATACGTAAGTACTTAGGATAGGCGGTTGGCATGACGTCAATTGTGAATCAAAGCAGTAAATCAATGACGTTGACTGTACATGGGTATTATATGCAATGTGGTGTTCCCAAGTAAGCAGGTTGCAACTTTATCCCTATCTAAACATCCAAGACCTTTGGGAGATCAGACACTCATGATACTAATTATATACAAGGCGGTTTAACGTCATCAACTTGTGACTTCAGTTGTGAAAGTGACGAAAATTCAATTGTACAAAACTTGTGTGCAATGTAATTTTCAATTCCGGTACGTATGCGTTTGGACTTGCTCATCACTCCGTGGGGCTAATCTATTTATATCACTGATTCAATGCTTCGCGCTCTTTTGATCTTACGGAACGTGATTGAAAGAATTGCTGAATACCGCAAGAATATGCCGGTAATTATAATGCGCAATTAGAGGATATCACATATCAGACTTGTGGCTATGGATAAAAACGTCCACCTTCAGTTTTAAGCCCTTTTTGCAGGTAGTTAATTTAAATTAGGCGTAATTAATTAACTATATGTGGCAGAGTTTTAGTTTTTGTTTCAACGCACTCAAGAAAGATAGAACGGAGGATACTGAAAAGGCCATGCCACTGTTACTTATAATACCTTAGTGGTAGAAATTAAGAAGTGTACTATTTAAGGTAGTAAGCAATTTTACTGTCTTAAATAGTACACTCCTTAAATTCTACAAATCTTAATTTCTACATACCGTAATTTGTACAACACCAAAATTTTAGAAAAATTTGTTAAAGTAAAGATTTGTACCTATCTTTTCTTTCACTACAATATTAAGGCATTCTATTTTCTCTCAATGCAGGTTCAGAATTTTTCAGCGAAAGCATCAGTACAGACAAAATCAAATTTGATATGATAAACAATTATCAATGGATAAAAATTATAGGCATTTCTTCGGCTTTTACGTCTTCCTGCACATCTTCCATATCTTCCACCTCAAGCCCAATAAAACCATCTTCGATATCTTCGATGTTTTCAAGGAAACAAGGCCTTCAAAATTTCAGCAGAATCATCGGCCAATCTTTCATCAAACGGAGGCAGTGAAACAATGCAAAGAACATGGTGTTGACTCTAGGATGCTCATTGACCCGTTTGATAATCTGTTTCTCTAGAACGCCTAGCTTTACTTTTTGTCTATATTTCATAGATCCCAAATAAATTGAATTCAATGGAAAAATCTGCCCTCTTCTTGTTTTTGGCATCGGTATTTTTGGTTGAAAATTGGTGAAACGACGTGAAATTTAGTCCTAGAATTGCCTGATTTTTGTAGAAATTTTACTGCCTTAATTAGTACACTTCTTAATTAGTACGTCCTTAATAAATACACATCTTAATTTCTACCACTAAGGTAGTCGAGTTATGAGCCGTCAAAGTTGAATTTGGATAAACTAATCCACATATGGGCAAAATACTGTTAAACAATAGATGATTCCGATATAGAGTAGTAAGTATCAAGTAGGTAGGTACTGGCTTTCTAGGTATTATAAAAATTGATTGAATGAATAAAATGATGCATTGTTGTTAATGGAGTTAAAGAACTAATTGATAAAACAGTAAATTTTTTGATTAATCCACTCAAATTTGGTCGCCCCCATATGAACCTTCGTTCGCCATGATATTGATTAGGGGAAATGGTAATGAAGTTCAATTTTAATTTAAATTGTAAATTAATCCTTGAATATAATTAAAGCTATGAAGTGGCACTTGTAAGGGAATCATGGCATGAAAGCAAGTCTCAGGGATATTGTCAACACAATATTAAAACATAGAACCACATTAGTTAAGTTGATATCACTTGAAAATGGCAGGGAATTGAAGTATTGTAGTTATTTAGTTATTTGGCAGTCTTACAAAAAGATAGCAGGGGTCTGGGGGCGCAGCCCCCAGAAGCCAGAGGGTCGGAGAAGAAATATTTCTCACGGAAATAGGATTTTCATCTCAAATTTTGAAATTCTTCTGCCAGATCGCAATCCCCCCCCCTTAATTTTTTCACTCCCCCCTCCAGTCCAAGTCCCCCCAGAATCACTGAAATTAGGGCAACCCCCCACCTACCTCATCTGACCCAAAATCTTCATCCCCCCCCCTTGATTCAGGGGGGGGATGAAGCTATGGCATATTGCGTCACTCATCAGCCACTATAGTGATAATATCCATTCTCGTACCACCAACAATGACATACGGCTAAAAGGAATTGGTTAAAACAATTAATCAGTGTACACTGTACAATTCATAATATCATGAATAGCTTTAATAATGAAATCGAAAGTTTTGCGTGCATAGGTACAATACAAGCAGAGGAACACATCGAAGGGTAGCCACAACTAACTCCCATTAGCCATTGGTGGAGGTTAGTATGGTGGCTAATTCACTTTCTAGCCCCCACGGTAGCTGAATTGTGGCTGACGGGGGCTATTTATTTTTAGCCACCACTTACACTAGCTTCCACTGCGTGGGGGCAGCTCCATTTTCCCCGTACGCTGGCCGGACTAATTTCGAAAATTTAGCAGCCACTCAGCCCCTAATATGGTTGCTATAGTGGGGGCTAATGGTGGCTAATTTCCGCTGTGTAATTCCTCTGCTTGAATTTTACCTGCGATATATAAATCGGCGAAATGGTAGTACCTATAGGAACACGGTCGAAATTAGCCCCCATTAGCCCCCATGGGGGCTACGTGAGGGGCTAAATGGGGGCTAGTGACTGTGAGGGGCTATCGGGGGAGAATTTTTAAGCCTTAGCCCCCATGGGGGCTAAAATCGCATGGGGGCTAGCGTGGGCGCAGTAGCCCCCACGGTGAGGGGCTAATAGCCCCTCACTAGCCCCCAATAGCCCCTCAAAAGCCCCATTGGACCCCTCATTAGCTACCATTTAGCCCCCTCATTAGCTACCATTTAGCCCCCAATAGCCCCTCACTAGCGCCTAATAGCCCCCAATAGCCCCTCACTAGCCCCCATTTATACACTCACTAGCCCCCATTTATACACTCACTAGCCCCCATTTAGCCCCCAATAGCCCCTCACTAGGGGGCTATTGGGGGCTATTGAGGGGCTATTGGGCGCTAGTGAGGGGCTATTGGGCCTGGGGGCTAAATGGGGGCTAGTGAGTGGCTAAATGGGGGCTAGTGACGGGATATTGGGTGCTAAATGGGAGCTAATGAGGGGCTATTGGGGGCTAGTGAGGCGCTATTGGGGGCTAGTGAGGGTCTATTAGGGGCTAGTGACTGTGAGGGGCTACTGGGCGCTAGTGAGGAGCTAATGGGGGCTATAAGTGAGGGGCTGAATGGGGGCAAGTTAGGGGCTGAATTGATCCTGGCCAGCATGTCAGTGCCGAAAACTCTGTGGGGGCTATTTTTTGAACGATATATTAGCATCTAAAATTTTGGCATTTTTTGCACAAAATCGACTTAAATTTACTTTTTTGGGGGCTAGCTGAATTAACCAGATTTCAGCCAATTTAGCCCCTCATATGGGTGATGTAGCCCCCATAAATGTGTTCAAGAATTTAATTTGTGGGGGCTATTGGGGGCTAATTATTTTTTGGGGCTAATGGGGCCTATTGGGGGCTAAACACGTTTTTAGCGCCCATAGGGGCTACGTGAGGGGCTATTGGGGGCTAGTGAGGGGCTATTAGCCCCTCACCGTGGGGGCTACTGTGCCCACGGGATTTTAGCCCCCATGGGGGCTAAGGCCTGAAAATTAGCCCCCAATAGGCAATAGCCCCTCACTAGCCCCCATTTAGCCCCTCACGTAGCCCCCATGGGGGCTATTGGGGGCTAATTTCGACCGTGTTCCTATACTACCATTTCGCCTATAAATCTAGGTAGGTACTCGACAAATCAAGGTAGGTACGACGAGCGAAGTAAAATGAATTCACACATATTGCGCGTGCGAATATTCACTTGAAAGATATGCGGCAAAGTACTCCTCCAGCCATAAACAAAATCATCAATCAGTCAGAAACATTCTATTTGTTGTTCAATCAACAGACCTGATCCATTAGAATTTTGCGTGCACTTGGAAAATGGTGGGCCCTGCTAATTGCAATCCTCAAGAGCCAATCACAGCCCTCGATTTCTAGACATCTTTCCATTTAATGGGGTCTCTGCAAGACAATGATCTGCCTTCTAATGCTGCTAACGTTCCAATCTACAACTCAATAAAACAAACAATGCCAGGGCTGCCACTAATGTCATTTGATGATGATTCGAAACACCATGTACCTAGCCCATGATCGCACCTACATGATAAAGAAGGAGAATCCAGGAAGAGTCTGAGTAGGAAGACGTCATTATCATGCCATAGAATTGTGAACTACGGGTGTTGAATGGCCTATTTTTCACGAGTTTCTATTCTTGCTTCTTGGAAAATCAATTACCCTGGGAACGCTGCAAATTAGTTTCCAAAATAAATTTTGCTAATATTTTTTCTGGGGTTGGGGATTATTGAATTTATTGGATTATTCAAGCGTCTGGGACATCAATTATCTATTTGAATTTGATCTATACCACAATAAATCGAAAATTGAGAGAATTGGTAACTATCTATATTAATAATTTCAGAGTGTTCGTGCATCTGTCTGTCTGTGTAAAATGACTATTTAAGAAGTGCATTTGATATTTTTGATCGTTTTTTTCGGGAAAATTTTCTCCCAATTAAGGGGCTTATTATTATTTAAGGAAAATTTGAATTGGACCATCCGTTGATTAGTTATTTAAAGTTATTTGCATAATCAATATCATGCGTTTACTAATGCTAATATATGCTATGGAAAGGCAATACTATATAGGTGATCTCAAGTTACAAAGTATGTTGTGCAGTGCATTTCCGCGAATACCTGTATCTGTAATTCTCGGTAAGCGGTAATGGTGATCCAATTACTTAACAAATTCCAAGATGAGGTCATGAGGCAACTTGTAGCTGTTGGCTGCTGGATACAAGATGAACCAAAGGTATCAGGTTGATTGTATCCGCGAATCTTCGCGGGCAAACGCTAGTATTCTTATATTCAGGCTGCCCACAGTATAAAATAGGCGACATTGATGTGACATCATAGACATGGTTGAGAGTAGAAAGTTGCTGTCTCGTGGCCGCATTTTATGTACTTTAGCGAAAGACCAGGAATTAACATATCTCTATTATATACGAATGAAATGAGTATGTAATAGGATATAAATATTGAGTAGCTTGCTACGAAATATTTATATCTAATTTATCACGCGACACTCGAAGAGTGGAGCCGTGATAAATTTAGACATGTTATGAATGGCTTTCGCTAAAGTAATATAATAGTCGAACGTGTTCTGCATATTTGTAACACGTAGGTTATATGTAGCTGTGGTTTGGGGATGACTGTGAATAATATTCATCTTGGGGCTATAAATTACATGAGGATACAAAGAAGACGCATGATAACTTGGCATGTGAATTAGCAAAGATCTATCTATATTAATAATTTCAGAGTGTTCGTGCATCTGTCTGTCTGTCTGTGTAAAATGACTATTTAAGAAGTGCATTTGATATTTTTGATCGTTTTTTTCGGGAAAATCTTCTCCCAATTAAGTGGATTATTATTATTTAAGAAAAATTTGAATTGGACCATCCGTTGATTAGTTATTTGCATAATAAATATCATGCGTTTACTAATGCTAATATATGCTATGGAAAGGCAATACTATATAGGTGATCTCAAATTACAAAGTATGTTGTGAGGGCATTTCCACTAATATCTGTGATCCTCGGTAAGCGGTAATGGTGATCAAATTATTTTACAAATTCCACGATGAGGTCATGAAGCAAGTAGCTGTTGGCTGCTGGATACAAGATGAACCAAAGGTATCAGGTTGATTGTTTCCGCGAATCTTCGCGGGCAAACGCTAGTTTTATATAATGTTGATGTAGAGAAGATATAACATTGATGCGGTGTCGGATTTATCAAATAGAGCTCATGTAATAGATGGGTTTTTCATTTAGCATCCTTATAAAGTGTATGTGAGAGACGCTAGATATCAAGGGATGCAATTCGCAGAGGAGCTATGTTAAATGTGCGTGAGACTATTATACCCTTTTAGAATGTTGAAACATAAACAGAACATGAAACAATTAATAATTGTCCCTGCAACGCCCCATCTCCTCATCTCCTGTCACAGGGATCAGTTTGGAAGTCAGATTATGATATTACCAACCAACCTGGAGACACCAGTCTTCCTTTGAAGTTTTGATCTGGCGCCTGTGCGGTATAAATTTCAATAATCATTACAACAAGAGGCGTGTATATCGCAACATTATTACCAGAAGGTGCAGAGCGAAGCGTGATTATTGCTCCATGGCTCATTGGAATCTTCAGCCGACTCAGAATTTATTTATCTTAAAGTGAGATAATTAAAATGGTTTAAAATAGTGAATTGCTGACTGGAACCAAATTTTTACGTGTACGCCTCTATAATTAATGTAATTTTCAATAACTAACGGAAACATAAAATCTTAAATCATTTTACAGTAGCAGGATGTGACACCCCGTAATTATAAGTACGAGAGTACAGTCGAGAGTCGCTTCAATCAGGGTTTTTTTGATAATTGTTATAGACTTCTAACTAAAAACGAAGTTCAGATTAAACATTTGAGCAGTATATAGGTACCTATCTACCTATTACCTACTATAAAACTCAATGTTTGAGCTCATCCACTATTTGATTATAGATATCAATTGACTTAAATTGCTAAATTGAGATGTAATTCTCGGCACTCGATTGCCCAACAAACAAAAAATCATGCGCATGCGGCTCCTACCACTGTACCAGTATAAACACTGATAAGTATAAATTATCTCACCGATGTATGAAAGTATGAAATGTACGATCAGAGTTTCCATCTAGCTATCT
Organism: Beroe forskalii; assembly: GCA_011033025.1. NCBI lineage: Eukaryota > Metazoa > Ctenophora > Nuda > Beroida > Beroidae > Beroe > Beroe forskalii. The sequence continues at coordinate 384,433 of WFMF01000138.1, forward strand.
AGATGCAACCAGAATATAAACTTGGTCACAGGATCCGGATGTAACCAGAATGGCATAATCAATTGGCCTCTGTCCACATTAATCCGGATTAGGATGCGATCCGTAAATAGTTCGGATACCTACAACCAAAAATCCGTACAAAATCCTTATGGACAAAAATTGAATCACTTTTGAACCATTTTAACCGGCCCCTCGGACAAAATTTTTTCAAGCAGTTGCCAAACCAAGAGAATTTTGCTCACGAAAACCAATTTATACTCCGCAAATTGCATGAAAAACATAAATCCCGGTCTATTATCATGATTTAGGTCATTATCTGTGTTATATAATGACGGTTAAATGAATTTAACAATGCATAAGCCATATAATAAAAGTTTTATTTGGCCTAAATTTACTAGCCTTTAATTTAATCGGCCCCATTTTAACCGGCCATTTTTTAACCGGCCCTTTGGACAAAAATCTCAAAGTCGTTTTTGTGCTTAAGGGCCGGTTAAATAAAGGCCAATAAGGTATTATACTACTATACTAGTGCATAGGTATTGGGTATACCATTAATTTTATTTCGTATAAACTTCGCATGAATCGGTTATACTTACCAGGTAATTGATGCGTCAAAAATATTTGGGTAAAATGGAACCACTGGAACACAACAAAATTAGGTCCCATTAGGTCCCATGGGACCTGCGTGGGACCATGGTGGGACCTGGTGGGACCTGATGGGACCTAAGTAGGTCCCATGGGGCCTAAAATATCGCGGGACCTGATGGGACCTAGTTAGGTCCCACCGTGAGACCTATTTTAATTTAGGTCCCATTAGGTCCCATCAAGCCCCATCATGTCCCGCCCAGGTCCCACCCAGGTCCCACTGAGGTCCCATGGGACCTAATTTGACCTCCTAGGTCCCAGTAGGTCCCATTAGGTCTCATAGGTCCCATTAGGTCCCACGACGATTTTAAAAATGTGTTTCCGTGGGACCTGAAGCTCTCTGGTGGGACCTGATGGGACCTACCGTGGGACCTGATGGGACCTGCGCGGGACCTAAATCATGTAGGTCCCACGAAATTGATTTTTTGTCGAAAATTGGGTTTTGGTGTGTCCCGAGGACGTTGAAATAGCAGCTTCGCTGCTATTTCAACGTCCTCGGGACAGCTCAGAACCCGTGTTTTTTTAGATAGGTATTCAAAGTAGCTCCCATTATACAGCAGAAATCATCCATTAGGTACCATAGGTCCCACTAATGGGACCTGGTGGGACCTAATGGGACCTATAGGACCTATGGGGCCTATGAGACTTATGGGACCTATGGGACCTAATGGGCGATATCTTTTGATTAATGGAAGCAACTTTAAATCGTTCTTAAAACATGTTTTGCACACTCCAAAACCTGCTTTTCGATAAAAATTCGATTTCGTGGGACCTAGCATTTTCGAGTGTTTTTAGATCCCATCAGGTCCCACCAGGGGCTGTTAGGTCCCACTGTAGGTCCCACTGTAGGCCCCACAGGCCCCATAGACGTTCAGCTTAAAACAAGTTTTTATTTTGGTGGGACCTAATGGGACCTATGAGACCTAATGGGACCTAATGGGACCTAGGAGGTCAAATTAGGTCCCATGGGACCTCAGTGGGACCTGGGTGGGACCTGATGGGGCCTGATGGGACCTAATGGGACCTGATGGGACCTAACTAGGTCCCACGGTGGGACCTAACTAGGTCCCATCAGGTCCCGTGATATTTTAGGCCCCATATGGGACCTGCTTAGGTCCCACCAGGTCCAACCAGGTCCCACGCAGGTCCCATGGGACCTAATGGGACCTAATTTTCTTGTGTTCCTGTGGTTCCATTTTACCAATATTTGCAATAGTTAATTTTGTGCGACTGCAAGACAGACACACCAGCTTGCAGATCTTTCTTTTCTGTGGAGCGTGTACGTCAGAAATGAAATACTTGTCGGCTGCGTCACATATAGACGTGTTCTCTCATCTGCAGTGCAGCATTCTAAGCCGTGGTAATGACGTCACTTAATGTTAATCAAAATAGCCTGTGATCTTAGAGATACGGACGGATCAAACTACAGCACTTCTGTACTATATTATGTAGATTGAAATTACACTTATGCTTATAGCATCAGGCAATATTGCAAAAATCACGTTGATCAACATTCGAGTCATGACGTGCTAGGATATGTGAAGAACTGACTCTTTCACATTATATGATAAATTTACTGTTTATCGTATGATAATGACGCCCCATTGACCATGACCTCTTGCTCTCTTGCTATCATAACAGAGGCATGTGTACTTTGAGAAAATGCTCAAAATTCTTCGAATCATGGACTCTTGGAACACAGACTTGTGGGATATTGTTTATTCTATAATTATGATTAGAAGACAGATCATTGTCTCACAGACAATCCATGAAAGAGAAACATGTCTAGAAATTCGAAGGCTGTGATTGGCTATCCAATCTCACGCTGACGCATGATTTTTGGAGCAGAGAGCTCTCTCATCGCTGTTTACCTTGTTTCTAAATCTGATCGTTCGCAAGTTCAGTAGTAAGCGCGTGCGATATACGGCAGCGCACGCATGTTTATTTCACTTCGCTTGTAGACTCTGCTATCGTATGACTATATTATTTAAAAGTGTTTCAATATTGTGAAGTAATTGCAATCTATAAACAATGATGTGCTATATTTTTAACTGATCATTTTATATCTTTTAACCCATATCTATATAGTGACATTTTGACTGATATACTGCTCGTGCTCAATGCTGAAATGCTCTATACTAGCTTAGTAGCTTACTAGGCCGAATGCAACAGGTCGAAAGTATAGGTCGAAAGGGTATACATATTATAGTAGTATAGCTGTATACGTATAGATTGCAGTAAACAACCGAGTACTCGGCCTCGGCCAAAATGCGGCCCTTTTTTCAAACTTGGCCTCGGTCTCGGCCAAATTTTGCTTCATTTCGCCGAGTTTTATACCTAGCTAATTGCCAGAATCTTATGTGTTTCAAAACTTAGACTGAATTTTAGGGTCAAAAAAGCTATAATTTTCTCTGGATTAAAATTTAATATAAGAAATTTATCAAATTTAACCGATTCCATTGGCAAAAGATTCTTTTAAAATAGTTTTACAGAAAATCATAGCAATTATTAAATTGTAGCTTCACGAAAGTTATATGAACTCGGCCGAACTCGGCCTCGGCCTCGGCTCCGGCCTCGGCTCCGGCCTTGACGATGCAAACTCGGCCTCGGCCTCGGCTAAGAACCTGAACTCGGTCGTTTACTGATAGATTGAAAGGGATCAATACCTAAATACCCTTCATAGCTTGGATTAAATTTCATGGTTTCAATCTTCAAGAGACTATAAAGACTAAGGGAGATGAGGAACCATCCAAACTTTGGCTACGAGCAATTACGAGAAGACGAGAATACTCTTCATCTCTACGTCCAATTTCGACCTACCTTTTGACGTGTAATTATGCTTTCGACCGAATATGAAGACCAATATTATATGTGTAAAGGTTTAGATATTGCATTTATCAATCAATGAACAACTTATTTTATAGAGATTAGGTATGTGTCTACAAGCACAATCTACGTGACAGACAAGAGCTCAGGAGATGTCTACAACAAGGCTGAGCGGCCGCGATAGCTAAATGCGTAAGTCAATAGAAGTCAATATCGTAAAATTTTATACCTACCTGCAGTACCATACCTATAACCAAAACCATCAAGCCAAATTATACCCATATAGGTAATTATACCTACGAGTATGTTTAATAAGTATGTAGATCAGAAATCTAGAAATGATTGTAGGTGCCTACCTAAAACTAAAATCTATAAACCTCATTGATCACCTGCCTTTGGTGTGATTTTATTTGATAGTTTGATATTATTATGATATTATGATCATTTGAACTAACGTTTTTTTGTTCACAGAGTACGTGGTGGCTGCAGCTGGATGATCAGCTGATCAGGGCCGACATCGTTCATACTGATGGACTTGGAGGAAGCAACATGACGGTTAACAGATGTCCATCAATCTGCACTTAACATCATCATGCAGTCAAATCGAGTGTTGGTGCCCTATTACTCATAGTCAATATTATATACTTGACTAAACGATTAAAAGATTAATAATGTGTTAAGTACCTAGTAGGTACTATAATAGGTCCACGATACTGCCTTTTTATAGTTTTATAGCATGAACATCCATATTGGACATCCAATGGGCATAGGATCTCGATTGGACATGCCATATGTCTATTTATCAGTTGCAAATCGATCAGTGAATCCACAACGAATCGATTTTATCCATTTTTGAAGTTCAAATGGTGTGTTCAATGATTAGACAACGACAAATTGTGATTGAGCATCCCGATATTTAGATGCTGAATGGATCTATCGATTTAATATCCAATTGGTACAATGTACAATCACCGTAAAACTCGTTAATAATTGACTGGGCCGGAATATATTTGGTATTTTTGGCCAATGGATCCATATTATTTCCATGGATTTGGAATCATGTCATATAATCCGTCGAAAAATAACCGTTATACTTATTATAACGTACATTAAGATTATTGCAAATCAATTTTGGAACTGTACCAATACATCATTTTCAATGGATATGTAATCGATGATCGATTGGACATGTTCATTGGAGTCAAATGAACATGTCCAATGGGTCATCGAACGGCGGAACGGTCAAAGTAGGTACCTACGTAAGAAACGCAAATTGTTAATTTATTAATTTGGATCCTTTGATTAAAGATTAACAATTTCTCACATCCTGTGACCTCTCGATCATTAAGAATGAAATGGAGAGCGAGACTGAGCACTCAGACAATGACATTTTTTTTATTTTCAATATTAATACTTTAATAATAATAACAATAATAATAAACAGTAACAATTGATGGTTTGACTAAATATGACAACTTATTGCTTATTGAGTTATTGTTACTTTATTTTGATATTTAATGATTATCATATGGGAGTCTATGTTTTGTAAATATCATCAGTACATAGTAGCTGCAGTGTAACCTAACACCCAGCCGTATACACAGTATAATTCAAAGCGCGGGATTCTGCCGCGTAACATATGAAACTAACGTGTGAAGTAGCGACCAATTTACTTTAACGCCGATTCTTTCAAACTTCCGGACTTTTCCCAAGAAAGTGGCTTATACCACCTTTTAGAGGAAAGTTCAAACTTTATCACAGTATATCTCGCTTCGCTGGGAAAAGTCCGGAAAATGGAAAAATTTTGAGTTGAAAATTGTCAACATTCGCTTATTCATAACTCAGCTCGCTCCACATTGGATTCAGAAGTTGAATGAAGCACCATGACAATCAACTAACCTTCATCTTTCTGATAGAAAAGAAATTATTTGGATAGCCCTCTTGATCTCCTCACAGTCGCGCGTTAAAGAGGCCTATGTTTCACCAATTTTGCGTGAAATAGTGCTGCGCGCGACGCCAATTGAATAAGAAAAACAAATTTTAAGAAAAACAAATTTATTTTTAATCATCAATTGCAATACAATATAAATTGAGCTACATAAAAATTCCTCGCCTTGACCCTTTAAAATTACCCAAGATTAGTTTTAAACGTCACAATACTTGCTTTACATTCGGAGCTCGCATAGCAAATTTCGAAATAATTTTTCTTAATTCCAACAGCTTAAATATTTTTATAACGAGTTACTTGCAGCTTAGGGTATACTAAATACTAATTACTAAAAAGCACATATGCAACTATCATACTTTATTATTCTGCTATACTGTTGCCAGACGTTGCCCACCCCGGGCGCACTGTGGCTGCCCCGGGCGCGGCGCGCACGCAGAGGGGTGGGCAACCCCTGGCAACTAATACTATACCATTACCATTGGTATGAATTGCATCTACAACAGTATAACCCTTGCACCTGACCAGCCACGGAAATTGTCTCACGTTGTATGACCCGCTGACGCCAGCCGCGAAGCGGCTAGCGCCGATGAGAATCAGCGCCGCGCGCGCGGCGCTGATTCTCGAGAGGGTCTGTCAACGCCAGACAACCACGCATTACGCAAACCACACGTCGGCCAAACACTGCGCACAAAACACCAGGGCAAGCGCAAAACCGGGCGAGCGGGCGCGGCTGCAGCAGAGCCTCCGACGCGCGCGCAGCCAAAACCGCACCAGAGCCCCGCACGGCTGCCAGACGTTGCCAGACCCCTTTAATTGGTGCTGATTTTTCTCACCGCTTATAGGCGCCGAAAATTAATATTTTTCAATTTATCGGTGATCATTGGCGCCTATAGGCGCCGATAAGCGCCTATACACCGTTTATCGGTGCTTTCAGCGCTTTCGACCGCTTATCGGCGCCTAAATTTTCAACAGCCAATAGGCGCCGATGCTGTTTTTCGTCCTCGGCGATGACCTAAGTATCGGCGCCTGTGTAGGCGCCGATAAGCGCCTATAAAGTCATCGTCAAACAAAAATTCTTTATGCTATTTTTCATCGCGCGTTCCATTGGTTTTGCGCGTTCCCGGTGCAATGCGCTCCAAAACCAATTATCCCGTACGCGCGCAGTTCAGTTTTTTATCGAATAAAACTGTTCCGCGCCGCGCATTTCAGAACGACTACGTACTACGAAGATTGGTGAGTGAGTTTTCGCGTTGGATAACATAATGTTCATTTGCTGCATTATGTTTCCAATGCCATGTGTGTTATGTTGCTCTGTGGAATGTGTGTAAATACATTGTTTTTATGAATGTTTTGTATATTGTTGTATTGTGTTTTCATGACATTTGGGAGACGGGAATTTCATTGCTTGATTTATTCAATGATTTATGGACGAATCACCACTATGGACGGATGACGTGATGGATTTTTCGTATTTTTTCGCAGCAATTTGTTTTGATGATAATGAAAACATTTTGACAACGAATTCTTAATGGATTCGTCAAATCAGATTTTTACATGAATTTTGACCGTCATTTTATCTCAATATTCTAGTCGAAGACTGTAGTATAGGAGGTAGATTTGTTGTTCGAGAAATATCGACTGAAGTTTCACTCAATTTTGGTCGTATCTGTTGTCAGCAGTAATTGGAAATAGAGTTTTTCATCAAATTTCTAGTTTGAGCCCAGATTTGTCGTCAATCTTTTCTATTATTTGTCCATATATTTATGTGTCCCATAAATTTAGCGATTTACCGACGTGAATGTTCTTCATTATGCGATCAGAGTGGCAATAAATAATGAACTGTTTGTTGTTTTATGGGTACTGAACTAATAAGGTGCAAACTGACTAAAGAATTGTGTTGGATGTATCGCTAGAAAATTGTGATGGTTAGATACCATTATTTTTATATAATTTAATAAATTATTATTATTATTGTAATTATTACATTGTCACTAACTGAGTGGAGAAGTTGGAATATGATGAATCGAAGCAGACGTTAAAGATCTTAGGAATATGGAGAACAGGTTCTTCTCATCTTTCATTATGGTCTCTGAATTTGTGATGCAGTGCAGGATACAGCAAGTGACACCTGGCCAATTCCACCTGAGGAAAACACTACTGAGAAGATTCCTTGCCGATGACACCTGCACCGATGTCAGAGATATGTCTACGATTCTGTTGATTGATTCGTACAATGGGATTCTCATAATAACTTGAAGAATCAAATCCCCACTGTTACCGATCATTGGTTTTAGTACGACTACGACGCCCCTTCAAGACATATAATAAACTCAACCCTGCAACAATTTGGAGGCAAAACGGCTATTCTGCTATTCCCAGATATGCGAAGAGAGGTTTTCCTCTGGATCTCATGAGATGCCTCATTTGGAGCTACTTGACCTGAGGTTTCTCCATAGGCATTGAGAGCAGTCATCGATCATCAACATTTAAACGATCTGACACTGATGTACTAACTTATGTGAAATATTCAAGACTGTTCCTTTGCAACGATATTCTAAAAGACCCCGAAAGCTGTTCAATTCTCCATCCTCGTTCAACTTCAGTATACTGCCGTGATTTGGAAAAAGGAAGTAACTAGCATGAACTTCGTTTCGAGATAATCGCACTTTTGCGTTTCACATTTTCTCGACAATTTATTTTCGGATAGATATGGTGAAATTCATATATACTGAGAGGTGAATGATCATAAATTCTCGCTCGCTAATTTTTATTTCTATTCAATAATCAGTGCATCCACAGTAATGGGTTAATTGCTAATGATTTGAAAGAAATTCCGACTAAAACTGCAGTTACTTCCTTTTTCTGGGACATTTTGTCAGTTACTTCCTTTATCTTGAAACAGCACACCAAACTATGTTCAGTAGAGGAAGTAACTAACACATTTTCAAGGTTTATTTGGAAAAGGAAGTATCTATAAGATACTTCCTTTCAATTCTACCTTTATGAGAGTATTACCTAGAAAAAGAAGTATAAGGCATGAATAATCAGTAAGATACTTCTTTTTACAAATTATAATTTGAACACTCTGGAGAAAACTGTCTCAAAAGGGAAGTAAGTGCCCATTTTTGGTTTATCTGGAAAAGGAAGTATCTGCGTGAGATACTTCTTCCAGATAACAAAATCACAAAATCGCTGAAATGTTCTCAAAAAAACTGCAGTTACTTTTTCGAGTTTTTTCAGGAGCATTTCTCATTCCAATGACATAGCTCATCTTGTAGAGCTCAACGAGCTGAAAATTTTGGTACCCATATCTCCAAAACTTCAAAATTTGCAGTTACTTCCTTTTTCCGGTAAAAGTGTCACAAGAGTTGTGATTTTTGTCCAATGGATCCATTGGATCCATCATGTCCAATGGAAATGTCCAATGGACGTCCATTGGACATCCATTGGACATCCATTGAACATGACGTCCATCGGTAAAAACGTCCAATGGTGTTCAATGGATCCAATGGATCCATTGATCCATTTTATGTTCAATGGACATGTTCAATGGATCCAATGGATGTTCAATGGATCCATCTGAGTGGATCCAATGGACACAATCACCAAACATGGTTTGGTAGATGGACATCAGACTGGTATTTTTGTTCATTGGATCCATTGTGTCCATTGGATCCAATGGATCCATTGTGTCCATTGAACACCATTGGATAAATTGGATCCATTGGATCCAATGAAGACAGTCCATTGGATCCAATGGATCCGTTTTGTCCATTGGACACAATGGATCCATTGGACACAATGGATCCAATGGACACCATGTACAATGGATCCAATGGATCCAATGGACATGTTCAATGGTGTTCAATGGACACAATGGATCCATTGGATCCAATGGACACAATGGATCCATTGAACAAAAATACCAGACTGATGTCCATCTACCAAACCATGTTTGGTGATTGTGTCCATTGGATCCACTCAGATGGATCCATTGAACATCCATTGGATCCATTGAACATGTCCATTGAACATCAAAAATGGATCCAATGGATCCATTGGATCCATTGAACACCATTGGACGTTTTTACCGATGGACATCATGTTCAATGGATGTCCAATGGATGTCCAATGGACGTCCATTGGACATGTCCATTGGACATGATGGATCCAATGGATCCATTGGACCCCGAAAGTACATTTCTGAATTGAACCACAGTTGCATGCAGCAGCTGTCGTCTAACTCATGGATATCCATTGGAGCGGGAAATGGATGGTAGGTGTTTTCTAGAAATAGAATTGGAAAATTTGGTATGAGGGCCAGAAGAGTTGTGAAATTGTCCAGAGATCCAGTAAAGTGATAAAGTCGAATGGAAATTTCCAATGGGTTTTCATCGGTAAAATTGTCCAATAAATATTACTGGATTCACAACTCTGGTTGTCCTTTCGGCTTTCATATTGAAAATTTCCCGTGATTGATACTATAGGGGAAGGGTTAGGAAAATCTCAAGATTTTCCTAAAAATATTTAAATGAGTGAAATTTGATCTGCCCGACAATTGTTCGGGAATCAAATGGAGATAAGTACCTAACACTCATTTAAATATTTTTCATATTCAACAGTACTGTTGATATAGTTTGTACCTTCCTTAGAACTATCTCCATATACAGATACTGATGCCGTATTTCTTCAGCCCTGTGGATAAGCTTTAATCAGACGAATACGAAAGCACTGCTCAGTGAGTACCCGGGAAACTGAGTCTGGGAGCTCAAACTCGCTACAGTTTGCAAAACATACATAATCTGAAGGTAAGAATTCCTGTTTCTTGGTCAGAATATGATTAAAAGACAATTTAATGTATGCTATGACTCAACAGTATATGCACTATGCATCTATGCTTCTATTTTATGAACTTTCATTAAAAAGAAATGATTTTAAATTGATGTAGCTGTTTTGAACAGCATATATCTATTTTAGTATCGCAACAATGCCCATATTGCTATATTTTGGCTATATTGCAACAATGGGCCGATTTGAAAATGTTGTACGGTGAATCAGATAGTTACAGAAACGCCACTTATCTTCGTTTCTTTTTAGTGTTTTTCATTTTAAGGCTGCAGAACTTTCAAATAAATATTTACCCTCAAGCTTTTTCCATTTACTGATGCAGGGTTTCTTTCAGCCCAGCTACAACAGATAAACAGAATACTCCGGCGATTGAAGACTGCAGAGCTCCGGGCATTGAGGAATTGGACTGTCCGAAAGTAAGTCTTTCTTTTTTCTTAAAATTATACGATCCTAGAAGATAGGCAGTCCCGAGACCCAGATTATTTAATAGGAGAGCCCAAGTTAGGCTGAGATTATGGGATACCAACTTCTCGTATTACCCCCTTTTGAGATTTTGCCCGGTGCAATTCGTGCACAATGTACTGGCTTTAAGCCCAGGGACACGTCATGAAACATATTGGTACCATTAGCACATCGTGCGGTGAACTGTAGCTGGCCCTTTAGTCAGTACCGTCAGTCAATAAGGCAGTCAATCAGTCAGTCAATCAGTCAGTCAATCAGTCAGTCAATCAGTCAGTCAATCAGTCAGTCAGTCGGTCAGTCAATCAGTCAGTCAATCAGTCAGTCAATCAACCAGTCAGTCAATCAGTCAGTCAATCAGTCAACAATCAGTCAGTCAATTATTCAGTCAATCATTCAGTCAATCAGTCAATCAGTCAGTCAATAATCAGTCAGTCAATCAGTCAGTCAATCAGTCAGTCAATCAGTCAATCAGTCAGTCAGTCAATCAGTCAATCAATCAGTCAGTCAATCAGTCAGTCAGTCAATCAGTCAGTCAATCAGTCAGTCAATCAGTCAGTCAATCAGTCAGTCAATCAGTCAGCCAATCAGTCAATCAGTCAGTCAATCAGTCAGTCAATCAGTCAGTCAATCAGTCAGTCAATCAGTCAGTCAATCAGTCAGTCAATCAGTAGGTCAATCAATCAGTCAATCAATCAGTCAATCGATCAGTCAATCAGTCAGTCAGTCAATCAGTCAAGTCAGCCAGTAAGTCAGCCAATCAATTAGTCGGTCAATCAGTCAGTCAATAAGTCAGTCAATCAGTCAGTCAATCAGTCAGTCAATCAGTCAGTCAATCAGTCAGTCAATCAGTCAGTCAATCAGTCAGTCAATCAGTCAGTCAATCAGTCAGTCAGTCAATCAGTCAGTCAATCAGTCAGTCAATCAGTCAGTCAATCAATCAGTCAAGTCAGTCGATCAATCAGTCAGTCAGTCAGCCAATCAATTAGTCGGTCAATCAGTCAGTCAATTAGTCAGTCAGTCAATCATTCAGTTAATCAGTCAGTCAATCAGTCAGTCAATCAATCAGTCAGTCAGTCAATCAGTCAGTCAATCAATTAGTCTGTCAATCAGTCAGTCAATCCGTCAGTCTACTACTAGAAGGGGGATGGACCTGCGAGGGCCCAGGCAGCGCCCAGGAGAGGAAGCTGCTGGCCGAGACAAGCAGTCTGAGCCCCAGGCGCCCGGATGGGACGAGAGTCCTGTTCCTCCTCGTTGCCATCCTGTCGGAACAGAATGGCGTTCCTGAATCAGCGGCGGGGTCGAGCCCTCCTTCTGTGGCCGGAGCAATCACCTGGCCACGACATCCTCTGGGGACGTCAGGCAATCATTCAATCAATCATTCAGTCAATCTGTCAGTCAATCATTCAATCAATCATTCAGTTAATCATTTAGTCGATCAGTCAGTTAATTATTCAGTCAATTATTCGGTCAATCACCCAGTACCTCACTCTGTTAATCAATCAGTCAGCCAATCTATCATTCAATCAGTCAGTCAATCAATCAGTCGATCAGTCAGTCAATCAGTCAGTCAATCAGTCAGTCAATCAGTCAGTCAATCAGTCAGTCAATCAGTCAGTCAATCAGTCAGTCAATCAGTCAGTCAGTCAATCATTCAGTTAATCATTCAGTCAATCAGTCAGTCAATCAGTCAGTCGATCAATCAGTCAGTCAATCAGTCATTCAGTCCATAAGTTAGAAATTCAGTCAGTCAGTCAGTCAATCAGTCTGTCAATCAGTCAGTCAATCAGTCAGTCAATCAGTCAGTCAATCATTCAATCAATCATTCAGTCAATCAGTCAGTCCATCATTCAGTCAATCACTCAGTTAATCATTTAGTCAATCAGTCAGTCAATCAGTCAGTCAATCAATCAGTCCATCAGTCAGTCAGTCAGCCAATCAATTAGTCGGTCAATCAGTCAGTCAATAAGTCAGTCAATTAGTCAGTCAGTCAATCATTCAGTTAATCAGTCAGTCAATCAGTCAGGCAATCAGTCCATCAGCCAGTCAATCAGTCAGTCAATCAGTCAGTCAATCAGTCAGTCAATCAGTCAGTCAATCAGTCAGTCAATCAGTCAGTCAATCAGTCAGTCAGTCAATCAGTCAGTCAATCAGTCAGTCAATCAGTCAGTCAATCAGTCAGTCAATCAGTCAGTCAATCAGTCAGTCAATCAGTCAGTCAATCAGTCAGTCAATCAATCAGTCAATCAATCAATCGATCAGTCAATCAGTCAATCAGTCAGTAAGTCAGCCAATCAATTAGTCGGTCAATCAGTCAGTCAATAAGTCAGTCAATTAGTCAGTCAATCATTCAGTTAATCAGTCAGTCAATCAGTCAGTCAATCATTCAATCAATCATTCAATGTGAATCGTTGAACATAGCGCTACTTGAAAAACCTCGTTTTCTGCTGCGAGGTGTTATTGATCATAACTTCTGTCATGAAAGTCGTATTCCAATGATCTTTACACCACTGAACCCTGTGCTGTGTTCTATCGAATGGCCATCTTCAAAATTACTCTATCCTACGTTTAGTATATGAAATGGGGCAATATCAAGTGTAAAATTGTTGCGTTTCCCAAAACTGCACAAAGTACTAGCAGCTGTGTACCGCGTTCCGGGGTGAAAATCGACTTTAGTCATTTTTTGAACAATTTCCGTCAGTATTCCCTTTGCGTTTGACTTTATATCTCGAAAATTAGTAAAGCACAGAATAGTTTAGCACCAAGATTTTAAGATTTGACTGTCAATTGACATAATTCATAGAACACTGATCCGTGTGTAACAAGCAGCAGAGCATCGTTCGACTCCCGGAATTTGCCCCACTGGTCACAGAAATGAGAAAATATTGACTTGTATGGAAGGCGCCGGACAGCTTATGTCTTACCAATGCCACAAGCTTGTGCATCAAATCTTGTAACGTAAAACCCTGGGCGGCGCTAAAAACACGTCAACGCCGAAAAGTAACTCAACGCAGATTAGGCTGTGGTGTGTATGTCATGAATTCATGACAACAGTTAACATGCTTTCGATATTTGTTCCTTGCCATTTATGGTACCATGTGTGCCATCAGACTATCAGACATGATGCGAAAACACTGGGAGCTAGTAGGGTGCCGTGTGCACTATTTATTGTTGAACATCAACGCACATCTTTCAATTATTGATATTAATTAATTTGGCCTGATGGGCTATGGCCGAGATCATCAATAGAATTAATGCAATTCTGTGTTCTTTTGACTGTTTGAAAGTTCTCTATTTTCTTGTATTTGAAACGTTTTCTTGTATTTGAAATAAGGGCTTTTTGCTTGTTAACTAATGTACAGTGTGAACCAGCGTGCCTGTGCTTTTGTGTGTGGCATAAGAGGCATTAAAACAACCTAGAGATATAATTGCCTCGGCATTTCAAAACCATGAAGCTTTTATCGGTGTGATATGAAAACTTTTGAGCAAATGCTGTAGTAATGAGGTTATGAAATATTTAATTCCTTGAGAATGAAGTTTTCAATCTGTTAATTGTCAATTTGATCTACCGAATTACAATCAAAATCGACGTGGCTTTTGATGTAATGATGTCAAATCAATGAATACGCGGATTTTCTAAATCTCGTTTGTCGATAGTTTGAATCTCACCGCGCATTGTTTTGCGCCGCGCGCACGTACGCACAAAACCGGAGCCAGAAATAGGGGTGTCGTATCGACACCCCTGGTTAGGGGAAATGAATAACAAACCCTGAAAATTTCATGAAAATCGACCGCGTCGTTTCGTCACAATAAATTATCAAAAAAACGCTATTTTATCAAAAATTAGAACATGGACTACGCTACGACCCGATGATAAAAATTGTGTTTGAGTGTTCTCGAGAACTATAAAAGATAGAATTATAATCTAAACGGCATATGAAACTTCAGAATAGTGTGCGTGCACTATATTTAATTTTTAAAATGATAATTCTTTAATTGGTTAATTGGCCAATTAAAGTAATTATCGCGTATAACTCAAAAAGTAAGAATGATAGCGACTTAATTCTAACGACATCATTAACTTACGTCAAAATTACGATTTAGTCGTTTAATTTAAGTACCGGTTGCTAACCGTTTAATTAATTAATTGGCCAATTAAGGTAATTATCGCCTATAACTCAAAAAGTAAGAATGATAGCGACTTTATTCCAACGGCATCACTAACTAGAGCCAAAATTACGATTTGTACGTCTCTTTTAAGTACCAGTTGCCCGCCGCTTAATTAGTTAATTGGCCAATTAAAGTAATTATCGCCTATAACTGAAAAAGTAAGAATGATAGCGACTTAATTTCTAGGGCATCAGTAACTTACGTCGAAATTACGATTTATTCTTTTAATCTAAGTTCCGGTCCCCGCCGCTTAATTAGTTAATTGACTGGCCAATTAAAGTAATTACGCCTATAACTCAAAAGTAAGAATGATAGCGACTTAATTCCAACGGCATCACTAACTAGAGCCAAACATGATTTTTTACGTCTTATTTAAGTACCAGTTGCCCGCCGCTTAATTAGTTAATTGGCCAATTAAAGTAATTATCGCCTATAACTGAAAAAGTAAGAATGAAAGCGACTTAATTTTTATGGCATCAGTAACTTACGTCGAAATTACGATTTATTCTTTTAATCTAAGTTCCGGTTGCCCGCCGCTTAATTAGTTAATTGGCCAATTAAAGTAATTATCGCCTATAACTCAAAAAAGTAAGAATGATATAGACTTAATTTCTACGGCACGGTAACTTACGTCGAAATTACGATTTATCTGTTTAATCTATGTACCGGTTGCCCGCCGCTTAATTAGTTAATAGGCCAATTAAAGTGATTATCGTATTATAACTCAAAAAGTAAAAAATGTTAACGTCTCACTTCAATCATCAATTTAAGCCAAAACTACGAATAATTCGTTTAGTCGGAAGTATCGGTTGCCAACCCTCAATTAGTTAATTGACCAATTGAAGTACTATCGCATGGCACTCAAAAGTCAAAATGATAAGGGGCAATTTCCCCGTTTAGTATGAAATTTGGGGAGTAGCAATTATCACAACTTTTAAACCCGATTGTCGTACGTTTTTGGAAAAGAGTGATATGGATACCCAAAAAAAAATTTTGTTTTTAAAAGCAGCCACCCAGTACCTAAAATTTTACGACTAAAGTGAGAGTCAAAAAAATACCAAAGGGGGTTGGAAAAAAATGCATTATTTTGAGCCTGTGACGTCACGGGAAATTAAATGGGGTAGTCACGGACGGGCACGGAATTGTTGCCAGAAACCCCAGTACAAAATGACAGCGACTGTGGGTTTTGGTATACGGGACTTAAAAAGGTCTAAAATGTTTTGGTTGTAGAATTTGAGGGGCCAGAGGAACTCAATGTATATTGCATTTTCAATAATTTTCGATGTACTTTATTTTACAGAGTTTTCTAAATTTTTAAAAAAGGGCAACCCAAATCCCATTGCCACTCACATGTTTCAGAAAATTTACAAGGTGCATTCTCTCTCCAGAAAAGTAGCAGTTTCACTGTCCGTTATTGCATCACAACGCTTTTGGTCCGAGAAATGAAAAATTATCGACTGCTTTTATCATACGTTGTGGAATGAAAATCAGCGATGGTCGTTACAAAATCGGCCCTGCCAAAATTAGTTAACGAAGTACATCAAACAAATACACAGTATGCGTCTCCTTTTGACCTTTATCGAGTTCTGGAATGAAAAGAGGTTCCAACAAGCATTTCGTATCAAAACAAGCACAAATTATACGTTGTGGAATGAAAATCAGCGATGTATCGTTACAAAATCGGTCCTGCCATAATGAGTTAGCGAAGTACATCAAACAAATACCCAGTATGCGTCTCCTTTTGACCTTTATTGAGTTCTGGAATGAAAAAATGATTCCAACAAGCATTTCGTATCAAAACAAGCATAATTCAATGTAAATGCAATATTGTGTATTGAATATTAAATGCGCGCTATGGCGCGCATTTCAGATGCTTAAACTTCATGCTTTCCACAGTAAAAATTGAAAAATTTGGCCGGTGTTAGCATTTCTAAAGAAGAATGCAGTAGATGTTCTAGCCCAAAAATGTCATGATTTTACAGGAGTTGTACCTATTGATCCTCGACAGAGCATGCGGCGCGTCCCGTATGGACACGAAACAATCTCCTACGAATTTCTAAGAATATCTGTAATCGATATCATGATACGGACATGGTCCACTTGCTCATAGACAATTGGGCGTAATCAAGCGTCCACTCGCTCAATTAAAATTACGTCAGCCGAACCGCCTAAAACATGTGACATCGAGCAGACATATTGCAAGCCGCAAAGCCACAGGGAACTCTTTTGTTGATACTTTAATTGACGGAAATTCCGTAAAATCCATGACAAGAATGGAAAGGAACCTCTTGTAAAATCCTGTAAAATCCTGACACTTTTATGACAAAAACGCTAGAACACCTTCTCGAAGAATGCCCTTCTGTTACAGGCAAAATTATGACAAAATTTCGACGATTCTATTGGGTATCAATTGAAATAAAGCTTTCAGAAGTAGATTTCACAAGCCTACAAGCACACTCATTGACATAAGCTACGTATGGAAGGTAAATTTAGCAGGAACGGGTCCGAGGTAGAAAAATTGGATGCTCAGCTAATTTCAGTCCATTAAAAGCCTGTGTAGTGAGTTAATGAAATTTTGATCAACGTCATAATTATTACGAGAAAAATCACTTTTTCATCCTCTCCACTGTACACTGCCAAATGTACAAAAATTTAACTACCAGCCGAAGTACTTTCCTTCCATTATGCATTGATGTTGATAGACTGAATAAATTGAATTTCAGAAAACGAAATTATGAATTATTACATTTTAACACTCTTCGATAGTACATAGAAAGCTCACGTTAAAACTATAATCTTATAATGTAACAATGCCAGTTTTTGACATTGAATAAAGCATGTGACTTCCATATGGGGCATATTCAAATAAAGAATGATCAGTTATACAGCAGTGTCGAGACTGAT